>JBAJFG010000608.1:600000-796240 GCA_037903475.1 Ancylostoma caninum | reverse complement strand
GGTTGACACGCATGGCGCGATGTGTGAGACCGCGTGCTCAACCGGGCGAGCACGCTTTTTCAGAGTTATATTTCTGTGAAACAGTCATAATTAGCGAACCTCTATGTAGTGTCACGCCAATAAATATCCAAGCTTTCTGTACATGCACTGGGCAGAGAAGATCTTCACTCAAGCTTTTTTTAATATGTGGTTGAAACATACACCAGAGAGAACGATACATATGAAAAATAAACTACGTACAATCAGTATCAAGAAAACGGACGACAAACATCTGGAAACATTCTTTACGATCACAGGAGAGAGACCGATCGGGCTCAGATTTGCGCAAACTCGGGATAGTATCGGCGAAGGAAAAATTCCTACAACGTGGGACCACGTGCTCAAGCGATTGAGCGCGGTCCCACTAGTGCAAAAGCGCGTGTGTCCCATTTCACACTTCATGCCAAAAGCGTAAGGTCGCGAATGTGTTAAGTGAATGTGTGAGAGATTGGATGAGTGTAAGCAAGTTTTTGTTATGTTATCTCATGGAACGAACCATGCTTTCACGTTATTCTGAACATCATTAGACTTACAGAAAGCGTCTATGGAACTGACGATTTTGCTTCTCAGTAGTGAAAATTTCCGTTAGTGCTGCCCTTAGGAAGAACAATTTCTGCCCCAAAGTAACTTAATCTACTGATACAATTAATTTAGCAAGACATTGTTTGAATAAGTATTCATTTATGATTATAGTGTTCTTATGCCACACAGCTTGTTGTCAAAGCACTCATGTTATATGAAATGGATTGTTTTCTGAAGAATGACGCCTAGGCTTTCCGTCAAGAAGTGAGGCTGATCGCTCTGGAACTTATGCATGGATTACTATGTGTGTGCGTAGGCGGCTGCACGGCACCTTCATCCCATGCCACTGGCTAATCATAAAAAGGGTAGGGAATTAACGGGGTAAGATACGTGAAGGAACCAGGAATCTAAGAGACTTTTCATCAGTGAATTAGGTATTCTGAGTGGGTACATAACTTCTTTTGTAGGCGTTCCCTAGGATAAGGGTACGAATGTGACCTAGAAACGGATGTGTATTTTCAACTCTAAACTCTTTGGCCAATAGGGGAAGTAAAATACCTCATCTCACAAGAGCTCAAGAGCAGATCCAGTTATTTTCAATGCAGCTGTTCTTTATTCGTTATTTCCATTGTTAGAAAGCTACAGTATTTCGACCACTTCTGTTGTATACATATTAGCACAACTGCATTTTATTAGGTTGTGTACAAATAAATTGCGTTTTAACATAACTCAGCTCAAACGTAACTTTGCTAACTATCGTAAGCATCTTAGAATCGACGAATCTTGGCCTACGTTTCAGGAATCCATGAATACCTTGGTAGAAATCTGAACATGAACACCGTGCATTCGATGAAGTTGTCGAAGCTCTCCAAAAGAAGCCAATTAGTTTCCAAAGGTTTGGTGAGTGTGCCTGAGTAGGCACTTCCATAGCAAAAATCGTTCACTTTATGGATCGTTTTTTTTTGTGAAACATAATGTCTGACCTTTTCTGTAGACCACTGCTGGACTTGCATGCGCTCGTTTCTCACACATTTTTGCGGATTTGATGACAATAGCTATCCGCGGTGACAATTTCGTCTGGGTTCGGAAACTCATCACTTAAAATTCCTGCAGAATTCAACCAAACAGTTGCTTTTGTGCAGATTCTGCTTTGGCATGAGTTTCTGGTGCTCACCTGTGTTGGACCACTGCGAGGAATGTCTGCAG
Organism: Ancylostoma caninum; assembly: GCA_037903475.1. Lineage (NCBI taxonomy): Eukaryota > Metazoa > Nematoda > Chromadorea > Rhabditida > Ancylostomatidae > Ancylostoma > Ancylostoma caninum. Next base: position 794,473 of record JBAJFG010000608.1, on the reverse strand, counting down.
TTACTGTACAGGACCCATTTCGCATCGCCTGGAGCTGTTTGCCCGATGAGCGTGTGGCGGGGCCTAATCGGCTGCGCGACCGGGCAAACCGCTCGCGCAAACAGCTATACGATTCGGGCAAATGGCTAGAGGATTGGGCAAAAGCTTAGACTTATCAGATTCTCTCTTAAGGTCTCTAATAGGTGAGATATGCAGAATAACAAGGAAAACTTTATTTATTGTACATAACAAGCACAGATTTATGAAAGAAGCACTTTGAAAAGTAAAATCGATATACTCTCTCCTACTTTAATGTCACATAATATCATGACTTATAATAACGGGCTTAGTTTGTTTTCGTGTCTGTCTGTATGAATGTGTGTCAGACCGTTACGAAATTCTACGATTGGTCAATGATCGTGATTGTGAGATCATATAAAAGGCTAGGAACGGGTGTCGTATGGTTGAGTGGGGTAGGGATGAGATCGAGGAGAAGGTGGGACAATGTGCGACGGGTCCGTCAATGGAGTCAATACAGAAGGACTGCGCCGGCGGCCAAAAGTGGTGGGGACGGGTGCAACGCTGTGATAAGGCCCCACCGGTACTCAAAAGTGGGGGAGCCAGGTCCAACGGTGTGATACAAGTGCGCCGGCGTCCAAAATTGAGGACGACGGGTCCAACGCTGTGGTAAAGCCCCGCCGGCGCCCAAAAGTGGGGGAGACGGGTCTACTCCTATGATAAGGGTGCACTGGCGCCCAAAAGTGGGGGAGACGGGTCCACTACTGTGATAAGGGTGCGCCGGCGTCCAAAAATGGGGAAACGCCTGGAGTCGGGTCCAACGCTGTGGTAAAGCCCCACCGGCACTCAAAAGTGGGGGAGTCGGGTCCAACGGTGTGATAAGCGTGCGCCGGCGTCCAAAAATGGGGAAACGCCTGGAGTCGGGTCCAACGGTGTGATAAGGGTGCGCCGGCGCCTAAACGTGGTGGGACGGGTCCAACACTGTGATGAGGCCTCACCGGCGCCCAAAAGTGGGGGAGTCGGGTCCAACGATGTGATAAGGGTGCGCCGGCGCCCAAAAGGTGGGGAGGGGACGGGTCCAACGCTGTGGTGAAGCCCCGCCGGCGCCCAAAAGTGGGGGAGACGGATCTACTCCTATGATAAGGGTGCGCTGGCGCCCAAAAGTGGGGGGGACGGGTCGAACAGTGTGATGAGGCCTCACCGGCCCAAAAGTGGGGGAGACGGGTGCAACGGTGTGATAAGGGTGCGCCGGCGTCCACAAATGGGGAAACGCCTGGGGTCGGGTCCAACGCTGTGGTAAAGCCCCGCCGGCGCCCAAAAGTGGGGGAGTCGGATCCAACGGTGTGATAAGGGTGCGCCGGCGCCTAGAAGTGGTGGGACGGGTCCAACACTGTGATGAGGCCTCACCAGCGCCCAAAAGTGGGGAAGTCGAGTCCAACGGTGTGATATGGGTGCGCCGGCGCCCAAAAGGTGGGGAGGGGACGGGTCCACCAATGTGATAAGGGTGCGCCGGCGCCCAAAAGGTGGGGAAAGGACGGGTCCACCAATGTGATAAGGGTGTGTCGGCGCCCAGAAGTGGGGGAGACGGGTCCACTACCGTGATAAGGGTGCGCCGGCGACCAGAAGTGGGGAAACGGGTCGACAGTTGTGATAAGGGTGCACCGGCGCCCAAAGGTGGGGAAATGCATGATGGTCCAGCGTTGTGATAAGGACGCGCGCGTCCAGAAAAGGAAGTTCGTCACGGCCTAGGTAAATTTTTTCATGAATGGTGCCCTGGCACCCGTTCCGACTATTCCTTCTACCTAAATGACCTAGGTGCACGTTATTCCAATAAGTATTCCCCTCCTCACTCCAGTCCATTTGTATTGGAATCGACCCCACCCTTCACTCTGTTTTTATACATGGGCAGACCCCTATCACTTGAATTATCACAACAACCTGCTAAAGATAGCTTATTTCAAGAGAGCATTTCCACTGAATCGGCTACGTCCAATTAACAACGGCCACTAGATCCAATCAAAGGAAATTACTTCTCCCACGTGGAGGAAGGCTACCGCTCACACGATCAAGAGCTTTCCAAAAGCCGATGAACTTACTGGGGAGGATACAGGATCTATTAAATCTGTCCATCTTTTTTTCTGCACCGTATGCGGAGTATGCGAGCGAAGCGAGCATCACTAGAAGTCTGGAAGTCCGGCGTTAGCCGGACGGCCAGACTGGTGTATAACCTGGTTCGCCTCTGAGGCTCATACTCCCCGATCGGAATTTTCGGAACTAAAGTTGAGAGTGCAAATTGGAATGAGATCTCGGCTTCATGCTTTCACAATATTTTCATACGCTTCCACTGCCTTCCGTCCTAGTTTGAACTTATGAAGCAAAATGATAAGAATCTGTCATGAGAGAGCATCTCGGACATTCGGCCAGGAATTTACCAAGAATGGAATTTGAAAAAAAGTAAAAGAAGAAAATAAAAAAAGAGCATATACAGCAATGCATACATTGGATGAACATCACACAGGAAAAAACCGAAATAAAATTGATGTCCGAAAGATGCAGTTTATTTATACACAACCTAATAAATGTTTGATCTTGATTACAAGAGAACTGAGAATGGAAATAGTCGTGTTATGGTTCTGCTTGGAGAATTTGGTGAGCCAAAATTTTTTGGAGCAGCTGCAAATCTTCGTTCCCTCAAAAATACAGCTAAAAACATGATACGACGGCTTTCAAACCTCTGGTTTTCAGGAGCGATACATTTGGAGAGCCCCGTTACCTCTCTAGCAAACGAGTCTGCAATCTAATTAGGCAAGAGGCTCGCTAATATATATTTGTTGCAACACATGACTTCCCGTCAAATGTAATATTGTCAATCAAAATACTAGCTGCTTGAAAATTTCGGTATCATCGTAACATAATACTGATCTCCGAAGCGTGCCACGCATTTCGCAAGCATGAAAGGGTAAACCTCCATTCAAGAATGAAACGATAATGTTATCTCGCATAATTTATAGGCGAACACACCCCACCTTTCACATTGCCACTAACCCAGAATATGTCCCGCCATACCTATTGTTCAGCTTTTATTTACCTCCAGCCATTTTTGTCACTGATTCCTCAAAAGTTCTATCGCATACTTTTATCCCAGAAAATGGGTAGGCAACGGCTGTCTTCCTCCAAATCTCCAAATGTCTTTCCTTATCTTTCTCCAATTGTGTCACCTCTAAACATTAGAGATAGCTTCTCATTTAAGAAAGCCCATCCATACCCATCATTTTAAATATTGGGTTGTTTTTGCCTGGGATTTTTATGGTTTCTAGTAGATTATTGCCGGTTAAATTTCATGCATGTTCATAAACCGTTCAGAAGCGCATGTCCTCGCGAATAGTGAAAAACATGAAGCCTAGAAAAACCTATAAAACACAGCTGAGTCATTTTTCAGTCCACAGAAGCCTCCATTCTACGAGAAATAAGTTCTCCAAATTCAGTTAGTACTCCATACTTTGCCTCGTAGTCTATCAAATTCTGAAGCAGCAGAGTCGAGCTCTTGTCTTATTGTTAGCAATATTAACACATTCGCGACAACGCAGATTTTCCGCTCAGGGCCACTCTGGACCTGAGCGAGTTTGCGCTTGTTTCTCACCGGAGTTGCGAGAATTAGAGCATATTTGACATGCTGATCACAAATATGCCATCTATTTTACTTGGTAAAGCACTTCTGTAGTGTTACTGTATGTATACTGTAGAAGCTGTAGAAAGACTTTTTTCTATCAGAATTCAACCAAAATTTGCACAGGAGGGTTATTTTACATACAGATTAAGAACATGATATCCATTATCTACCGTATCGCATCACGGTGTTACTGTAATCATACTGGAGGAACTGTGGGAAAGGTTTTGCATCAGAATTTGCCCGAAATTTGGGGTTATTTTACACTCTGATCTCGAATATGGCACCTATCTTGAATATGGAGCTCAAATTCGTGTTCAGCATGTCAAATAATCCCACTTGCCAAAGTTTCATTGAATTTGGTGAACAAAATGCATCTACAGTATGCCTACAGTAACCCTACAGTACTGCGCTACGGTACAAAATGAATGTCAATTTCGGGCTCAGCATGTCAAATAACCCCACTTGCCAAAGTTTCACTAAATTTGGTAAATAAAATGCATCTACAGTATATCTACAGTAACCATACGGTAACGCTACAGTAGCCTCAGAATACTGCTCTACGGTGCACGACTGATGGCGTATTCATGTTCAGCACGTCAAGTCACCCCAAGGTTCAAATTTGCAGTAGATGTTGTGAGAAAATACATCAACAGTATCTACAGTATGACTACAGTAATGCTACAGTATCGCAGTTACTATACAAATGGATGCCATTTCCGTGTTCAGCGGGTAGAATAACCCCAAAGGACAGAAATTGGGGGAGCTCCACCTAAGAAAAAGGGATAAAACGGATACGACCCACCGGTGGGTCGTATTGTCCTCTACGTAACTTCCCGTACGACCCACCGGTGGGTCGTATTGTCCGTTATGTGTTAAAAACTGTAGCAAGATCATCCATCCGAAAAATCCAATCCAAATCCGTTTTGCCAACTTCGCTCACATCCGAATCCGCGAAAGCAGAAAATTCATTGAACCCTAAAATGCACTAAGGTAGAACAGTTGATCTGCTCATATGCGCACTAAGGCACTTCTGCTGTATCAAATTTACACTCTAGACCGGAGCGCTCCCAGTGAAGAACCTTCAATGGTGCAACGACTCTCTGCTAGTGGAGAGTCACAAAGTTTTGACTAGACATGTTTTGTTGTCGTAAAGCCTGGGCATGTTGTTGGGCTTATTTGTTCAATCGCTCCGCCACACAGGTTGTCGTGTGATACTTTGATAAGCGGCATAATGAAAAAATGTCGAGTCCAGCCACAGCTACAAGATGATGTTTTTGTTATCAACATTCTTGGCGACAACATAAAACGACAGTTGGTCTGTCACAGACTATATGATAGGTCATGCATTACAAAACGATGCTTCACATGTCCCTATGGTAAAATGGAGACCGCAACAAAACGAGATATTCACCTAATCAAATGTTTAAAGGCAGCACTCACGGGAATTTTCGGGTGTGGGTCATGATGAGGCAAAAGAGGGTGGGCAATGTGTCTGCGATTGGTTCATTCGAACCCTCGCCCCGCCCTTCAGGACCTACTCGCACTAATTCGCGCGCGATTTCACCATAGTTGCCCATGCAAATTTGAATGTGAGTGGGGACGAGTCGACGCCGAACGGCGGGAAGACGCCGCCCCATTTTGCCTCATCATGACCCACACCCGAAATTTTCACTTCTGAAATGAGTCGCTTACCATGTAGCCGGCCACTGGACAATCGCAACAGTAAGTCGAACACCTTGAATGGCCATCTACCTGCGAAGATACTGCCGTGGACACATACGCCGCTCTGGACATTAGGGTTCCGTCGCGCCAACTAACGGCTTTGACAGGGTATGTGCATGTGGTTCAACGGGGGCGTGTCCATGAAATTCGTACCATTTGCAGGGTTCCGTGCCGGGACCCATCACGGAGCACTCGTCCGCGCTGTGGACACACATGAAATATCGCCATCTTTTTCTGTGTTTTTCGCGTGTTTCACGCTATGTCATCGTTGTCAATGAGTTCATCGTCCCTAAAAATCCCGATATACCGCGAAATCTTCAACACAAAAATTTCCGTGAGTGCTGCCTTTAAGTTGTGATGCACAATTCTGTCGCACCTCTATGTGAGCTATAAGATTGTCACCGATTGACTAGCGCTGAGCAAGACTCACTCATCCGCTGCGAAGGTCTCGCATTGTGGTGCGGGTATCCTCTGTTAGCTCGCAGAGGGCGCCTGATCCGACTTTATCTGCAATTGCCACTGGTTCAATCGATCGCAGGATACCTCCGGAAGGATATTTTAGCAAAAATCAGCAGGGAAACATCAAAATGGAAGGAGTCACACCAGAAACATAACAAGGAAGTGTAGAAACTGGATCAGTTGTCTGATAAAGTAATAAGGTCGTAACTGCGGCCAAAGTCGGATTGGACGCCGTCTGTGAACTAACAGAGGTTAACTTCTCCGCTTCATTCTTGGTGAGTTCGTCTCCCACGTTTCGTTTCCACTGTCAGCTAGTAAAAAAGAGTTGAATGCACAGTTCAGAGCAGGCATTTGATGGTGTGGAACATAATTCGTAGAAATTGGTCCACTTTCAGGCCTTGAAAAAAAACGCTGTCGGATTGTTGTCAAACAAAAATATCAAATGATCTGTGTTTCGGAACAACTGGAGAAATAAGATCACTTGACGAGTTTTCCTATCAGTTCCCATGCCCAGTCGTCTCTATTTTTCGATGCAGTATTATATGTAGATCAGAACGATCTGTCAATTTGCTAAGCGAGCGCTAGGCCATCAGTCATAATTCTTATTGGCGAACGTTTTGGCGACTTTGCTTCGATTGGGGCCTGAAAGGGCCAAACTGATCTATGAAGGTAGAAAGGCCTCAATCAGACATCAAAGCAGTAAGACATACTCGGAAATCAAAGAATGCTTACAAGGTGCCCATTTTTTGTTATTGCTCTTCGAAGGGAATTTGCAGCGACAACCATCTCTTCTTCCTACTTTGTTTGGAAAGTTAAAATCATGTATTACCAGCGGGATCGTCTGGCTAACGCCAGAATTTCGTGATTGTTTCAGGCTCCCTCCGCTCACAAGGCGTTCGAGTGATACGTTCTCCACTAATAAACGGCACCACTCTCGTAACTGTGGACCCATCCAATAGCATCTTCCCCACAACTGGATGCCAGCGAATTTTTAGCAATAGCCCGCTCCCTATAGTTTCCGCATGTCCGTATGAGCAGAACTGAACCGTGCAAATCCTTCTTCATCTGGCTCATCCCCTTCCCCCTAGCTGCAGCGTGTCCTGTAGCGATATCGTACCCACCTCTTCCATTTTATATGGTCTTGTAATCACATGTCAGTATCACTCATTCCAACTGCGGTGTAAACAAATTATCAAAAGAGCTTAATATGCCGGAACGTGACTGAAAGTGAGCCGAAACCCATTGAAGTCAAGTAAAATCGAAATCTGTGACCTATTCATGCATAACTCGATGTACTCAGGCAGAACACGATGATGTCGGTAGTTCTTGACAACAATGGCTGGTTCTCTTGCACACACACACATAAAATGCCAACTATTATTAACTATGATAACTGTTCCCAGCACAAATTAGACTGAAAATGACATAAGTTGCTGCCAATGAAGCCTAATGGGTTAATACGATAGCACTGATTGCCAGTCAATTCTCTTATGAGGTTGTCCCATGAAAAATGGCCGTTTCTGACATCAATCTTCTGAAGTGCATAACTCATAGTATAGCATAGCTTAAAGTAGAGATATTCGTTCAAAATAAAAACCATTATGATCTACACATCTCTGCCATCGATTAGCAAGGGCACATATCCCAGATGAGAAAAAGGTAGAATCGCAGGAGTCAATGAACTGGCGGAAGGCATTTTCTACATCATCCTGTTTGGAGTAATTTTTCTGGCGCAGAAATGCTTCCAAACTCCGGGAAAGATGGTAATCCGTCGGAGACAGATCTGGCGAGTAAGCAGGATGAGGTAGAACTTCTATGCCCGAGCCAATCAATTTTGGCTTAGTTTGGAGTGAGACATGCGGTCTGGCGTTGTCCTGCAAGAAGACCGGACCTTTTCGGTACGCCAAAGCTGCACCAATTGTTCGCAGTTTTTTGTGCATAATATCCAAATCGTGACTGTACGACCCTGAAGAAATTGACTGACCAGGCTTCGCAAAGCTGTAGTGGATGACTCCAGCACCTCACCACCAAACTGATAACATTGTCTTTTTCACGTGCTGTTCAGGTTTGGGGAAGTATACGGGAGGGTCTTTCTTGTCCATCCAAACTGCAGCCCGTTTTCTGTTGTCGTATAGGATCCATTTTTCATCACAGGTTATCAATCTCCCAAAGAAAGGTTCGATGGCGTACCTACTGAGAAGATTCAAACAGATGTTCAGTCGACTCATTTGCTGGTCAGCCATTAGTTGGTGGGGAATCCACTTTGGCATCTCTTTAACCATTCCCATTTGGCTTAGGTGTGGTGAGATCGTTGATTTGCTTGCGCCCAACTAAGTTGCAAGCGCCCTCACCGACGATTCCCGATTCCCTTACACAGCGTCGCTCAGGACCTCGTCATCTAGCACGTTTCTAGGCACACGACCTCCTTGACATTCGAGAGTTGTATCACCTTTTCGAAATCTTCCAAACCAACGTCTCATATTTCTTTCTGATACAGTCCCTTGGCCAAATGCGGAGTTGATGTTAGCTGTGGCTTGGGCTGCATTATGGCGCAGTTTGAACTCGTAGGACATAATTGTTCGAAAATCGCGCTTGTTCATTTCTCCTTAAGATGGATATTACAACAAAATTCACACATTCCAAGCGCAATGGCCGGCCAGCTCTTCTGAATTGAATCCGATGGATTTGAGCATGTGGTCTGTTCTGGAGCCAGAGCCATGTTCTACACCAGCAACCAGCGCTGAAGTCCTTAGGGCTTAGGGCGAGGTATGGTTCAAGGTTCCTCAAAGCACTTTGTGGGCAGCCTTTCACGATTTCAACAGGAGATTGTCGTCTGTGATCAAGATCTGTGATCGCTCAAGATCTGTGACAGCTATAATATTTTGAGAATTTTTAGTGAACTGTTGTTGTTGCTAATATCGTGTTTGTCTAATAAAGATCAAAGACTTCTAAAAAACAAAAGAAAGTACCTGGAAAAAACGTGGGAGAATTATTTGTCACTTCAACCAGTCGACGCCGTATTCCTTCCATTGCTTTCTTCTAAAGTTAATATTAAGCTCATTGGTGGCAAAGTACTGTTTAGCATTCTAATGTAAGGAAGACTTCGTTTGGGCTACCCGTGGAGTTTCGCAGAGAGGATGCTGTCGAGCATTCTTTGGTTGTGAAGCAGTAAATTTACTTTTTTCGCCTGACACTACTTCTCAAACCTCGAACTCAAAAAACTCGAGATATCTAATCTTCGACATTTTAAAGTTTGACGTTCAAAGTTCACTTCACGAGTTGAGCAAACACAATTCCTAGCTATCCGAAGCTATCCAAATATCAATTATATTTAACAGTTTCAATTAATTTGAATAAGTCGAGTGGGTGGATCAAGTCAACTTTATTCAATTACCATAGGATCTATGCCAGAAAACAGAAAGAGCCACTTTGAACTGGGACCATTAGACATGAACCACGCAAATCAACGATGGCTAGCACCATTGCTTACACTTTGGACAACGTAATGTTAGGAGACGCAGAAGTGGAAAGCTGGTTACCTTCAGTTTTGCTTTCATGGATCCTAACCCTGTAGGAGCTAGAGTCCAGCTACTGATCGTCTCTGCCCCAGTGTCAATCTGCCGAATAAAATGCGAAGTCGCTGATAGTCCGGTCATTTCTTCCCACATACTTCTCTCCTGAACTCCGGTGTGAAACATTTTCACTTTCGCCGAGCACATCAGCGACTATCCGCAGCCACTTTAAAATCGAAAAACCAGATATTGCGAGCCATCTAAATGGGAGCCATTGAGTGCGACGCGACGCGACGACGACTCCTGTTGACCCCATTACCGTGGACATCAGCGGCGATCACATGCTAAAACAACTTATTGGCACCAGATGTACTAGGAAACACCTGAGTTTGTGAGCTTCTACGAAAGAATTTCTAGAGAACTTAATGTAGTAGTTTCTGTGCTAGAGCCTGCTTCTGGCACATAATGTGCGATCGTCCAAGACGTCGTTCCTCCCAAAACCTTCACCACCAAAGTCCGTGCTAATGAATCAGGGGAACATTTGCAACAATATCCTTCAACGCATCAGCAAAATGCGTTCTGGCACCAGTGTTCACCAAGTTGGTGCAACTCACCAATTTTTAAGTAAGAAATATGGTGAGTAAGCATAGTAAGTATAAGATAAGTACCCCTACCTATTTGATTCATGTTAAGAACAAGAGCTTTACGGCTTGCTCCATAAACAGATTTTATAATAAGCTAGAGAATGTTCTCAAACAATGGTACTAGAAATTATTGGTGCATTATCGATCAGAACCAGGTTAGCAAATCAACAGCTACACTCTGTATGTTCGTCATGTTGTTCCATGAAACCCAGATCGGGTAGGACTTTCCCGTCCTGTTCTAACGAATATTATCCCTCGCTAGGTATCTCAATTTGGTCATTCTGACAGGAGCAAAGTGTTCCTCCTACTTCCAGTCCTCACCTTAGACGATGTTTGATGATGAAAAGAACATCCAATCTCTTATTTTTTCTCTATTCATCGTTATACGACTCTGTATTTCTAATCTAGTAGCACTGTAGCACAACAACAGTGCTCACAATATGTTTATACTGAAGGAGCATCAGGAGAACAGGCTAAGGGCAGTACATGCGCATTAAGAATAAGAATTCCAGGAAGGCTCACGAGCATCACATGGGCAGTGTAAACAGCGCATAAAAAACTGATTTACGACAAAACGCAACCTTTTGGATACCGTAACGTTATGCGTCAGTTCTACGAATTTTTACATTGTATTTACGCTTTTTCACAGACTTTTCTTAATAACAAGATATTTGTGAGGAACTGTGCTCTTTAGGGTTAACCTTTTCCTGGAACATAACAGGCATGTAATAGCTTAAAGAGGACCTTTTATTCTGATAACATGTTGATAGTGGGAAAAACTACGTTTGTGGAAAAGGTAGGATAGAATGTCAAGCAAAGAATCTCGTCTTATTATCCTTTGTTTTTCCTGTTTTCTACATAGCTCTGTTTGAGGTCAGATCTTAAAAAAAGATCCATGATCACTTTCTTCTCTCTAGAAGCAGACAAACACCTCACAATTCGATGAATTCATTTGGGGATATTATGCAACAGTTAGTTGATGGTAATTTGGAAATCGATTCCGGGTTTCGAAGTTGTAGTAATATGAATGCTGGCCCCATAAAAATCGAATGAATTTAATTACCTCTGTTAATTATCAAGTAGTCCACATAAAAGAAACAATTATTTTGGAAACAAAAGCTCTCCAGCCCATTTTCCTTCTCCACCAGGACTGTGAAGTCCAACTCTTTCTGATCATTCGACTTTTTGGCCTATTCGAAATCGAATGATCGAATATTCGAGCATAACATATCCATCACATCAATCGATTAACATATAATACTACAATAAAACCTTGTAGGAAAGAAAAGGCACCACAGCACTCCCTATCTTTCCTGTGAGGTTTTATTGTTCTCTATTCCAGAATGTTCGGGGTTTCCACTCACTCAGTGCACCCACCATAGTTATTTTTATTTATTCATGTATTTAAATACACCTGATGATGTTCCAAAAAAAGTGTTACAATTACCAGGAACTAGAGTCGTTTTCTAGTAAGTAACAGAATAGATTTTTAGTATTTCATCCTAGTTTACCATAGGGCCGATATTCCAATTTGAATGCTTCAAATACATACATATGTTATTCGGTCCAAATTATAAATGCATAGTTTCCAGAGCATTTCTGAGAAGGAACCAAGGCATGTTATAATCAAGGGGAACGTTTTGAACTTTAATTTTGGGTCAATATTGAACTCCATAGAACCCCTTCCCAGTTCATACCATGTACACCTGAGCGGTGCGGCACAGAATGAAACATCTACATCCTGTAATCGTTCTACCCTACATACAATCCAGCGCCATGATCAAGTGGGCGTGGCGATCACGCGAGGGGTACGAGGACGACGTTGATCAGATCACTTCGAAATGTTCCGCTCCTTGCTCTGCCTAGCTATTGTACATACGAGTAAGTGCTATTGCTGTTAGTTCATTCAAGTAAATAGGCATCCTTAGAGAAACAAGACTTTATTCTTTAACATGGTATCATCTATGTAACCCTTTGACCACTGCATGGATCGCACCCTTTTTATCAGCCACTGGAGTCTATTTTCAAACACTTCTGCAGCATTTTCATATGAAATGAAATACTTCTAGCCTTTCCAAAAAATGTCCCAAATAATGTGGTCCTACAAAGATTTCTTTTTGTTGTGACAAATACCATGAAAAGGATGGAATTTTGAAATCGAGGAAAGCTAGAAGCTCTAATAATTGCTCTAGTAAATTCAGAACTCCATAATCACAACAGAATATAAAGAACGTCGTAAAAGTTGCTGGTTTTTGCGATAACTGGCGGAGTCAGAGAAGGAATTCCCTATGTAAATGGCAACTGTACAATAACTTTATCGGATTTTGTGGGTGAGTATGAACGGAGCTCAAGCTAGGGAATTTGCTGTACGATTTTAGATGTTAGCCCAAGAAGTCCTGCAGTAGACAAACTCTTTCAGAGATTTCCTTTGATATAAAGTAAACAACAAACTGAGCTAGTAACTAGTAAACGATGTTGCAATTCTAATAAAACCCTCATGAATCACCAAAGGAAAATTTTCTGTTGACCCTCTAACCATTTTTTCTCATCGAGCAATTCTCTTTGTATGCCTTATCCTTATAAGTAGAACCTGAGCATAGTGTTGCAATATTACTCATCTATACTTCTGCGGCTTTGTCTCCTTACTCCTTTGCTCCCTCACTTTTTTAAAAAAATTTTCGCATGTTGTGCAGCTGTACACTTACCAGCACCTCTATCAGGTGTTTCACCTCGATTTAGCTTGATCCGCTCGATTTCTATTGGTTTAGCGGCTTTTTCCCATTTTTTTCTGGAGCAATAATCTGTTCTCAGAGAGATCTCGAAGTGGATAATAGCAATTAAGATTCATCTGATATATTAACCATAATCTCTATATTCTCGGTAATCTTGTCTGAAACAACAAAGGATTATCATTCTTTGATGTGTTGTTGTTCTCGATGAACTCGCACTTTCGGGCAGTCCTTTTCAGTAGACACTGCTCATAAGATTGAGAATTCTGCTCAAATGAAAAGACTCATTAATGATTGATAATTCTAGCAGTTTACACAATTGAAAAACGAGGTTCCAGAATCGTTGATTAGTTCATGACAAGTGTTGTTTTTGGTCTTATTCCTTTATCTGCATTTTACATAAATATAAGTAAAATTAACTATCGTATTTGTTTTTGCACCCATGCTAGATGCGGGTCTTCTTCCGAAAATGGCGTTTCTTCTAATTTTGTGAACCTTCGCAGTTCTTAGTTAGTCAGTGGCAATGATTTCTCAGCCTGGCCCTTCTAAGGACTTTGGCATCGTTTGGGTTCAAGATCTTTCCTGGGCAGTAAATGAGCTCCGTAACAAGGATTATTGGCATAACCTCATTTTCTGAATTTGAAGGATGGATGTTAGCCCGAGACATCTTAGCACTAGAAGTACGTACTTGAATTTCTTCGACGTATTCAACAATTCGGTAGAAATTACAAGAAAACGTCTTTCCCCGAAAAAGATGATGTTTACAAACAGAAGAGCGGATGTTCCACATTCTTTTGCCGTTCTGAACATCCTGCTAGGTGTCGTAATTGCTCGCAAGTCGAGCTATTTGACCAATGCATCACTGCGTTGAAGCCACTTTTTCCGACGTCGTTCTCATTGTTGATAGCCGCGATCTCGTTTTCGATTCGTTAACCCAATTATCCTGACGCGAAGTGTACAAAAAACTTTGTCGGGTCGTATGAACTAGCCAACTTACAACCACACGATCAATCGGAGAGCTAATTGGCCCGCTAGGATCAGTGGAACGAGGAAGGAATCAGTGGAATTCACCAATGAAGAGGATTGTATTCAATTTATGTATTATACGAGGTGGCAAGGAACTATGGAACGGGTGTTCCTTTTCAATCTCTTGCTCTACATCACCCGCTTTGTCTGGTGCCTATGACTATTCTGGAGAGAAAATATAAGCGTTTCAACATGATGGTGGTGGTCAACCCCTCAAATCCGGAAACATAGAGAAATTCAACGCAGGGAACGTTTCTTTTCAAATCAAAAAACACCGCATTGTAATATAGGGTGGTTCATCCTCGAAATTACCCATACCCAATAAGTCATGTCAACTGAAGGGTATTGAAGTTACGTAGTTGATTGACCAAAGACTTTTGTAGCGGTGAGCAACAGTTCGGGCAAAGCTTTTCTATAGTGTTCGGAAAAGCAGGCTCGAAAACTATGAAAGCTGTCCCTAGTATACAAACATATTTGTTTTCCTATTCTCTATTATGGACACTATTTCACTAAAAAATAGGAATTATTCCAAATTCATTCCACATTTTTTGTCATTCTATATTCAGCTATCAATGTAGTTGCTGTAGAACACTGTAAGATTTGAAGATTTTGTTCTTTTCAGCTTGCGGACAACTAGCAGCTGTTTACTCGAATGCCACAAGAGACAAGGAATGCAGTAATTGGAGCAGTTGGGGACCGTGTGTGTGGCCGAATTCCGAAAGTTCGGTGAGTTCTAAACGAAACTCCATTATTGAACAATTCAGGATTCTTTTATTTTCAAGTAGGTGCACGGGTAATTTTTGGTCCCTATGTACTTCGAAAAAATGGCGTGTTATTATATCTGGAAAATTTGATTTGAGAAATAGAGCTGAATTCCAACTTGTCGATGTCTAAATTTAGCTCTCCAGATTCATTCTGTCATGAAATGTTTTCTAAATGACCCTAATATGTACCTATCGGAATCTGTAATAACACTAAAGATATTCTGGCGCCTCTAGATAATTTTAGCTAAGGAGTAACTTCAGACAATTTTTGTGAATCTTTGCCAGGCGAATAAAACAAAAAGGCCAACGTTCGCCTTGTTGGACAAGCCAGAATCCAGATTTTGTAGGGATAGGCCTCGCTTCAGAATCCGCACCAAATATATCGGACGTGAAAATGCAAATCTTCAAGCAATTCTGTGGACAAAACCCTTTCGAAACAGAATACATAAAGCCCCGGCTTCGATTCGCAGAGAATCGTTAAGCTTGCACCTTTGCTGGACCAATGAAATAGAGCTTTTCAAAGGCGGACTGGTTCTCAAACACACAGTGAGCATCCATGGTGGTGCGCTTTTCGCGGACACAGGAAGCACGCGACGCTCGTGCCGGAACTGCTGCGGTTCTAAATCGGGGTTTTCTTCATCTTCATAGTTTTGCATCATATTTGATGTCAACTATCAAGTGAACTGACTGCCAAGGAAACTCTATAGTTTATTGTCGAGGCGATGGTTCAAGCGCGAGCGGCACGGCTGCGTCGTGTGCTGCATGTGTCCGCGAAGAACGCAGCTCCGTCGACGTTCACTGAATATGGATATGAAAACATTTCTGGCTCTCGCTTGGTCTTTTCAATCTTCGTAACATTTTTGGCTCTGCAGCTGGGCCTGAAGTCTTTTACTGTTAGTCTTCGTCATTTTCCTGATAGCTCTACTCGCAATTATTTCTCTCTTAATTTAATTGTTCTGAGTTTAGCTAACGTACCTCAAACAGCTAACACCCGTTTGTCAACTGCACTGGTTCTACACATTCGTGAAACGCTATGATGCTGTAAGTTAAAATTCAAATTTTCTGCATTTTTACGTAGTTTACCTCGAAACAAAACTTTTCAAGGCTCTGAACAATTTCTACAACTACATGCAGTTCGTGCTTCGCTCAGAAAAACCGTGCGGACTGTGCTCGTACAAGCAGAGCTGCGGATATGGTGGCAAGAAGAAGTGCAATATCAGTCCGTTCACGTGGGTTTACTAGTTGATCCAGACTTATTTCGATACAAGCGCATTACAGTGGTAGTTCCCCTATTCAGGATCAAAGGAGGTCGTCCAGTAATTCCGTTCTATGTCGCGGAACGAGTGTGCTCCTCCAAAGACCTGAACGGTCACAGTCAAGTCGACGCGTGCGAGGTTGACTATGAGCAGCTAAAGGTGGGATCCATGTAATTTCGAGGGGATGAGATCTTTTCCTAGGCTGGTGGGTTTCTCCTTGAAATCGGTCAATCTCCTCAACGGAAGGTAGATTCCCTTCCAAGAAAGTTCATCTTTTTTTGTTGCCGAGCCCGTTTCGGCTTATCCGGATTACTTCTCAGCGTTAGTACCTTTTCCAAAGGAGGTCACCTTGGCTGTTCCAAGAGTTTGAAAGAAGATTAAGATCGCGATGGGATCCTGTTATCGTATATTAACTCAGATTCAGAGGTGAACAAAATATACCCTGAGAATGCAAAGAAAAAGAAATGCTTCAAAAGGGTAGGTCGTTTCAATATGATGCAAAGTGCAGGACCAGAGAAAATTTGGAAGATTGCCAATAAAAATACTGAAATAGTAATGTATTTCCTGAGAAGTACTCTCTTTTCAGGAAAATACTGAATAAGTTCATTTGATTTCTTGTACTTTGACTGTTTGTGGCTGCATATTGCATGTACATGTAGATGTTCGATAAATAAATAAATAGATATTTAAAACCAGTTTATTCTTGCTAATTTCTCGAAATGTGGGGAACTGGTAGTAATATTCTCTGTGAAAGCATCCCCTGGCTTGATTAACATAAGCTTTTCACTCGCGAACTCGTCTTGGACTGAAATCTTCCATGAACATCTATAAATACGGACATGACATGGATTGATTGGTCCAAGCTGGAGCAGCGAGTCCATAACATTTACTAACCTTCGAGAAGTAGGCAGTAAAGTAAAGGCACCGTCCCACCACAGAATTGTTTTTGAGACCTTTTCCGGGAGGCGGACATCTTAAGCATCAATGCCCTACATTCTCCAGAATATAAGGCATGGCTAAGCCACTGCCCCAAATTCATGTGCCGTTGCCATACTTTCGTTTGCTGCTCCGCTAATTACAGTGGGGCAGCTAAGAGGTAGCGAACCCAAAGTAAAGCGAACTCACAACAGGGTTCGCTTTACTGCAAGAATCTTGTCGAGATCTGTCTAGCAAGTGCAACGATTGTGCTGTATATTTGACTTGCTCAACAAGAGAGTCACCGTTTTCGAGTTTTCAAATGTGGAAAAAATATTTATTTATTTATTTATTTATTTTATTGTCTACACTCGAAGTGCACCAAAAACAGATAAAACTTCAGGGTTAGTAACAGTAACATATTCAAAGTCACGGAAGTGAGTACTCAAAATAACAACATAAACTAGGTGCGGCTTGATGATGTTGCCCCAACCCATTGAAGTGGATCATCCAATTGTAGAAGAAAGCAATTAATGCGATGGCTATCAGGATAACTGGGTTTAACTATAGGCGAGCAAAACATCCTATACCAGACGTACCATGACGTGATTACCGTGGCTGAAAATGAAGCTGACGGTATATGTGTATATGTATGTGTATGTGTATGTGTACTCTGTCACTGAAGCAATCCAGATCCTGAAACTAGGGAAAGATATAGCTGCGATATTTCTCTATTTCTCTATCTTCTTCTCGTTTTATTGTGGAAAAGATACAAATCGTCTAAGTGCGATATCAAGACCTAATCTACACTACACTGATTTTTACAAAAGTCCGGGCAAACGAACAGAGGAAGACTCTAAGCTTCAACCAGTCATGTGATCTCATCTTTTTTTTTTGAAAGATCTCAATGTCTTTTCCGGGGTTTGGTGGGGTTAGAAATGTAGAGCGCGTAAGAATGTAGCCACTCACAATTAAAACTAGGAATAGATTCTTGGATTGAAATATGTGTTGTCTATTCCCAAGAAACTTTATTTTGCCATGTAAACAAACGGAACTAAACAAAGCGAATGAGAAGAATAGAAAAAAATCAATTAGAACCGATTCTGAACTTCATATTAGCCATTCAAAAATATTACATTCATTATTAACTTTGAAAAGCAACAATCGTAGCTTACTACCTTCAAATAATCTGGGTTATATTCGATGGCGAAGTAAACATATACCGGTTCGCATTTGACAGCGGTCATATGACCACTTTCAGATGTCGCTGTTCACGTAATACTATACTGTACTATCTTTGCTCTTTCTAGTCAGATCTCGACAAGACTCTTGCAATAAAGCGAACGTGGTTGTGGCGGTGACCTCTTAGCTGCCCTACCGTAACTAGCTGAGCAACCAATGAAAGTAGGGTAACGACGCATGAATCTGGGGCAGTGGCTCAACCATGCCCTATATTCTGGAGCATGTAGGGCACTGGTGTTCAAGATGTCACGCACCCGAGATTTCCATACGAAAAGATTCCCTAGGAGCTCCCAGTGACAGGGTATACGTGATTGCTTGCGAAACTGCCGAAAAACCGTCTTCGAAATCCCACTTTTGGGGAGCTTGTGGGCGGAGCCAGCGCGGGACTGCGGAGTTTCAGCACTATGCAACGTTTTGGTGGTCACGTAGGTAGCACATCTTCCATACTGCTAGAGAGTCGACAATGGGGATCTCTCACGAGGAGAGCGAATCTCCTCGGAAGGCGCACTTTCGTAAGTGCATTCGTAAGTGCGTATTCGAAAATCTCATCTTCCCATTTTGGCCTCGCTCCAGCTCCGCCCACAAGCTCCCCAAAAATTTGGGGCTGGAAGACGGGTATTTAGGCAGTTTTACACGGAATCACGTATACCGCTCTGATCACCAGCTGCTCGAGATTCGTTCAGGAGCGTTAGGCATTATTTGAGTAATTAATTTAATTATAGCAAATAGTTGGTTGATTTGAAAAGTAGACGATTGCGAATGAGTAGGTAATTAAACCCTTCATTTTCATATCGGTATCAATGAGCTACACAGAATTACATTGAGGGAAAATGAATAACTGTCCTCTTGCATTCGTTGAGCACGTATTCCAGGAAAACGGAGGTGAGTGCCGTTTGTGGCCGTCGTCGCGTGTGGATCTGTCCACAGTGGAGCCTGTATTTCGAGAACACATCAACTCACTCGAGTGGTATTCCTGCTTGCCACAGACGAAGTAGGCCCTCTCTCCTCCTTTCATTCGTAACCTTCAGTCCTGATAGTAAAACATTGCAGGACCTATTACATCAATAAACGTGCGTTCGAAGAAAAAGTCTGCCGTTGTTGCTGCTTGCCCTTCCAGCCGAATCCTGAGACCTATAAATGCGAGCACATTTCTGGTGCACCACCTGCTCCCGGCATGGATTTGCTTCGAAATGAGTTGAAGCCTTAGCGCTGACGATTACTGGTGGCCTTGTTCATGACTTTAATAATTTTGAAGCTCTTCTCATCAATTATTTATGTTTGCGCTCAGATAAAGAATTGAACATATCACATATCACACTTTTGAGTCCCTATCTCACACTCATGGACCAATGCATCTGCTTTTGACTACGTTTATAGTTCACAGCGATGGCGCTGCAGCGGCGGCTACAACATGCGCGATGAGATGCGTAGCAAAGTTAAGTGGGTTCCGAATAGTCGAATATTTCAAGTTTTCGAATTGTTCGAGTACTCGAATAATGAAAATATTGAACTACTAGAATATTTGTTTAAAAATAGTCGTTGGAATACCGATGTGTATTCCACACGTGGGGGGGGGGGGGGGGGGTTCTGTTTCTTTCTTTTCCGTTTCCATTGTCATCATTGTCATGCAATCGATGAGTGTCTTTTCCATCATTGTTACCATTTGAACTGCTGGCTAAGTCTGATTCCTCTTGAACTGACAAAGTCTGGGAATTAGAGGTCGCCTGTTGCTTTAGACACATCTTAACGAGGGAATTAAGAAATACAGGCGATGAGAAACGACGAGCTCCGTCTCGAAACCATCTAAGGCGACGTAACGTGGCTATCGATAACTATCATTCCCATCATCATAATTTTGATTTCTCTTGAACTGACGAGGTCTGGCAATTAGTGGCAACCTTAATTCTGTGATTTTGCCTAGACGTTAATAATGACAACTGATGACAGGCGTAGATTTGCCGTAATACAATCTTCGAAAGCAGCTGATCAGGAACTGACTCTACGACAGGTTCTGCAGTATGAAGGGTGCGCATTATTTGTGCTAATGGTAGGGGAGAGGACTGCATGAGCTCAGATATAGCTCTGTGGAGGAGCACATCGGCGAAAGAATTTGAGCTAGTGACAGTGCGTTATGGATCAATAATAAGGTGAAACGTGACGAAGGGGCACCCATACTGTGTGATCAAAAAATGGGCCTAGAGTTCCGTTTGTGGAGTTGGAAAGACTTATAATCGGATAGGTAATATTTTGACGCACCCGTTGCAGGCTCTTAGGAAGGCGATCCCACCGAAAAGTTAGCCAATAAATCTGTTAACCACCTCGTGTTTAGTTCAGAACTAACAATAGAGTCTCCACTTCATGCAGAGATTCAATGAAAGTCGGCCACGGCGCCTACTTCGCAACTCAATCGAAGAAACAGCACTGTGCTCAGTTCTTGGAAGAGAGTGGGTCGATGTCGATTTGTGATTCTATTCGATCCACTGTTAAAGCGAGGCTGCAAAGGAAATCCGACAGTCTTGCGAGTTGATCACATGGTGATGTCACGCCGCCCACAAACACAAGACATTTCACCAATCATACTAAACGCGAAGCTAGAACAGAAGAGCATTTCTAAGTTTGTTAACATCATACTCGCGCCGCATCTGATTCACATACCCTCGCATCTGACCAACACGCAAATGTTTCAGGATAGACTTCGTCCCATGCATCTCAGGGACATAGTGGACTCATATGATGTTATAGCGCTCAGTCTTTGATCACACTTGATTCAGCTGATTAACTGACACCCACTCTCCTTTGCGGTTCATTTTTGGATTTTTGGCAATGAATCCAGAAGGCCTTGCTCGCAGAAATTTGTTGTTTGTGCGCTAAGATCGGGACCTCAACTTCAAAATCTACTCCGTCATGTCCATGTTGCCTACATGCGCCTTGTGAGGTGGATTTGCATGACCGGGCCTTGTTTCTAGGAGCTCCGTGATGCGGATACACAGTATGCGAGCTGTTTCGCCCATGAGCTCGTCGCCACAGTCTGAGCAGGAGATCTGGTAAATTATACTCAAACTCAGGCAGTCTCCTTCTTTGGTACTAAGGCAAATAAATTCCTACCCAACTGCTTTTTGAGATGGTGGTGGCAAATCTACGACTGCCACCAAACCATTCAGATCTACTGCAGATCTACGCAACTGCGTTCTTACGAAAACTTTAACTAGAAGTGAATAAGAACAAGGTGAACAAATTGGGTACTCTGTCTCGGAAGCAAGAATAGTTAGGTATTTATGTGTATTTTCTCATCCTGAGAAATCTCATCTTTACCAGACATTTTTAATTATCTTTTTTTTTCAGAATTGCAACAAGCACCCAAACTGTAGTTCGTTGCCAAGTTGTGGAGTACAATAACAATAGCACTGCAAATAGCCGTAGCTATGAAATTTGGGGAAACTGCTTGCTGCTGAAGGAGATTATATGTTTATTCCGAGCAAAAAAAGGTGAGAATTTCGATCCGTTCATCAGCTTTGTATTCCAAACAGCTCGATGTTTTTGATTCCAAGCTCCTTGGCCTTTTTCTGCAAATAAAATATTTTTAATTAGTTGATTGCTACTACTTCAACTTTTAGCATTCTTAAGACCCAGTTATTGTTCTATCCCCAGTAGCCAGGCCCCAACCCTGATCTTACCCTTCTCAGCCATCTGAATAACTGAGAGTTTAGAATAAAAAAAAACAATCTCAGCCTTCAATTGTTCTGTTCGAGCAGGATCTTCTCCTGGTAATACCTCGATGCCCCCTGAAACCGTCAAATGTTTGAAAGCACCACGTTGCCCATAGAGAATGCATAATCGAGACTCAACCGAGACTGCACCACTCGGCGGCCTACGCGGCACAGCTGAGCGCTGTGACTGACTGGGCTGGGATTCATGAAACGATAACCAAGCAAACCACGAATGGCTAGCCTGATCGGCTGCCGTACTGACTACATAGAGCTAAGGGACGCAGACGGCAAAAATTGGTTTGCTAGCCTGGGTTTGCTTGGTTAGCGTTTCATGAATCCCATCCCTGATGTTGTCGCAGGCACGGCTCCCAAATAGTCTCCCGCGCAACGGATTGGGCGCGCCGGCCGCGAATTGATACAGTCGCGATTGACGCTTCCTGTACCTATCCGTTTGCGTACTATGGTCCTTGCAATTAACTAAAATTGATAAAAGAAACCGACCTTGGCCTTCTTCCTAATTTCCTCCGTTTCTTTCCATTCGTTCTCGGAAAGAGTGTTGCGTAGTTTCACGCTCTTCACACAAAAAGCATAGTATCATACACTGCAAAATCTAGCCACATCTTCTCACCTCGGCTCTTTTCTTATCGCGATCCATTTTGTGGAAATTTGTGTCAGTCTCTAGTTCATACGCTCTCTTAAACATTTCCTTCACCTGCAACGGCCATTAGCAAACAGAACATCGTGGCTTTCACCCGTTACTATTTTACTTCAAGTTATGGTTAATATTAGGTTGTCCCGAAATAAATGGGCGCAACCTAGCAATGAAGATTTGGATGTTCATAACACCATTACTTCGGAAGCTAGATGGGCAAGCTTTGGATGACTATGAAGACCTGCCCGATCTGAATTCTAAGCATATTTTCTCAGTTACCTTTTTTTTTGCTGCTGCAAACGATACTGTGGAGACAAAGCAAGGTTTTTTTGCTCTCACATTTTTTAAACCCTTTTCCGCCCTAATAGGGGAGAAGACGTACTTGTCCTTAGGTCTGTATTTGGCCAGGCCAAAAGCAGAATTGGCGAAAAGCAGACTTTACTAAATGCCTCCCAGGCGAAACGCTTCAGTTTTTCTCAAAAACCAATTTTTTCTGAAATCTACTGTGCTAATTTCTAAGACGAATACAGGGTGTTGGTTCGTGGAGAAAGCCTCCGAAGCAAACTCACCTTAGGACTCGCCTTATTGATAGTTTCCCACACATAATCCGATAATTCAACAAGAGTCTCCAACGGCATTGGTGGAACCTTTCAGAAAATACAAGTGTAAACACGCATAAATGTATAGTGGAGTCGTTGTGACAGTGCATTTTCCGTGACATTGGAGCACACAGCGAGGTCGGTCAAAAAGTTGACTCTCGATCGACCCGGCTTCTTTGACGAGTTTCATTTTCTGTTCCCTTCTTCAGCTGTTCGAAGAGCTAAGAAAGATCAGTGTAAGAGAAAACAAGAGGAAACAAAATAAAACTCTTCAAAGATGCCAGATTAATCATGGATCAACTGTTTGAACGACTGCGCTGCGCGCTCCAATGCCAGGAGGGCCGCTTTCGCAGACAATGCACTGTCAAAGCGACTCCACTACACACATATTTTTACATAGCAAAGGAATTGCACGAGGCTTACCTCGGAGTTCGAACTTTGTTTTTGGGAGCATTCCCTAAAATGATGCTGATGTGTACCCATCATTTCTGCCTAACGGGATCTGAGAACCTTACTGAGAGCAAGTCAAAAGTTCTCAAGTGCTTTGTAGCAATGTTAGAGGCAGTGTCTCAGCTCATTGACTGCGTCCGAGACTTTCACGTCGGTGGAACATACGCGAGCCGCTGAGCGCAAAGATGTACGTCAAGTTTTGAGTTTTGAAGTTTTGAGAAGAGGTCGAAAACCCTATAAGTTACGGGTTTCCTTGGCCGAGAATTATGAAATTCTCGGGCCTTGCATTCCTATCTGCCCGAGCACTGTCCGCGTTCAGGCCGCCAGGACTCCGCAAACCACCAGGCGCTACTGCACCTAATCCGACGAACAAGGCGTTCTCCACAACAGCTGGAAGCCGGCATTGTGACAACCTCTGGCAGATTGGTCACTGCTTGGGCACAGTCTCGCACGGAGGAGCTCTGGGTTTGAAGCTATTGTGGATCCAAAGTGATCCACCGGAGCATAAAAGCAACACAAATGTGCAAATTCATAGCCTCCTTCTATTACGAAGGATTCGAACCAATTTGACCATTCTTTATGAATGACTGCGAGTCCGCTGCTTTATCCACTAGGCCATCCATGCTGCTGATCTCTTCCACCTCGGTGTTGCCTTCATCCTTTATCACGTCCCTACTATCACCAACCAACCATTCCGACCAAGCCATTTCCTTAGTGAGCCGAAATATGTAGTCGTTCAGGCCGCTTTCTGGAGATATTTGCCGGCGGTCAGTGGCCTCGCAAAGCGAGCCGATGCCCGACACTCTTCACATAGCGGGCCGAACCCGACAGTGGTGCTTTAGCCTGAATGACTCTGCATCCAGCCCGCGATTCGCCCGACAGCGCTTTTGGCCAGCAACATGCGTGGTTCCGCCCGCTGTTTGTCCGCTATTGGTACTCGTCCAAACGTTTCGTCGGGGATTTGCCGGCGGTTGGAACGGGATTTGCCCCCGAAATGTCTGGGAACCAACTAAGGGTGCGGCATGTTTATTTCCGACACAGCAGTACTGGACCAGTTGATAATAGCCACCGCTTATTGTTAGAAGTTCATTTTTATGTTCAACTTTGACTTCTCAGCTCCGCTTTTGCTAGCTTCCTCGCAACGAAAGTCGTCCGCTCCAATATTGAATTTGGCCTTCAAAATAGGGGTTTTCAACGCTTTTTTTCACACTTCAAGTACATTATTGGAATCAGCACCAGTAGATTCCCAGATTCCCTGATCTCTCGATACCCATCATGAGGTGTCCGACAGTTTAACGGCAAGAATGATGCACATCATCAAGATCATCTTAGACAATGTTTCCAATAATAGATGTCTCGTCTCGATCTTCGGAGTTAACCTCGTGTCCTTGTAGGATACTCGCTCACCTTCGCAATTCCTTCCAGCAGCTGCCTGATCTTTTCCGTGCGCTTCTGTTTCGTCTGTGAAGTTTCCCTAATCGTTTTCATCACCTTAGCAGTCACCTATCAGAAGAGGAAATATTGCAACAAAATAAATCCATCACACACCGCCACCCAAACTTTAATTCGCCGGTCTGTCGTCACGTTTTCTGAAAACTACATCAGTGTAAAGCAACATTATCCTGAAGCTGTTTGAGAAAACGTAACTCCTTCAACTAAAACGAGTTCAAATGCTGTTCTTGCTTCACGTAATAGTTTCTCTACTGTTTGGAGACAATTTTTCCCGCCGCACGATTCTTCTCATCACCTGCTCCAAGACATTTCATGTCGGATAAGAAAGCAGATATAGATATACCATTCTGGATGTCCGGGTACTGCCGGACTTCCACACTTCTGCTAATGCTCACTTCGTTCACACAGACTCATAACCACACCAATTTATGTAACCTATTGTCCTACCAAGTTCTCTAACGAAGAGTCAACGGAAAATGTAATGTCTCATTGCTTTCTTTCGCTGCCTTTCCTCTACGCCAGTGGGCCCGCTATAGAACAGTAACCTCCGGTTTTGATCCAGCTGCAGCTTTCCTTTGATTGAAATAATTATGAGCAGCTAATTACGACCGATTTACCTAGGAATGATGACAGAAATGGTTACCAGCTCTTGCATGTTATGGTAGCTGAAGTGATAAGGGTTAGCTCGTGTATACAGGGTGGTCCACATGTAGTGTGACGGGAGAAACTACCCATAACTTTGCACCAATCAATTTAAATAGGCACTTTTCACATTTTGATTTTTTGATTTTGATAGGCAAAAAATTCCATGTAAGATCTCATCCACCTCATTTAAATTGTTTGCCTTTAGCTTTGGTACAAGCACCCTATCTCTTCTGGAAATTTTTGAGAATGTGCGCGATCATTTCCGGCGAGATTTCGTCCCGTGCCTTTACCAGGGTTGTCTTCAACAAATCCAGTAATTTGGGTTTGAAAGAACAGGCATTTTGCTCCAGGACTGACCAGATAGCAAAATCCAGATGATTGAAATCGGGCGAATTTGATGGCCAAAACTGCTTCGTCCATAAACCCAGAAGAATGGTCTCACATCATTCAAGTTTTTTTTTCTTTGCGGGCTAGTGCCCAACCTTGCTGGAACGTCCATTCAATGCCCTTATCGTTATTTTGGCATAGGGTATTGCCGCGCCCTCCAGGATCTGCTTTCCATAGGGTTGGGCATCAATTTAAACTCGTTGTTGGACAAAAACCAGCCTGGTCTTGCCCATGCCCCATATTCCAGCCACACCAACATGTACTCTGGAAAATAAGTTTTTCAGACTTTTTTCGACTCTTAGAAAACCTTTCCTGTAGATTCTGCGCATTTCGGAGTGGTTCACCGGTAAATATCCTCTCTTCTGTGAGGAGAATCTAACCAAGCTTGTCGCCGCGCGCAAGGATCACCACCTTTCTGCATTTTTCCAATCTTGAGGCCTTTATTTCAGCGGTAAGGCTTTGTCCTTTGGCGAATTTGTTAGGATACAACTCGAAATCATCTTTGATCGGTCTTTGCATGGTTGAACGGCTTACTTTGTAATCCTTAGTCAATTGGCTAATGCTTCTTTCAGGATCTCGGCGAAGTTTGTCTTTGACGGCCATTTGAAGGCCAGGGATCTGTGCAGTTCGTTTGTTCGGGACTTTCTCTCAGACGATTTTCAATCCCACCCGCGTCCTCAAATACTTTGTGACACGATGTACTTGCTTCCGATGCAGTTTGAGCGACTTCGAAATCTTGGAAACTGACGACTGCGTTTGTTCATGGCATTCATTGCTGGAAGATCCTCAAGCGATACCATTGTTATCAAAAAACAGAAATTAACACTGGCCAAAATAGGTCTACAAAACACGGGAGAAACGAATAGCAGCATAAAAAGAACGAAAAATTGAGAAGAAATGTCCGAAAATTGATTTCCTAACGCCCGGCACACTTTATGTGGACCACCCTGTAAATGCGGCCGGTGGGTTCGGTACAAGCGATAATGAGCCAACCGTGGAGGTGGTGTGAGACGGAGCAAAGCGTAAAAATGCACATAATACACCTGCTGCAGTGTGCCATCGTTTGACATTTACAAATATTGCGCTCTGATACGGCCCTCACTTGGTGGAGAACACTTCATGTGCCGTTTTTTTTCTAATTCCACTGTTGTTGGAGAAGCGCAGGCGCATCTTTCAACATTGGTGGAATTTGCCGACGGATAGGTGCCCATGACGCAACTATAGCTATCTCGGATAGAGGTGCACCCTAACGGGTCCAACGGTGTGATAAAGGTGCGCCAGTGTCTAAAAATGAAGAAACGCCTGGTGACGGGTCCGTGATAGGGGTGCACTGATTGTCCAAAAGGGGGACTCGCTGGCTGACGGGTTCAACGCTGTGATAAGAGAATATTGTGGGATGCCCGTGCGTGACGTTGTTAAACGGGCGTCGGCCCACCTTTATCATAGCAGAGGACCCATCTCCCCCACTTCTGTGCGCCGGCGCACCCTTATCACAACATTGGATCCCTCTCCCCCACCTCTGGGAGCCGGCGCATCCTTATCACAACAGTGCACCCGCCCGCAGAGAGGCTGCTAACAACTTAGAGATATGATTAGAATAGGATAGTCCCCCCCCCCCCCCTACTGACTCTTCAAAACGGGCGGCACTGTTGTACTTGATACGCATGAAGAGGAAACGTCTTGGTAATTTCTATGTGATGAAAAAAGTTTAAACATGGAACCAGTGATCATCGGGGCTCGCATATTTTGGAATTCGACTTTCTGTGGACATTAATGCCAAATTTTCCATAGAAACTTTCTTTATAGGGAAGAAATGGTTTCATACAATCATGCTTCATACAGTGATTTCTGGGAGGTATGGACTGAAAGCAAACTCCTTCTGCACCATGCCCACAGCCTCTGCGGGTTTTAATCTGCGTGGGCGGACCGCTGAGGCACCCTACATACCCCTAGCGGCAAGATTTGGCATTAGATAGTCCATTACTCTAGTCACAGTCCGGTTATTGAGGTGAGCTGTAACCTATTTGCGTCTATGTTGTTGTTCTTGACTCTCCTCCTGTTTTGATTTTTATTTTTGTAGGAAGGTGAGGTATTTGAGAGGGTTGCTTGTGAATGTCTCAACTTTCCAGGCTCTGACGAAGGCGAAAACTGTGATATAGCGAGCATCCATCTCTGCTCTCAACGTCCGAATGGTAGGATCCGGTTCAGGTTCCACGACATTCCTCAGCACTTGGTCGTCATCAAGAACCAGCGATCACAACCACAGTTCTCTTGAGATTCGAAATCCCCAGAACAATATATCGTGTACCAGTACCTCCCAGTTCGTTAGAAAGACGATTCCAAGCGAAAACAAACGCAGAAGATAACCTCCGACGAATAGTAATCGTGTTTAAAGTCATTACCCACTATCATTCAAAAGAAGAGTCTCTCCGCCGTTTAGCTTTATTTATAGTGCATCGAAGTCCAATTCGCATCGGATGTCACAGTCGGATACGAAGTGGGAACGACGCGTCGTGCTTTGTTTACAGTTCACGAGCAAGCACACGATTTCCCATCAGCAGTTTCCGTGGATTTCACATGTTTTCGTTGCAAATTTGGCGGTTTTTATCAATTTCTGACGTTTCGTCCAAGTTTTCCTTTCTCTTCCACGCAGTAAGGATCAAGATAATGTTTGTCTCATTATAAATCACGCGATTACGAAAAGATTATCCCGAAACAGAGCTGTGTAGTGTATTGCCTTCTTTTGGAATTTGTTCTATGCAAAGCAATTAATGAATTAATGAACCGATTAACGAGTCACCTAGCTTCTCTACTCTGATGAAAAAAAACAAAGGAAGTAACGAAACTGGGGCGAAAACAGCTGAGAAAATCCGCCCCACGAGGTCCCATCGACTGATACATCGGAGTCCGACGTCGAGCAACTACTGGAACCGATGCGACGTCGCACTCCGACGCCAATTCGGAGGCAAATCGTTCCGATGGAGTAAAAATCGATAAGCGTCGGATTCCGACGAGTATCGATACGTATTCTTTGTCATCCGACGGGATCGGACTCGAAAGACTGTAGGAAGGAGGCAGCCAAAGTATTCAAGCAACATTCAAAAGATTAGCAGAAACGCTATTCTCTCAAGTTGGCTTAAAGCTGCTTAACTTAGGCGGAAGAGGAAAGTTTGGTTGTGTATACCACAAAACGGCAATTATTTTCGCAACAGCCTGATACATCAATAAATAAATAAGACTTCAAAATTGTATTCATTGTAGATCTAATGCACCTTTTTGACTACAGTTCACTCGTAGCCTGGTAAGAGCTTCCAATCTTTCAATTAAGTGAGAAAACGTTGCTCAAATTCACGAATAAAAAGAAAAAGTTGCAGCTGAAAAAGACACAAATCCATTTCCAGACCCAATATTTGTGGTTCATATCATGAAGCTAGAAGCGTAGTTGCTCTGCGTTCGATCGACTCTGAAGTCCGCCGCCTGAACATTTTACGGGTCTCGTTGCCTGGCCAGCAGACGTGCTTGCCTGCTGGTCTGGTCAGGCACACCCGTTCTCCCGTCTGCTGGTCCGGCGGCGGACTTCAGAGGAGACCACAAACTTGTTCAGTTTCAGTTCTGAACAGTACTTATTAGACTTTCGGTCTAGTTGAAGGTTCCACGTCTTCGCCGCTTACTCACGAAAGAGCGATCGCATCGGGATAGTAGTGTTTGAGCTCTTCACCAACAAGGTGAACATTCAGTCCCCTCAGCCACATCCGAATACAGGACAAAGGTCGAAAAGGTGGATTACAGTTTATTTTTAATATATCTATATGATCACATTTGTTCTTCTACAGGGTATTGTTTTCTCCGAACAGGATCCGTAAGTGAATTTTCTTCGGTAGAAAAATGACCAGCAAAAATGGATGACGTAGTTATCGCGCCTCTAATGTTTGCCTCTCACCTGGCTTCTTCACTCCACTAGAGGAAGTATCATGGGCGTCACGTAATGGTCGCGCCAAAATGTGGCTGAGAACGGTACAGAGTAAGATAATTCGAAGCATATTTCTGGAAACAGAAGTCAGGAGTGGCTTGCATGGGAATATAACCAT
Source organism: Ancylostoma caninum (assembly GCA_037903475.1). Taxonomy (NCBI): domain Eukaryota; kingdom Metazoa; phylum Nematoda; class Chromadorea; order Rhabditida; family Ancylostomatidae; genus Ancylostoma; species Ancylostoma caninum. Next base: position 764,557 of record JBAJFG010000608.1, on the reverse strand, counting down.
TTGACAGAGTAGAGCATTGGAATCATTGGAACAGAAAGGGCTATTTGCAACCAGTCACAGTTGCTTTTATACTGTTCCCAACAAAGAAAAGTATTATACATTGATATTATCATCAACTATGGTGATAAATCATCTCTGCCAGTAAAAAACTCCTATAGAACGTTGTTTCATATTACTGCAAACACAGTTTTATCAGAAGTTGTTATCAAAATTTCATTCTTCATTTGCGTTCGCCAAAAGGTAGAAAGGGAGAACTATGAGTATAGCATGAGTTACGCACTGATAAACGGTGAAGGATCAATGCGTGAATCTGCACATATAGGAAATCTGGAAGATTGAACAGATCTCATAACTGTGCAGTACGAACGCAGCCCGAACGGCGTAGTGGTTCGGGTAGAACCCTAGCAGCAACTGTTTCTATTTGCTCTCATCCTTTCCTCCATTGCTGTTCAAGCTTTTGTCCCTTCAGCAACAATTACTGGGGGATTGCAGGAATTGAAAGGAGGATCACAGCAACTGGGAACCGTTGCTGCTAGGGCTTCTCCTCGAACCATTACGCCGTTCGAGCTGCGTTCGTGCTGCACGGTTATCAGAGAGAGCTTCTAAAATTTCTCAACTCTCATTGCGAGAAATATTATATCAGTTGTAAGAGAAAAAGTCTTTTAATACCATGTGTTGTTGTGTGTATGAAGGAAGCAGCTCGAAGAAACTTTGTTTAGCTTCACCACGTGGAAACTGGAAATTCCAGCTCAAATTCTTGAGAAGAAGTCTACGGCCGGAATGCAATCTAATCAACTCATCCTAACACGATCTATTTCCCACGACTTGTGCTCTTTCCATTGGCGGTCACTGATGCAACTACGAATGAACCGCAGCCCGAGACAGCGTCGGTCTCACTCGAACTGTGCGAGCGCTCCAGATCCACGGTGGAGTCGTTCATCGTGCGAGCGTTACACCCAAAATCTCGGAAATTACAGAGGAATACATGGAATGTATGTAGTATCTCTTCGATTTACATTTCTAAAATCGGTAGTATACCGAGTGGGCGTGCTTTGATCCCAATCGGTGACAGTGGCAACGACGGCAACGACGAAAATGTGTTATGTATTTGTAATGCAGTTTTTTGTGTTGTGAATGTATTAACTTGTTTGTAGCTTTGTGTGTGGTGTTATTTCATCTTCATTTGTGCCCATTCACCTCTTCTTAATCGCTCTATTTTTGAGATTTATTTGTGTCATGCTTTCCATGGCTATTTCTTGAGAACAAAGAAACTCCAACAGGTAACTGGGGAGAGTTTTCTAAACAATATAGTCGCTGTCACGCTATTATCGTTTGGGATCGACGACGGCAGCCATTGGAACCGCAGCGGCGGTCTGGGCGAGCGTGCGTTATTTTGTGCATGGTTCATCTCATTTCCCATATGTTGAGCTGTGACATTCTATGACGAGAGGAATCCTATGAGGACCGGAAGAAAATGAGAAAAGAAGAAGCCATGAGAAACATTGCAGACACTTGTGGGTCCCCAACACACTAGGTCCCAAACGTTTGAAAATTCTCAATGTTGCAAAGTAAAGTGCTTCTTCTTTCATTTCCTAATAACGACTCTGAGAATTTTTGCGAAATAAAAGGTCTTCAAGAATCTTCAAGAATCTACTCTGCACTAAATCTACTCGGAATATGGTAATTTGATGTACTGATTTAGTTTTTGACCACCATATCACACCAGAGAACCCTCCTAAATGAAGCTGTAATAGGAAAAAAGACGAAAACAAAAAGAAAACGCAAAGAGAATTATTTCCAATTTGTTACGGCCACTTCGCTCTCAGCTATCATCCTGTGAAACAACATCTCTTACAAAAAAAGTAGCTGAAAATAATATTCGGAACTTGCAACATGACGAAAGTGAAGCTCTTACATGGAAACCTCAATAAACTGTGGAAATGCACAAATGTCTTAACCGCAGGTTGCTTCCGCGCGCTTCCGCAAAAGTACTGAGGTGTGGAAATCGCTGGCCAAATTTCTGTGGTCAAATGGGGTGTCAGCGGCAAACCGGCAATGCCGCCAACAGCCGTTCCAGCATCAGTCTGAGTTCTCGATTTGTGTATAACAAATCCAGAGCAATGGAGACTCGCGAAACATGTCAACGCGTGCGAGCGCTTGCCCATCCCTCTGCGAGCGGCTGCCATTCATGTTCTTGAACGACCGTGCAGCCCGCGCTGACGGTGAGCAATCGGGTTGTCATTGTAGAGCGCTCGCAAGGTTCGAAAGAATCTCAAGAAGTTGAGCAACGAAGATGCACCTCACAAATGGTCCGGTGGTCCATGGCCTTTCTTGCAAAAATGCCCGCTAGGCAACGCCTGCAGTGGGCGTCAGCGGTTATAGAAGATTGACTTCCCGCTTTCAGAAACGAATATGTTGGCAACGCCGATCATGATACTGGTTCGTGTTCCTTACTGTTGTGTTCTATCTGTATTCTGGATGTGTACTGTCTGTTCCAAAAATTAGAGTAATTCAATATATCGTCTTTGACTGCACAGCGCGCATTTTCTCCCACGCCAAATCATGGAGAGTGGGCGGGTGCAACGGGGACGATCTCGGACGAGATCTGAAAAACTCTTCCATTTTTGCACTCTACCGGGTGACGGTGAGAGCTCGCTCGGATGGTTCTCGCTTCCGGGATGATGGATACAGAGAGTATGGTCTATTAGCTCACAGAAGGCGCCTAATCCGACTTTGTCTGCATTTACGACTTTGCCCGCAGAATGCGTCCAGAAGGATCACTGATCAGAGATGACTTCGACTTGTATGCTCACAAATTCACCGAAGGACAAAGCATTACAGACCAATTAAAGACCTCAAGATTGGAAAAATGCAGAAAGGGAGTGACCCTTGCGCGAGGTGACATTCCTGCACAGATTCTCTTCACAAACGAAACAATATTTACTACTAAACCACTCCGAAATGCGCAGATTCAACAGAAAGGGATCTAAAAGGACGGGATGATTGAATAAACTTATTTTCCACAGTCCGCGACGATGTGAGCTGGAATATTGGGCCCGAGCAAGACTAAGCTTCCTTTTGTCCAACAAAGAGTAAAAAATGATGCCGAACTCTATCGAAAACAATCCTGAAGGATGCAGTGGTGTCTTAGGCCAAAGAAAACCACAAGGACATTAATGGACTTCCCAGCAAGATTGGGCAGCAGTCCATGGCGCAGAGAATGAAGAAAGTTGGATGGTGTGGGACCATCCTTCAGTGCCCCTAGACGATGAATTTTTGGTCAACAAACTCGCCCGATCTCAGTCATCTGGATTTTGTTATATATATTTATTCAATCCTGGAGCAAAAAGCTGCTCTTTCAAATACTGGATTCGCTGAAGACAAACCTGGTAAAGGCTTGGGACGAAATCTCGCCAAAAAACATCGCGCGCATCCTCAAAAATTTCCGGAAGAGATTGGATGAGTTTACCAAAGCTAAAGGTAGTAGTTTTGAATGAGGTGGGCGAGACCTTATGTAGAATTTTTTCTCTATCAAGTAAATGTAAAAGTTGCAAATTAGAGATGAAGTTGATTGATGCGAAGTTATGGGTAGTTTTTCTCGTCACACCTCATGTGGACCACCCTATATTTACTTATTTATTGAATACACCACGAGAGTGTGCCATTAGTACATTGAGGTAATTAGTACATTGAGGTAGCCTATAGTCCGATCAGTAAAGTGCAACGTCGTAGAAGTGGAGAGAATAAATACAACCTCAGATATTCGGGCGTTTGGAGCTCCGGACCACACCGTTTTTCGCGGCATGACACCAGCGGGACAAACGCAAAAGTGGGCGGAGTTGGCGCGCCTATTCCGCCGTTAGTCGCGCCCTGTCCTGCATTTGACCTGCTGTGATCCTGCTACGGGGATGGCAGGATTAAGGCAGGTCATGTCCTATTGCAACCGGTGACTCCAAGAATATCCAAAAAATGAGTTCGCCAGGCACGTACGTGCTCCCTGCGCCAGCGCTTGACAAGCCGGACATCTGCGGTCACAGCCGTCGGCCGGCTTATATACTCAGACAAAGTATCGCACACATGCGTAGGAGTACTGCAGGGCACCCGGAGGGCTTGGTCAGGAGACCCGGTCTGTTACAGACCGCAATTCCCGATTTAGTCCTCCGCAAGTCCCGGTACCCTCCTCCGCATGTTCCGAAATGGGGTCTTTGAACAAAACTTATCACCTCCACTACCGCTCGAGGATTTCGAACTGACCAACCGATCACTTACCATTGCTCTTCAATTGCTCCACAGTCCGCTGCTTTACCTCTGCTCCATCCGTGCCCACAGCCGAGAGACTATTCGAGGCATCCACTAATGTTCTTATCACAGTGCATTCCCAAGAGAAGGTAATGTTACGGAGCTCAGTCTACACCAATCACTACCAAACGTTGGATACATTACTCCGAAGGGCCTGTGGAGATTTTGGCCCCTTTCAGCCAAGAGCTATGGACTGCTTTACCCTTCACACCAATTTCATTGATTTTTGCTTAATTTTGTCCAGAAATCGCTGATGACATGTTTATTGTTGTTCGTTTACGATACGACGATACGACGTTTATTTTGTTTGATACGCTGAACACAAAAATATCCACGGTTTCGTAAAAAAAATTATAGGTTAAACCATTTATTTCACCAAATTTTACGCTTTTGATTGGGGGATCATGCCCACTGAGGTTTTCTAATGCGCTGAACACCACACCTTGGCCATAACTCCGGTGTTCAAGAATGAACAACGGTCTCACTACGAGATTCTCTCAGTGGGGCGTACTTGCGGCAGTTTTCGACTTGTACGTTAATATAGAGAAAATCTTTCCGATTGCAAAAGTGCACGATTTTCGACGTTATAGAAAAAAATTAGAAAGCTATTAGAAAGCTTCAGCTTTCGATTTCCTCGAGGAACACTTGTTTCCTGGCCAGGCTACAGTTCATATCCGTAATCTGATCAGGCATAACCCGTAGCCTGGTGTGGAAACAGTGAGGCCTGTATTTCGTATAGGCAACATCTGAGGTTTGAGTCAGTTCTGGTGTTGACCCGTAATTTTTCTGAGCAACATAAGAAAGTGCTGACTCAGCCGTAGCCTCTTAAAAAACAGAGTCACCCTTTTTGAAGTCTTTCATGTATACTACAGTCCACGCCAGCTCACACTGATTTTCTCACCATAAAAATCTCAAAAACGATTTCTGAGGTAATACTCTGTTGCTGTTAGGGCACACACAGTGTTAAAAGTGCTATATTCTGTGGCAGGAACCAAAATGGATGCTTTTGTGAGTAGGAAGTCCGCTCAAATTGTTGAAGAGACACTTCAGAGATTCAAACAATGAATGCCGTTTGTACAGTGAATATGACAATAAGAAACTCAATAAACATTATTATAAGAGAGATTTCCAGAGTGATTATGATTATAAAAGGCGTATTATACATTATTAAAGGAGAAAGATGGAGTACAGGCCCCAAGTAGTGGGAAAATAGGCAGAACTCACTGCTCTGTGATGTCTGACCTCGGGGGGTTCTCGGATTACCTGCCATGTTCCTCCGCACCCATCCGAGGCTTTTATCAAAGTTCGGGGGTATGTCGCACCCCCCGACTACATCCTCCGCAAGTCCCGATGGTTTTTCGGGCCTAGATCGCACCCCTCGACTACCTCCTCCGCGTGTCCCGAAGCAGGCGGTCACCGCATGACCAATGAACTTCCTTAAGAAATGAGGCCTATCGTCCTCCGCATGTCCTGACATTTTTGTCTGAGTACACTTCGGGTGGCACGTGGCAATGGAGAAAAAAAAACAGGCTGCAGGTCAACCTGCATATCCCCTGCCTCATGCGCGCTCGCAGAAGGTTTTCTGGCTTTATACGCACCTTCAGCAGGTATTCCTGCTCCCATCGCGACTACCTGCCGAAGCCTGCATCGGCCAGAAGTGGGCGGGTTCATCTGCGCTCCAAACGCCCAAATGTCTGAGACGCCGGAAAGCACAGTAACGTAACCGGTGTAACTAAGACAGACTTGAACTCAGAACAAAACAAAAATTCGTAAAAGGCCAAACATGAAAACTGCGAAATATCGTAGTTTTCAAAGTTCTTCTTTACAGAAACCACCAATTCAACTTGTCTAAGAAAAGTCCCGAAAACTTGCTCAGCTCTATCCTTCAATGGAGCCGGTCCGCTGGAGGAAGAAAAAGGTTCTGTTATTTCTGGTGCTCATCGGATTTATTGCTCAAGAGAAAAAATCAATACTTCAAATCACTCGAAGGATCAAGTGGCAAGATTCGTGGGACAGACGGTATTTATTCTGTACGTGTTCTCGCGCAGCGTGTGAGCTTCTGTGGTCGTCTCCGTCATTCAAAAACCACCTCTCGTCTGCTTCGCACTCAGCAAAGCTCTGCTACACAAGGCTCGCTTAATGCCCATGGCATGCTTCACAGCGACACCGTCGCGGTGAAGAAAATGAATGGAAATGATGAGAACAAAATGTTACGAGTTTTCATATCTTATCACACAGTTTGCATGGAACACCGTGCTGGCATGAGGGCAATTTATACTAGCTGCGTGCGTCAGTCGCGCATCAGTCGCACGCATCCATTTGCAAGGGATTTTCCATGAAGACCGGTCAACACGGCATGCACATCCTCAATGAAAAGAATGCGCGGCCGCCGCGAGTCCGTAAACGCGTGCGTCTGAGCTGCGACTGCGATGCGACTGCTATGCGACTGGGCCCTATTCTTCATCATATAGACGCACGCGCGTCAGTCGCACGCATCAAGTATAAATTGCCCTATAGGAGCCACTGTGAGTGAACTTTTGGTGGTGAACGGTCGCAGCGACAGCGTCGCTGTGTTGTATGCTCTAGGTCTAATGCGGGATCTCCAAACAGGAGCACGGCACCAGCGAGGGTTTCTTTGTGTGGGCCGTAGTAGAGTTTGTTTACTACTGAAATATGAAGTGGATGATAGCTTGCTCGCTGAGAAAACAAAAACACCTTTCACCGCAAGCCTTGTTGCAATTTACCGTTAGTTATTCTAGTTCACTAGCCTAGCACGGTCGTTTCGAAACGCAGGATTCCCATATGTGGTCAGCACCTGTAATGGAAGCTAACGTCATCGAAATGTGCAAGTTCTCGCATGTCAATCGTTTCAGGAGCGAAATTTGGCAAAACTTGGTGTCTGTTCTCACAGCGATCGTCTTCTTTTCAATTGTCAGTTGTGGCAGAAGGAAAAAGATTTCATCATCAGAGCCTGCTCAAGATTCCAAAGATGTCGGGCGACAGAAGCGAGTAAGAATTCCATTTCTGGAAAGTTCAAACGTTCTAATCTACCGTTTGGTTTCTGCTGAAGAGCAGGACACCACACCAACATATCCGTCAGAGCGCGTTTATCTGGCAGGTCAAAGCATACTGGATATGGGCTCTAAACTGCAAATTTCTCAACTTTTTGAATCTCTAGTTGCACGTATGTTGGAATGCTTTTCAAGGTCAGCCTAATCGTTTTCTACCTGATACGTCCAGGAAGGAATTTGCTAACTGTGCGCTTCAAGTGGGGCGTAAAACACTTGGCAATACCCATTGATGTTCCAGCAAATCTTTGAATGCAGTTGAAATCTGCGACTACAAGAAAATGCAAGGGTCCGGACCAGGGATGAGCGGAATTCCGTTTCGAAATTTCGGAAGTTGCTGAACTCTTGCGTTATGCGAGCCTCTGACTTCTGGATTTCTGGAGGATCGGCAGTAGTTGAGTAACGCCAACTCAAACATGTTGTTTTTAACTCTCCAAAATTTACCAGAATTCAAAATTCCTCCAACATCCGACTTCCGACTTCCAGTCTTAAACAGTTATCCCTGGTCCGGACCCATGTCATGGACCACCCGCATGTTCCACTCTAATAGTCTGCGCATCCGCACATTTCGCCTTTCTCATTCTTCCGATTCTCCTGCTTCCTGTTCTAACCTGTTCGAACAGGTTGTGAATCACGTGCTCAAGGCCTCGACCACTGGGTCCTAGCATGAATTCAGGGAAAGGAGAAATCTTCTTTCTAACTTTTTCGTGAGGTTTTTGGTAAATTCAGTCATTTTATTGTAGCCCACGACACCGAAAAAGGAGGACGGATCGCTTGACACAGGCGAGAAAGTACAAAAACGTTCCACAGAAGCAGGAAGCCTTCAGGTGAGATCTGGAGAGGCAAGTTGGCTTTTCACAGCTCTGTAGGAAATTATGCAGGAATGGTTTTCATATGTGTCAAGATACACGTGTACTCGTCGGAGAGTATAGTATAGCATTTAGGACCACCGTCGCCATTACGACTTCATTTTCAATACATATTGATTGCGAGCGATCCGAAATTGGCGAATGACTTTTCACAATCAAAACGCATTAAAAATGAAGGCGACACAGCGACGGCGATGCTAGGTGCGATACTCCTCAAGCAGTATACTCGCAGCATCAGTACAAAAGCGCACTTTGTCAAGTAAAAGGGTAATTTAGAATGGATGCGTGCGACTGACGAGCGTGCGTCTATGTGATGAAGAATAGGGCCCGCTCGCATCGCAGTCGCAGCTCAGACGTATGCGTTTACGACCTCGTGGCAGCTGCATGTTCTTTTCATTGAGGATGTACATGCCGCGTTGACCGGTCTTCATGGAAGATCTCTCTCAAATGGATGCGTGCGACTGATGCGCGACTGACGCACGCAGTTAGTATAAATTGCCCTGAAGTCTGGTAGTTATTGTAGCACATCTCACAATCATGACATTGTGAGTCACAAGATTACGGTACCATGAAGTACTGCAGCTCATCTCTCAGGTCGTTCGTTCCAGAAGAGCACACCCTCAGCACCATCTCATGCTCCTGCCGCTCCTCCGCACCCTCCGCCACCACCCCCACCACCTGCTCCAGCTCCACAACCTCAGCAAGCGCCACAACCAGTACCAATAGCAATTCCTGAGGCGGTAAGTGGAAATTTTATCGCATAAGCAATGAACGGATGAATGAATGAATGAATGAATGAATGAATGAACGAACGAACGAATGAATGAATGAATGAATGAATAAGCGAAAAAAGTTCAAATGAATGGATTTCCCTGTTTCTCTTTGTTCAGGGCCAAGACGACGCTGGGTACGAGGCATGCCCCGACATGACACCGGAAGAATTGGCGAAACTCATTCAGAAATAGAGTCTAAAGAGTTTAAGAGTTGTAGACATGAAGCAATAACGTTTGGTTTTATGTTAAATAAACGCGTGAAAGGTGTAGTTATTGTTTATCCACATAGCAATCCTTCTTTTCTGAAACTCTAATGTGACGTCATCAGTTGGTCTTAGGTTCTAAGTCTAATTGCAGCTGGAACAGTCCATCATGTACCAATTTGAATAGAGCACTCAAACGAGTTTTTCTCCTTGGAGGACTTTGTTTGGTTGATGAGTAAGTAAATTGTTATTAAAAGAAAATAACAACCAATTAAGCTGTTGCACTCTACTACGCACCAACATGTTGTGATAAGTCTTGGTATTCACCAATACCGACAATACCGATTCATACTTTTCGTGTTATGAGCTATATTCCAGGCCCGAGTATGTTTGCCGATGTCCTAGCTAAAGTAACCACCCATTGTCCCAAGTTCCAGGAAGTTAACACTCCCAGCCAGGGCAGAGTCATTCCTTATTTTCCGATCATATGATATGTATTACAGGCTCCCTCCTTACTTGATGCGCTGGTTCCAAAGGTATAGGTAAACTGTTTCAATTTGCTAAGAAAACCATCATCTCAGGAACTTAAAAATTGTGTTTTGAGATTGAAAGATGCAAATCCCACGATTAAGATATGCGTGCTCGCAGCGGGTCGTTAGATAGCAGTTGGTTGCTGCCACCCGATCACTGGCCGCGACTTACCTGCAATTGCCAGTCGGTGCGCGCGCTATCTACGCGCTACGAATAAAGTACTGGAGGCGGAACTGTGCGTAGTTTGAATGATTCCAGAAATTTCATTCCTTTTCTTAATTCTCACTTAATTTATCTCTGAAATTGGAATTTTAAGCGGCTTTTTCAATCAATAGTTTTATACCAGCAATAGTCAATCCATGCAAAACCCATGCACACCCATGAATATATATGGATCTTGCATGGGCTTCGCATGCATTTTGCATTGGTATGCATGGGTTTTTCATGTGTTCTGTATCGGATTTGCATAGGATTTTTGGAGACGCATGGAATCTGCATGGGTAAGCGTAGGTTTTGCACGGATTTGACCATTGCTGGTATAGCACTTGATTAAAAGATTGCATGTTTTAGTCGTGGGATATGCATCTTTCAATCCCATGCAAAACACGGTTTTTAAGTTTTCTGAGTTATAGGTGCTCATTCAAATGTGGTTTGTCCGAGTATATCGCGCCTACTGTGTCAAAAACTACGCAACAAGTGCAGCTCATTTGTGATGAGGTGTCGGTCATCTGTCACAGACGCCGAGTTCTACCTAGTCTCGGCGAAGAAAAACTTCAAAAGCGTCTCCATAGCTCATGAGGTTTTCATTTCTGTCTTTATATGAACTAAAGGAGAATTCTGATGTAAATCCATTATTCTCTCCCTTCTCCCTCTGTTTGTGAACTTCTTTATTGTTTTTAGTTCATTTTTAGTGACATTGTTACGGAAATTTCCATTTTGATTTTTGCCGACATCTATATATTGCGTTCCATCACCATAGGGCAAGAATAGAATAACAAAGTTTTGGAAGGCAGAGTTGCAATGCTCCAAAATTGGGTACCAGGGTTGTTTTAGGTGCTGATTGAAACGATATTAAAGAAAAATTCTGCTGCCTGAGGGAAAGCTAAGGGTAGAGAAGTTGAGTGGTGTCCTCTAATGAAGAAACGCATTGCATTTTTTTATATTTTCAGGAAAAGCATGCTTAGGACCAATGTTTCTCGAGAAACCAGCACGTTTAGAGGTGTTCCACCAATAATTTTTGTAAATAGATTTTTCTTTGCTGATTTTTTGTACAAATCAGCGTTTCCTAGGTGCAATTGCTATTGTTCCTAGTGAACTTTCAAATTAGTGAAGTGATAGCTCAATTGAAGAAAATATAGCTCAATAAACAAAAATATGACTTGTTTGAAAGTTAAGGATATAAATAGTGGATAACCCCCAAAAATAGTGGATCAGCCCACCTTCTGTCTTAGTAACCACAAATTTTCCATCTCAAGAGTGAAGGTATCTTGTGATGAGCGAAAAAGACCATGCCTGCCATGCACTAGATAGTACTCGAGCGATGTTTTCGACCAGCTACGCCATTGTGTGGTAGGTTCCTCAAGAGGTTGCGATGGGCTCCTTGACCAATCATTCCTTGTCTGTGAGTGGTTCTTCGGCTAGGCTTGTTGTGTTCGTAGCGGTAAAATATTGCGTGATTGTCTTTTTCTGATTTCATCTCGAACCTACTATATGTTGTGGAAATGTCTCGCAGAATTCCCCCCTATTTCCGAAGTTTCCGAAGAACACATTTTTCTCCTTTCTCGTTTACTTACGGAACGCAACCGTGACGATCATGAACATAATGATCGGTCTTGTCCAAACATATTAGAAACACAATTCTGTGAGCGGGATCGGAAACTTTTTAGATTTATTATGAGATTGCTCCCAACCAGCCTTTCTAGTGTTGAATAACTTGTGAAATCCGTAGTCAATAAAAAACACGATTTGCCACTCCTCAATGATGATTGAACGTTGGATAATAAGTAATCCACGCACTATTTTTCTTACAAGTGTCTTCGTATCAAATTCAGATGAGTAAGGACTCATTAGCTGCTCAGAACTACTACCCCGCAAATCTTCTTTCTGTTAGAAGGTCAGGGTTAAGAGAGCGTTGCACTGTAGAGGGAAATAAAGAGATCTGAAAAACTTTGGAGAATTATTGTGGTTCTATCCTTGTACTGATACCTAAAGGACGCGTGCATGTGTTCATAGCAGACATTCCAGCTAAAACATCCATTGAATTTCTGAAGAGAAGACCCTGACTCATTTTGAAGCTGAGTAAAATTTCCGTGCATATACACTGCCATTCAATTATATCACCCCCACGTGATACTGCCTATCTGGTCTGTCGCATCGCACTAGCTACGCGGCGCGGCAGGCCAGCTGGGTGCTCTAGTTCTTGGGCGTTGCAGATGTTTTTCCTTGTGTTTGCGACCGTTCTCGAACCTACAACAAAGACAAAAAATAGGTGGATATATGAGCAGAACATCGACGCCGGTAACGTCCGGCAAGTACATCGCCCATATAGTCAGCCGCGCCCCATTGGACGCGGCAGACCAGATGGGCGGTTTTATGTGACACAAGAAAGATTGACTAATACCGTAGCTGTATCAATGATAAACTTCTTTATTATTGCCTTCCTCAGTCGTTTCTTTTCTGAAATGATAGAAGTCATCCTTTCAGCAATTCCTTTTTAACATCCTCATGACTAAGCGCATGCTTCTGTTCTAGTGGAATTTTTCTTGAGCTACTTCTGTGGTGTTTCCCTCCCTTTATGCCATTGTCCTCAGAATTGCGTCTTTTCTCCCTTACAATCTGTATTTAGCAATGTCGTTCATATTCGTTGGAGTGTGCTTCTTTCTCGGTGCGACATTAGTTTCCGTGCCTATCTACTTTGCTGTTCTCTATGTTATTGCCACTCATCGACGGCTCAGGATCTTTCGGAGTTCATTCTACGCACTTACACTTTCAAATGTGGGTGACTTGTGGGTGAAGAGATATAATCAGTAGATCACATTTAATACTAAGGTTCGAAAAGAAACAGAAAAAGGAGGGGAAGTTTCAAAAAAAAAGAAGTTTCAATTCATTTTATAAAATAGACAAAGAAAAGTTGGTATTGGCTTATTGTTGATTCTTTACTACTTACCAGACGACATGCTTGGCTGCTCTTAGCTCACTGCTAGGTCTAAACTTTAAAGTAGGTATCTCAAGAGGCTCTTCCACCACAGACATCAATTCTGATACTTCAGGGCGTCTTCGACCTCACCTCCGCCATCCTCTTCGTTGTCCTGGAATGCTTCCCTCATCTTTCGTTTGCGAGCGAAATGTTCTGGAATAATCGTGGCACGTATCTTCCAACGTTCAGTCTCGGCCTCACATTCATGCTATTGTTTATCCGAATTTTCGGCATCGCTTCTCTGGTGTTAGAGAGGGCGGCGGAGGCCTTCTATGGCGAAGCCGTGCTCGAGCAGGTACAGAGACTCTATTTCCACGACGTATAAACCAGTGAAATTTCATTGGGTTCCTAAATAAGACGCACTTAATGTTAACTAATGGGGCTACATTAGTCGTACAAGCTGTAAACTAGTATATCATCAAATCTTAGTTATATATGTCACACAGTACATATGATCTGAGGGAAATTTTCCTAAAATTGACCACAGTTTATTTATTTATTTATTTATTTATGGGATTAGCATAAAACAACGAAATGGGAGAACTGGAGAAGAGGAAAAATCCGATAAAAAAAAAACAAAAAAAATTAAATCAAGCGATTGCACATGAGAGCAACAATATGTGATATCATAAACAGGGGGGGGGGGGGGGTGGTAACGGCATGGATGCGGTTGGTAGCGGAGTTGTCTAGTAGTACACGGCAGTAGCCGCCAATACTGCAACCTCGCCAAGGAGTTATTCATGGCTCCGAATACCAGCTAGTAGGCCCGCCAACTCTACCAGTATCTGCCATAGTGTTGAGCCGTACGAAATTGGGCTATAGAAAAGCATAGGATGTATGTGTGATGGAGAGGAGGATAGTAGAGGAGGAGGAAAAAAAGTAGCAAGGGTGAGATTCCACCGTTGTTGCCGTCCTCTACAGGCTGCACTTGGTTGTCGACCTGTTCTAGAAAACGAGCCAAGTGTTTCTGAAGTGTGCACGATCGCTTGCACCGAAATAATTCTACGTTAAAACTCTTCCAAGTTGACACAGTTCTGTAAAGAAAACTGCCTTGATAGGAACGAGAATTCGGTTTTTTAGTGAGGATCCGATGCCCTCGAGTAAGTCCTATTGTAGGCCGTTTTTGGGAAAGATCACCCAACTCGAGATCTACTTTAGTTGGTACATAAAAACATTAGTTGGTACATAAAAACATGGTCAGCAATGTTTCTACGGAAGTGAGCGTATAATGATATACAACGTTTTCTCAAAGGCAGGGGCCCACCTCATTCCGCCTGTTGGAAGTAGTCCTTGTCGAAAAGATAGACGGATTCCGTCACTGCAGAAATGCGGCGGGACCTGAACGATGGATACAGAGAGTGCATGCTCTAAGTGAGAGGGTCCAGTAGGTCCCACCGCGATTCTGCGACCGCGACGATATGAAACCGCACGCGCAATCCGTCTATCTTTTCGACAAGGACTGTACACTGCGTTTCGTAACTATACGACCACCTTATTTTTTGCAGTTGTGCGCGATGCAGCAACTTTGCAATTTTTATGTGGTTGACAGTAGATTCAGCGGACAAAATAACCACGGAGCACAAATTTCTACACCGCTCACTTATTTCTGTTTCAAAATGCGGTGTTACCGCTTGTCCCACGTTTCATATCTATACGTCCACTAACGAATAATGAAAATAGATGAAAGTTTGTCACCCCACCTTGGGTGTGCAAGGATGACAAATTGTGGGTTTCACAATTTTCTCAGTACCCTCGCGGTACATCCCTAAGTACAGGAGAGAAAGGTCAGTTCCGGCCTCCAAACAATGCAGTACTAAGTGGTTGAACCATCATGATGAAGACTGGCCATACTCACTGCCCCGCTCTCACTTATTTGTAAAATTCTGATGAATACCACAAGAAGGAGGATACCAGAAGCCGAAACCTCCCACAGCTTATGACGAGAGGAAGATCTGCGGGCAATTCTCCTACACTTACTTGTCGCTCAACCAGAATCGAGCGGAATTGAAACTCCTTGTCTCGAACAGCAAGATGTGAAGAGCGCTCCACCGCAGAGGAAATGATGTAGAAGAAGTCACGAAGAGCGCTCCATGTCCAATTTTTCTTTGAAGGACGACTCAGCAAGAATTCGTTCGATGGAACATGACAGCAGATTGGAGTAAACCAGTGATAATTTTCTAGGTCAGATTAGTACAAATGAGGCTTTGAGAAATGCTTTCAGATCATCTCCACAGATGAGTAGAAGTTCAATTTGGATGGACATGACGAGAGGAGAAGCTACTGGAACGGTTTGCAAAAGAACCCCACTTCCTTTAGTCGCCGCAACTTTGGAGGCAGATCATTCATGGCTTGGAATGACTTTTCCGCCGGGAGCTGGCTAGAGATAGACTTCGTTTCGGGTCCGATGGACTCGATGGAGTTCCAGGACTCTCTACATAGACAGGGACTGTCATTTGTGAGCGATATCGTGGACAGAAGTAGACGTTCCTGTAGGTTAATGGGGTGCATGCCAGCCAGACAACCTAAGGCTGGCTTTCAGAGAGCAGCGCGAGCGCCATGGATTGCCTCAAGCGCAGCCCGGACGTGAACTCAATGGAGAGTTAATCGAGCATCCTAGCACGAAGGGTTTACTGCAATTATCGTCAATTTCAAACAATTGATGAGCTGAAAACAACAATCATCGACGCCTGGGAAGATGTAGAGAGCGATTTATTGAAGAATCTGATGAACAGTATGCTGAATCGCCTCTTTTAAGTGCTTTCCAAGCTAGAGGGCTGATTGCCTATTAAGTTTGCTGTAAATGGTGTTGTTTCATCGCTAGATTATTAGAAAAAATTGAACTGTTCACGAGTGCTCGTATAGTTATGAAACGTTGAGTGAGCTGATAAGTTCAAAACTAAAAGGTAAACCAAAAACTAGCGCAATGAAAATTGGTGCTCAGAGGTTATTCTCATCTCTGAATCTGATGGATGGAACAGAAAAAGTCTTTCTCGGCTGCATCTTCTAGTACTGCAAAAAAATAGGGTGGTCGTATAGTTATGAAACGCAGTGTATACATATACAGGGAACTCCAAATGTACGCAGGCAAGGGTCAAGACCGCGGCGGGGCTCTCTTGGGGGGAGAGATGGGCGCTCTGCATGCTAAGCGCCCGCGTCTCTGCCCAAGAGAGCCGCGCCGCGGTCCCGACTCTTGTCTGCGTACATTTGGAGTTTCCTATACATATCCTAGACCTTCTTGCTTGATCTCGGTCATGTACATCAACAGGCTCAGAAGCGACGAAAGCCCCATTTTTGAAGGGTTCAAACTGGCTACAGTTTTGGAAGCCGGAGGTGCATCGCTTCAAAAAACAGTTCGCAGTGCTGGCTGCCTGCCTCGGCAGCAGCGTTTGCCAACGAGTCTCGGCGTGTTCAATCGATAAGATCAACGGCTTCACAAGTCAACTCGCGTTAGCAAACTGTTACAGACCCTATCCCGGAAAACGGGTTAAGAGACCGCTTCGGGATAATTGATGTATACCACTGGAATCAGCATGTCGAGGAGATGCAGAATCTGCCATTAACTCAACCATGAGAATGAGGTGGACCCCTGCCTTTAAGCGATCTTCATACGAAATCCTTGACAGTCCTTTTCGAATGAAACAACGGTATGTAAAGCTTTTTTTGTATATGCTCAATGTCGTTTATGATGCTTGCATTACACGGAGGCCAAAACTGGCAAGAAGGTCGATAAACCAAACGGAAGCAAAGCTACCTCTGTTAACTTCCCTTTGCCAGAGTGAACTGTCCACAATAATGATGTGGTAGTAGATTTTCTGCTAGTAGAACAATGTTGATTTTTAGCAAACAGCTGATTCGTTGACAAGAAATCACGGATAGATCTGCATATTATCCGCTCCATGACCTTGCTAGTAGAACTGGTTAAACAGATGGGCCGGTAATTTTTTTGCCGGTGATTTTTGGATCCTTTCTTATAAATAGGCCTAACTAGTCCGATTCTCCACAGAGCTGGTGTTTTACCAGGTAGGAGGAATTTGTTGAATAGCAAGGTACATAATTGTTGAGGCTAAACCTCTCCACTTACCTTGCTATTCAAAAATTCCTCCTACATACGTGGTAAATCTTCCGAAATTTTGGTTATTTCTGAGAAATATATTTGGGAGTTCATCTGGGGAGGTGGAAAACCTGTTTGGAAGCTTTTCAGTGTGCTACAAACAATGTTACTTGAGATATCAACCCAGTCAAGAACTACATACACTCGTTACTGGTGATAAGGTTACGTCGGATGGGTACAAAATTTTATAAACTGATTCGAAGTAATCTGCAAAAAGATAAGCTTTGCTAACACAGTCGTCAACAGAGGTTGAGCAGTTTAAGGAAACACTATGTAGGAATGGAACTATACGGCTTAAGCTTCGTCCTGCAATAGTTATAAAATCGCTTGGTCCCTTTGCTACCGGCAACTTGCTTTTCCTGAAAGGCCAACCAACTTGCTAATTCACTTTCAGATAATTAGACCTCAGAAAAGCAGGACCTCAGACAAAATGCGTTTTCAGTGAACAAAGATCTGTAATGAATTCTTTCAGCTTTAATAAATCCTCTATTCAGCTGCTCAATCGACCCATGTGCTGCCTGTCCACTATTTTTCGATGGATGGTGTCGCTTGTGCTGGCATGGCCCGTTTTCATTCAAATGGACATTAGTTATTCAAAAGTTAATGGCGAAACAATGACATCCATCCCTGACCATGACATACAGGTAATTTTTCAAAGGATGATCCAGAACATCCTTATTTGCTCACTTTTAGTGAATTTCTTATCCTTCGTATACCACATAACGAGTTAATGAGGTAAATTATTGTTGACTCATACGTATGAGTGAAACACGTAGGTATGTACGGAACATTGCCATGCACAGTCCTGGTGGTTCGTAGTGATCTACCTTACATTGTGTAACTTGAGTCGGCTCTATCAACCCTCACCTGTTCCACCCCCCCCCCCCCCAACTTCACCGTGTCCTACAAAATACTCTTGACCTTGCTCTCATTCATCGTCTCTTCACAATATTTCCTCTCAGATTGGAAGAGAACTATGTAAAAGTTTACTTCGAATATAGTTGAGCAAATCAGGGTCAAACAGGAAATAAGTATTTCACAAAACAATGATTGAATCCTTGTAAATCCTCGTGAGCTTAGTTTGCCACTGGGGAGATGAATGAAGTGGCGGAAAGGTGACCTTTCTCTGAAAAAAAAAAACTCTTTGAACAGTACATCAGCAGTTACATACTTCATGAAAATTATGAGAAAAATACCTCTCATAAAAGATTTGGCGACATTGCTTAGTGCCATTCTTGATGGGTGGTAGTGGAGTGGATGCTGAAAGAAAATCACGTCATAGGAGATGTTTGTAAAAAGGAAATTTTTCGTCCAATGAGTAGCTAGCTATTCCAAGGGTTGGCAAAAGAAAGAGAAAAGAAAAGTGAGAAAATTGAACGCAAGAAAAATCAAGTGGATAAAACTTTACAGAAAATATTGTTACTTGTTATGTTAAAATAGAAGTGAGGAAAAAATGTACTCACCCAGCTGTATGGACCATATGGGATACCCAAGGGATATGCTTGAGTAGGTGTTGCTGCATGAACAATCGGAGCAGGTGCGGGAACTGCACTCACATAAGGGTAAGCGTGCGGGTGCTCATGGAATCCCATGACAGGATGATCTGAATAGAAAAAGCTTCTTGAATTCATGTCTACATATAGTCCATTAGCTCAGAGGGGGCCGATGAAATGACTTTGTCTGCAGTTATGACGGTGTCGGCCAACTGATCCAATTTTTACACTTTTTTGATACGTACATACGTGGTGTGATTCCTTCCATTTTGATGTTTCCCTACAGGCATTTATTGGAATCTCCTTCCAGACGCATCCTATGGCGTCCTCCCATTGATGGAACCAGTGCAGCCATAATTACAGACAAAGTCACTTAATCGGCACCCTCTGAGCCAACAGACCATACATCTGGCACAATCAGAGCTCCAGTTTTTTTTATCTGCGTGCTTCCTATTAAAAGAAATGAAATTCAAAGGATGGGAAAGAACGAAAGACTCACCAAAGAAGGTTGCAAACGGGAAGCTCGCTTGGGACCTAGAATATCAGTTAATTCCCATTCAAAAAGAGAAAGAAATGTCAGTGAAAATTTCTTGAGAGCACAGTCATATTTTGTCGAAATTACTTTACAATACAAATGAAAATCTTGTATTTGTTTATTTTTAATTGTTTATTTCTATTATTATTTTTGATATAATTTTTAATTATTATTGATCATTATAGTTAATATTTTTGTTAATTTTATTTCCATCTGGGTCCCCAAAGCGGCGGAGACCCCACTTTTTTTCCCACGCCCTCCCCCCCCCCCTCCTGCCCACTTTCTGCGTCCGCCACTGATATACAGATATCTCTGTGAGAGCTTCAAAAATCCCGCTTTTAAGTCCCCTACATATATTAGGGAATCTGAGGCTGGGCTTCCACACGATATAGACTTCTGTCACAGAGTTTCTATGTTGTGCACATACAACATAATCAACAGCGACCGATAACATTGATGACATTGATGTGCGCATATCAATCAGTGCCACCGAACATGTCGAACTTGTTGGACAGGTGCGTCAAACACGAAGGCGCACTTATGTGACAAAAGACCAGTTTATCTTGGAAGTTTATCTCGCCCAACTTCTCTCAGAACCAAGCGCAAAGAAATCGGTCTTGCGTCATTTTCAAAAAAGATGATGTACATCATTGAAAGCAGCGTCTCTCGGCAATCCAAAATATATAGAGATCTCGAGAACGAAAGTGAAGCGATACACTACTTTGAACGTGGGAGTAGCATGACATAGACGGAGAATAAAAGAACTAAGTGGTAAACACAAATCGAATAAATTAATTAGTTTAACTGTAAATTCCTGCAGGAAGAAAAATCCTGAAATCCTTGTTGTCATTTGTGAGGAAGTGCTTCTTCGACTTTTCTGGATATCCAAAATTACAGATTATGCGAAATAGAATTTTTGAATTCGAATATTTTTAGCTGGTGTGTTATTCGGTCCTAAACATATGTACATTTCGAGCGAGGGTGCATTTCTTATCCTAGCGACCTATTATTGTACATGCTTTCCTAATAAGACCTAATCTAATAAGCAGAAATGACTTAAAACTACCTTTGAATTAGGACCGCGAGGAAAGCGAGGACGAAGTTGAGGAAATTCATTGCAGCAAGTGCTACTGCTTACTCCAGCGCTCGTACTGCATTTATGTATACTCCTGCCAACCCTTCAATTCGCTTGGTTTTCGAAGAAGTTGCGATTGAGTATGTCAATAAGAACTGGGCTCTTTTTGCCTAAAAGACTTGACAACATGTGAAGTTACTCTACGCATCTATTTGTTTACCAAAGAGAATACTTTATTAATGACAAGCTTCAAGTACTGTCTCGATAAGTACAGACTTGAAACACTTTTTGGTCCCACTCCAAATCAAAGAGAGTTGAAGGCACGCAAGCTACGCTCGCTTCCAAACGGGCTGAATGTCACAGTGACGGACAACGAGATAGATCCGGTCCCACATCAAAATATGTACAGGGTGGCCGAGAAGTATGGGCGCCTAATTTGGTGTTTTTCTTTTTTATTTGTAAGCCTAATCATGTTTTTTTTCATTTCACATATCTTTTGAAACTTCATAAAGTCTTCTTTCCTCAGACCTACAATTCACTCAATTGCTTGAAGTCATGCGAGCGTGTCCACACCGCGAGTATATTGTTCGGCATGAGCAGTCTGGAGACTTCACTGTTGCAATAACAAGGAAACTTAAATACTCCACTGCGAAAAGCGCAAAGATCACCAAACTATGGAAGACCATAAGGAATGTTATTATGAAAACAAAACCGGGCCGTTCCCAATCGTTGAACATAGGGAGGACTCCTACGTTCATTAAAAAAGAAAATCAGTTGAAGTGGTGAGGTGAGTCCCAACAAGGTGGCGGAAAGTCTAAAAGTTACTCGTTATCCCGTTCAAATAACTGTCCGTAAAGAGTCGTGACCTCTCTACTTGCCTTGCAAGAGAGAAAAGCTAACCGTTGTAGCGGGATGGTTCCGGGTGTGCCACATCGAAGATATGCTATGGGCTGATGAGAAAATTCTCCCTTCCAAGGTTGTCCTTGGCCCTCAAAACGACAGCGTTCATCAATACAGGTAGGCGACACTCTTCTTTGAGAGACTTTTTACAAAGTTGTTGTTTCCCGGAGGTGTGATGGTTTGAAGAGAAGTGGTCACGAATGCGAAGACACCTTCGTTTTCGCAAGCGAAAACGATAACGTTGCCCCCTGTCTCTATCAGGATAAGATTGATAGGAAATTACTCGTCGCATGGAGGCAGAAAAACGCCAACAGCTTGAGGAGTTTCCCAAGCGAAGGTGCCAAAAGCATCACCGCCTACTTGGAAGCTGCAATCGTTAGATTCCTCTACGAGAATCAATGGTGTTTTTGCATTTGCGATTTGAATTCCTTGGATCTCCTCATGTGTACTTCACTGAAGGGGAACTGTAGAATGAGAATATCACAACATCGACCATCAATGACGCAAACATAGACAATCCAGGTCAGAAATTCGTGAGGACTTCCTGCGGCGCAGAGCGAATTGGAGGAAAACAAGTTTGAAGACCTGCATCGAAGCTAAATTGGGCAAGTTTCGCAGTTTCTTATGAAACAAATTTTTCATATGGTTGAGGAGCTGATTTAGTGAAAAAATGGAATAATTGTGGCTATTAACAGAAAAATATCATTTAATGTGACGCCCACACTTTTCGGCCACACTCTATGCATTACCTCTGAAAACATTTTAGGTTTGATACAGATGGAAAATAGTTTTAGAAAAATTTATTTCAAGTCATTTCAACCTAGCTACTATTTCACAGAAAAAATAACGAGTCATTAAGCCTTCTTGGTGGCCATTGGCGGGAAGAAAGAGTTGTCAAAGAGGGGACCTCTTCCTGAAAAACGTTGTTCGAACAGAGCTTGTCTGCTATGAGTCCCATAAAAACACAGGATTCACGAAAAATTACCCTTGGGGAAAGGTTCATGAGGTACGTTGTTGAATAGCATTCGACTGTCGAAGAGGCGGGAGTACTGAAATTCCTTCTGTTCAGTACTATTAGGCTGATTAGGCTGCTGCTATACTTCTATGGGAGTATAGCGCTTGTGGTCGCTGCGGCGCGGAGGCAGTGGCATTGATGCGCATCGACTGCCGGGCGACGACGGCAGCGGCAGTGCGTGGCGGGCGCGATCGATAAGCATCAAAGTCACTGCCGCGGTGCCGTACCGCTGTAGCAGTAGTTCCCACATGAGTATAAGGAATCAGAATAAAACAATAAAGGTGTTCTATTTGTCATGACACCACGAAAATGAAAAACCTGATAAAGAAAGCTGTGAATCTGTTGCCGTACCCAGTTGTATAGGTCATATGGGTGCCCAAAAGGATAAGCAGGAGCAGGCTGTGGCGCATTCATAGGCGGACCAGCAGCACTCATTCCACCCATATAAGGGTAAGGTTGCTGTGGGTTGTAGAATCCAAATGGAGGATTCTCTGAATAGGGATAGGCGCCCATAGGAAAGTTGGCTTTGGACCTGGAACCGTTATTTACTCCAGGAAGCTGAGATCGTGCATCATATGGAAAATAAAATATATAGAAATGTCTAAACCACCTCTGAATGGCGAGAGCGAGGAAAGCGAGGACGAGGTAGAAGGATCTCATAGCGGCTAGTGCTGCTTGCTCCAACATGGACACCGAATGTATACCCCCGCCAACTCTCCAACTTCGCTTAAATTTAAAAGAAATTACAATTGTGGCTGGTGCACTCAAATGTCCGGAAGTGGAATGTATCCGCCTAGCTCAAACACTTCTGCCGGCAGAATGGCCACTGGCATACCGGCTCAGCCGGATATGGCTGCAGGTTAGGCAAGAGATTCCACACCGCCCGGCCGGGAAAGCAGTAGACTTCATTCCGTAATGACTACCTTGGGTTGAAGAATTCACCAAAGAATTTCGTGGTCCCATTCAGGTGCTTATTGCTAATCAACCAAGAGTTTATTGGTCACGTGCCCGAAACCCAAACGCAAGTAAGTACAAGTACATTTGCAATAGGAAACCGTTCTTATGGTCTCCGTTCAGTGTTCTGAGGAAGTCCTTCTTCCTATTTTCTAATCTTGCTATCTTTGGAGCTGCTCCATTCACTCGGCCTATGTGTGGCCACATTGGAGCATGCTAGGGCTCTGCAGCTCCTACATATTGTGGTTTACAGTGCGAACTGCAAGTTTAATAGAACATAATCAGACCATAGAAGTCTCTCAAAAAGTATTATAGTGCTCAAAAAACTATTAGATTGGAAAATTCGTGCATCTTGAAGGCAGTGCTCACCTCAGAACCGTTTTCGGGTTTTCATTTGAAGAATAGTCTTTAAGATTCTCCAGATTCACAATAGTATACACGATTATCTAAGAAAGTGCAGAACAGGTGAATTACGAGCCGCTTATTTTATGAAGAATTCTGGATTCCCACACAGCAATGTGCCATGAAGCGGTGTTCGGTACAAGCGATCAATATTACTATCTGCACCGCATTGTGGCAGATGTCTCAATAGGTATTGAAGTACTCCACAAAAGTAAGAACTCAAAAAGGCGTTTTCTGAGCTTTTCTGTGGAATCATGCGTATTTATTCTAATTAATTAATTTGTTTATTTGGAGACGAGGGAACAGACCCCTTGTGAAATACATGTGGTGGTAAGTTTATCCCTGTGGTTTTTGGATTTATAAATTTGATAATTTTATCTTTGTGATTTGCGCTTCGTGAAAAATTTTTCTCATAAAACCCTCTAAGAGAGTTCTGAGGTGAGACACTGCCTCAAGAGAAGCAAGGAAAATGCAGTGGCAGAATTTCGAGTGAAATATATTTTGTTGAGGAGTACATTTCTCATGATCTCGGTGACTATGGTATGCTGCACCTCACTGTGCAACCAGCATCACCACCATTTGATACATGATAGATAAAAAAGCAAAGGAATGAGTACCGAAACAGCCAATGAGAAGACGCTTTCATACCAATTTATCAGTTGCTCTGGTAACTGTGCAGCACGAGCGCAGCCCGAACGGCGTAGTGGTTCGGTTAGAAACCCTAGCAACAACGGCTGCCAGTTGCTGCCATTCCCCCCTTGGTTGCTGCCGTCCCTCAGCAATTGCTGCTAAAGGGACGACAGATTGAGCAGCAATAGAGGGGAGGATGGCAGCAACTGGCTACCGTTGCTGCTAGGGTTTCTACCCGAACCATTACGCCGTTTGGTCTGCGTTCGTCCTGCACAGTTATCAGAGTAATCACAGGTTGACGTTCTACTTGCTGCTATAGTGGTCTGCTCTTGCACCTTGGTCTGCACGTTGTCCTGCTTGTTTGTGGTTCTGCGGCTGGTCACCAATCCACAGGCTGTCACGTGAGTCTCTTTTAGTTTTATCTTTATCCGTATCTTGCATCAAAAGCTCTCGTGTTAGTTACTATCTGTGTCATTAACATCTAATAATAGGTTTAGGCGAATTTTTCTTAAGTTGCAAAAAAAAACCCGAAGATTGCGTACACACCCGGGAGATTTCACTCTGATTGTCTGCGCATCAACACATTTCACTGAAATCACCGTTCTCACTCTTGTTCGATCCTTCTACATCCTGTTTTAGCCTATTTAAACAGGTAGTGAGCCGCGCGCACAAGCCTTGACCACAACAGTTTTCTCTGTGTATGCTTGTAATCGAAACGTTGCTAAAAATCATATGCTTGTAATCTAAACGTTGCTAAAAATCAATTTTCGAGTAAAAGAAGTTAATTTTTCCCAAAGGAACTGCGACGACGGTTGCTTGAATTCCTTATGTCAGGAATATATAGTACTAAAATTTTCTCCGTTTCAGGAAACATTCACAATATCATCTGACGCTCCAATCACTAGCTTCCTATGTAGTTTTACTAGCAATGACTATCCATTTCAGTGTCATCTACCTTCAGATTTCTAAGGTTCGCTCAAGATTTGCTGTTTGCTCCCCGTCGAAGAAGAACTTGCTATTGCAATTGCCGTATTTCAGCTTGAAATCGCCATCACGCAGATGACGCCATGGTTTTTCTTCTACAATGCGTTCCTCACATACATCCATCCATGGATTCTATTGCTTTTTAACGGAGAAATCCGGAGAAGGCTCACTTCACTGAGTAGGTGCTCTCGGAGAAACTCCAACAAATTCCGCATTTACTTCCTATACATTTGATTGCACAACAATACATGTATGTATATATGTACATATATGTATTATGCCAAAATATCAATACCAAGTTCAACTACAAAAATTCATGACCTTCTTGGCAGCTGATTTTTCATACTAATTCTGAACAGCACCGCCGTTTGCTCTCGAAATATACTTTTGCAAAAGGCATCCAGTGGGATTTTCATTGCCCTTTTAATCACCCACTCATCAATTATTCTTAGAACATGATGTTTCTTTTGTCATTAGCATGGGTAGATGCCTGAGTGCTATTATGGCTACATTTTCTGGTCAAACTTCATATTTTTGAAGGAAATTTAGAGAGTGTAGCAAGGACAACAAACTCGGGTATTTATTCTACCTGTACATTAAGAGTAAATGTGTTGCTATATCCGTGAATAAAAGGGGCAAACAAACTTTGCCGATTCAACAGTGATGACTTCCCTCGAAGAAGTAGCACTCTGATCGTATTTTTCTATCATTTTAGCGGCCCAGAGTTGCATCTCCATGAACGACGTCTTCTCGCTAGTGTTACTCTTACAACGTGACATGCCTATATTTGAAGAAGCGAAACGTTAGGTGCAAAGATAAAATGTGAAACTCGGGAAACTCAGAAGGAATTTCCGTAATTGCAGACAAAGTCATTCCATCGACACTCTCTGAGCTAACAGCTAATACACTGGTAGATGTGACAGTGGTGGTCATAGGCTTAGAACTCCAAAATTGGAGGAGTAAATTGCGCCTACAACAATTGGGTAGTTTTTGATAGAAAAATCCTTCTTTAGGTAATACTACTGGAAATAATCCTGACAGCTTCCAAAACATTAATGAATCCTTGGGTGAGGTATTATATGTATCTTCCTTCACATTTGCTGATTTTGATGAGAAGTCCCCGAAATTACGGCAATAATAGGTGTCGAAGCCTTTAGTTCACCTGTGTTCAACTCATCCTAGACAGAAAACTTCCACTTCACACCCCTTCCAAGCCCTCCAAGCAACCGCCAAATGAACTTTTGCATCAACAGAGTACGAGCACAATCAATCTCCCGCCCCCAGCCGCTCTCCTCCAGTCGGGCGAGTTTTTGTTGTGGCAATATTCTCCACTGCAATTTCCGATCCTCTATTTAATATCCCACATTCTCTAGTGCTATTTCCCTTATACTTTTTTTGTTGCTTACTGTAGTTACGAATATAAATAACTCCGTGCAGCTTACCATGATATTAAGTAGTTAAGTTAATATTGGCGCGGAGTTGCGTTGTGCAAACGAGGAGGAAATACCGCATTTTCTCAAAAACCAGCGGGCATGAAAACTTCTGCAACGCCTATCAGTGCTTTCTCTTAAATTCAAAACCAAATCAGGTTAAATCCCATGAAATCATAGATAGCCTGGCAATTTTGTTGACCCCTCAGAGGTAGCGTCTCACCTCAGGGTCGGTGAGATTTTTATACCAATGGATTAGCCAGATGATGCTAATCACAATGGTATAGATGATTCAGTACTAAAGTACCGAAAATCCCATAACTGAGCCCTTCTTCTGTGGAGAATCCGGAATGTTGGCTGAAACTTTCCGACAAGAGGGCCGTATCCCGATTTTTCCACTAAGGAAGTTCTCAAACAGGGGTCTCTCGGCAGTTTCGGATGGAATCACGTGTACAGCCGTGATCAGCTTTGCCTCGCGATTCTTCTGGTATAAAACCTCGAGATCGGTCCTGATGTGAGACACCTCTAACTAGTTCTTCTGTGTAAGTGCTTTCCTTCGTGACCCTCGCTCTGTGAGAGGCTAGTTTTCCACAGTTACTGACTTCCCTGTACCCACCAACCATCTACGACATCAGTATTGTAAAAAATCATACAAGGCAAGAAATACTTTAAGACCGTCTTATGAATGATTATTGTTGGGTTTATAAGTACAATATAGCCGATTTTACTTACCAAATTTTCCTTGGTCGTGCCCATTCCTCATAGCATGGTTACTATGCACCACATTTTCAGGCTCACCGTCTGCCACTAGCAAGTGCGATCAACTCGTACATATCACCAGGATACCAATTTGTATATAAATTTTGTTGCGCCCGTGGATAATTCCAAGGAGATTCTGTTCATTATTCGATGATAGGGAGAGCGTTACTCCTTATATAACTAGAGTATAAATGCAGTACATGTTCCGTGGTGCTTTACCATTACCCTCACCTTATTTATCTGTAAATAGGTCAGCTGCACGTATATAGGGTGGCGCATAATTACTGTCTCAAAATCAAAAACGCATAAAATGTATAAGCATATCAATTGAGGCGATTGCTTTAACAACTACCTATTAAAAGTTGGGGAAACAAAAACCAAGAGATCATTCAATGTGACATCCTTTGGCGCGGATGACAGCCTTCAGACGCTTAGAAAACGCCTCCGTGGTGGCGGGCACGTGATCTTGCGGAAATTCGTTTTTCTTTCTCCACTGAACCTCTTCAGTGCCTGGACACCGTTTTTCCTGACAAGCCTTCTGTTCCATTATCGCTCAGCTTGGGAAGTCCAGGACATTATAAGGCGAACTGGTCGGCCATTCAGAGGCGCGGATAAGGTGTTGACTGTTGTCAATCATTTTAGTCCTGCATACCAGCTTCCTCTTCACGTTGAGTCGACGACAAATTTCCAAAGGTGTCAGTCATTCCTCTTCGACGCATTTCTAGAACTGTGAAGCGATGCGATGACAGCTTTCTCATTTATTGGAAACCTTAGATCTCAAGCTGATATGAAGCAGATATATGCAAAATGATATGCCAAAAGGGCAATTTGTACTGGATGCGTGCGACTGATGCGCGTGCGTCTATATGATGAAGAATAGGGCCGAGTCGCATCGCAGTCGCAGCACAGACGCACGCGTTCTTTTCATTAAGGATGTACACGTCGTGCTGACCGGTCTTAATGGAAAATCCCTTGGGAGTGGATGCGTGCGACTGATGCGCAACAGCTAGTATAAATTACCCTAAACACAACAAGAACAAAATCATATTTGAATCGATCAGATAGATCATATTTCGCGCTTGCGCAATGATGGAACAGGAACTATGCGCCCGCCAGCCTGTAGTACGAATCTACAAAAGAAACCACATCCATGGGCCCAAAATACTCTGGAGTACAAACTTTCATGTCATGTTCATGTTGTTTGAGTTTCCTTGAATTTTCACGCTAGCTGTTTTGCCACATGCGCAGTGCAAGGCTCAGAAAGCACAGTATCTCATGAGCCACGTTGAAGTCGTCCGTACACCAATAACAATAAGAGAAATAAATAAACTTTACTAACTAATCTCTGAACACACATCAAGCAGAAAACAACCCGCGGTTATCAAGTATTCAGAAAAGAGAAAAGTACGTCGAAAGCGAAAAACAAACACGGAATGGTCGGTCAGGGGGAAAGAAACCCACTTTACAATCAACAGAACTTACAACTGATTATGACAATGTAATTAAGGGCTTGATCAAGAAAGTGTAACTTAAATTATAAGCTCACAGTGAGCACCACGACTAGATCATTTACGTACTTGACATTGTGACTGGGCCAAAATCTAGCTGACCTGCAGCTTTGGGACCTACAAAACAAAAAACATGATGTTTTTGAAGTGAGTATGATACTGTCGGCAATATCTAACTAAACCACAACGGTCGATTCCTGGCAATGAGCCAAACCAGTGGCACTACCTGACACGGTCTTATTTGTTCTATTTTGGGCAATTCCAGTCCAAGGGAGAGATTTTACACCACCTGGACACTCATTAAATAAAAAATGATTCTAAATATTTTAATCGAAAAAGTAATGGAAGGAGTGCAACTAAGAAGAGAAGCAGAGTGAACGAACTTCATCACTATTATCCTGACGTGGATGAAAACAACTTCCAACTAGGGGTACTCGCTAGCAAGTGAGCTGCTCTCTAGTAATATGAAAGTATATTGTTCTCTGGATCGTGTTGGCCCTAACAAATCGCTCGACATCCTTCGCAGATGCGCTCACGTTCATCTGCAGTTACCCGTACACAGCGTCGACAGAACACCTGAAAAGTTGGGGATGATCCCGTGATACACAACGATTCCAAGAAAAAACACAGTTGGAGAAGCTTAGCTTTTTAAATTTTACTCTAAATTCTGACTTATTAGGAGTGCACAAATAGACCAGCTGAGACTGCCTAAGGCAGCTTACCGATGAGGAACCCTTAACCAACACTAAACATATTGTATGAACTATTTTAGGTCTGAACGATTGATACGACTAACATTGAATTTCACACTCTATGTATAATGAACCGAAAAAACACTTGAAATCTTGCCAAGTTTCAAAAAAGCAAGGTAGGGTGGGAAGGGGAGGGGGTCTGGTTGCCTGTTCCAATTGGAAATCGACATGTGTAGCCGCAGTTTCAACCACGAAATCCATGGGAAATCTGGGCTTGATGTCCGCAAAATAGCAGAAATTTAATACGACAGGAGTAGGGGAACTACGGAAGGTGGAAAAATTTTTATTTAAGAGAAAAATGGAACCAATCTGTTACTATTAAACTCAAGAAAAATTCCGCTTCAGTTACGTGATGCTCGTTGATTACGAAAATCAAACTCATTTTCTTTCCTAAACTCTTTTGAACTTTTTTTTGAAAGGTAACTGTGGAGTGCGGGATATATGGTTCTTTAGGCGAAGTTCCCCCTCATGAAGTCAAGAATTTAAAAAAAATTAGGCTCTAAATCGGTTCCATTGTTGTACTATTGCAAGGATTGGTAATCTCATACCTACAGGCGGTAGCTGGATGTAGACAACATAACGTACTGGTGAAAACGTTGATAAGTGTCAGGTAAAGGAGAAATTCGAGCATGTTTTAATGATGAAGACAGAATTCCGGAAATTAATTCTCGTTGAGGTAGAGCAGTGTCACTAAAATCATGTAAAGCCGCATGTCGGTCACAAATTCGTTGATCTTACATCGGAATATTCAACCCCAAAGCCGAGAAAACCCCTAGCAAGTGTTTTGAAACTCCCTGGTGACGCCTACATGTTCCTCATTGATCGTCCGGCCAGAAAAAAAAGACAACAGCTACACATTTATCGTTGCGTGCTCGCACGGCACACATACACTAACCTTTCCACAACGATGGCAATGAATTCTTCGATCGACTGCTGACGCAAATTCGGCTCGACACGACTTGGAGGTGCAATGTGAGGCGTCCCTGAGTGACTGCCACCTCACTGGAAGACGAGTGAGCGCTTCTTCCTGAAACAAAAGCGATGTAATGGAGCATTACCTCGGCTATCCCCCCCCCCCCTCTCCCAGTAAAAAAACAATGCTAAGCGCAACACTTGGCCCGTTCAGACGGCTGACCACGCAAACACTAACCGAGTATGACATGCTCTGGTCGTAGATGCCACTCTCGCGCGACGATGGTCGTTGGTCCGTCGTGGCAAGTCGCTCATCCGACTGCCCAGTCCCACTGCTGTGACCGCTGTCTGCCATCGAATTACCACAGCATGCGCCTCCTTTGCCCAGTTGGCATTTCAGCTCAGCGATTCGCTTAAATAATGAGGGTTTATCAACGACAGTACTTACAAGAAAAGAACATTTTATTCGAAGTGGCTATTCGTGATGCGATGTACACGCAGTTTTTAATGCTGACCACAAATTCATAGACCAAATTCCCTGCGGGATTCTGTACGGAGTTATAGCTATCTTTCCATGCAGATGTAATATAGTGAACTTCTGTACATATGGGCTCCAGACTGTGTTTAGTATCTGGTTTAGTGCCTTTAATAATGGTACTGAAGCAAACTAAAAAAAACCTCCAAGGCGAATAGATAACGTTCAAAAGACCACATATCACAAGTAAGAGCTATAAAGAACAATGGAAAACAAGAAGAAAATCTAATCCACATACTATCCGCAACGCAGCAATGTGACTTTCCAGCACACCAACGTGCTCCATCGCCGTCATCACCATGTCAGTCGCTGTTTCCCTCGGCAGTAGACCATCGTCAAAGCGGTTGTACAGGGCATGCCATACTTTGAACGCCGCTGCTCTCGTCTCTATCCCCGACAGCACACCAAACGTCGTCGGCTTAACAAACATGACAAGCTCAAAACACATTGGTTTTAACTCAGCTCACAAGAGCTAACAATGTAGCCCTCACCAAAAAGCTTTGGTGATAAAAGAAGGAAACAAATTACCTCGTAAAACGGATTAAGATAATCATCTTGACGGTGATCCAGATATGTCCACAATGATTTCGTGCGCTTCTCTATGTGCAGATCCTGAAAAAAATTATCATCAGGAATGTTCGAGCTAACACATCAAAACACATTAGTCCAGAGACGTTCACTCCCACGATTTGGCACGCGAAAGCGAACCGATCCAGGCAAAATTTAACCATTTGGATTGCCAAATAAGTACTAAAGGCTTTTATAAATTGTACGTTTGTCAAAATCCTCCTTTTTCTGGTATTTGCCCGAATGCTTATAGTCAATCTGAAGTGTTTTTTTTTGTTTTACAAAGTTGTCTTAAATGTTTTTCTGAAAAATCCAGTTTCTTCTAGGTTTGCGGGACTGAATGTACAACAAAATACTCGTCTTTGACACTTGCTCTACTGGGTTGTTCGGAAATAATTGGGATTTCTGAGCGTTGCAAAAAACTTTTTTGCTTTCTCATAATAAAAGAACATTAATCAATGGTATATTTCCTATTTTTGTTTACTAGCGCCCCTTCGGGACGCTAGAAAGTGGGGTGGGGCAGCCACTTGAGGTATGTGCAAAATCTTCACACGTGTGAACTGCTTGGAAATTAACCAAAAAGAAAACTAATCATCAGCTGAGCTCAAATACGAAATCCTCCTTGTGAGTTGCGTATACTCTACGGGTCTGGCCGCCTCGCCAACGTTCTTCGACTCTTCCCGCAATCCTAGCCTTTCTTGCAAATTCTTAATGCCGCACCTACATGTAAAGCTAATTTCCGATGCACTGATAATACCTACTCTTTTTTGTCACATTTCTTACATGCCTATGGACCCGTTATGAACAGCCAACAGAGAGGAAGAAGAGATGCTCGACCGAGACACGAATGAGCGCGTAGCGTGCCCCTACTCCACCGTCAGACGTGCATCTTGGCGTTTTCCCCCCTATTAAGCCACGGCAGATCCATTCTCCATCAGTGCACCCGTATCCTGGCGCTTATCCCACTGTTGGGCCAGGGCAGACCCATTCTCCATTTCTGGATCTGTATCTTGGCGTTCTTCGCACTACTGGGCCAGCGCAGACCCGATCCATCGATGGGACTCGTATCCCCGCGCTTTCCCCACTAATCGGCCCCTTACGGATCCAGTCTCCATCCGTGGACCCGTATCCTGGCGCTTTCTCCAGTATTGGGCCAGAGCAGACCCAATCTCCATCGATCTCCATCCATCCGTGGACCCGTATCCTGGCGTTTCCCCCACTACTGGGCCACGGCGGACCCTTTCTCTATCGATGGACCCGTACCCTGCCGTTTTCCCAGTGTTGGGCCATGGCGGACCCCTTCTCCATCCACGGACCCGTATCCTGCCGTTTTTTCACTGTTGGGCCACGGCGGACTCTTTCACGATCGGTGGACACCTATCATGATGTTTTTCTGGACTAAGGGGGCCCCGGCTCATCTGTTCGCAATCACTGCAGCCGCACTCTTTGCAAATCTCGGAAGTGATAGAACAAAGTTAGGAACTATTTAGAAAGTTTGATCAACTGCACAAGTTGCACAACTGGTTTCAGAAAATGTCACAAAACCTTATGATGACGCTTTCTCCATCCTGTGTATTTGATTGTACTTCTTAAAAACAGACGGATCCTCAAGCTGCATAATCCCCAAGGGACCTCAAAGAGAGGTGTGCAAGGAGCATATCCCAGATGAGGGCACCGAATGAGTCCTTCTATACATCCACCATGGTATGCACACTTCTTTTCGAAGTGGTTATCGCCCACTGTTCCAAAGTTGAGTGAAGTCAACAACAAAGCTTCAGCAGAGGGGCGACCCTGCTCCGTACATTGCTGCTACGCATCGTCAAATCGTTATAAACACTGTCTCGCATGGAGGGCTCGAGACCGCTAGTAGCTGGTCCCGCCGCGAAATCCCGAATGCACCCGACTTCCACTACATCTATGCACCAATGACGAAACATCGGCCGAATGTCCCATCAGCTTCGCATCCTCGCGAGGCACAGTCTATAACTGAGTCTCACGGTGAGCGCATGCGATCACGTGCTAGTTCCCCCACGTCTGCGCTCTAGAAAATTTTGTTGCACTACCATGATTTATATAAGAGGATTACCTTTTGATCGATTACTTTTTGCCATCTTTCTGGTAGTTTTATAAATAGGGTATCAAATCTAACGTAGCCCAGGATTCCGTTAAAAAGACCAAAAAATTCTGCGAGAGAGCGATTATGAAATTACCAAAAAGGTGGCAAAAGGTAGTTGAACAGAAGAGAAAATATATCAATGATTGATGTTCTTTCTTTATGAAGAAATACAAATCTTCTGCAAGGCTTAGAAATCCGAATTACTTCCCAAACAACCTAATATTTCATCTTTCACCTAGCTGAAAAGCGACCGATGTGGCTCAGAATATTTATAGGGTGGGCCAAAAATACGGTAACAAAGAAAAATGCTATCAGAAAAGGATCTTCAAAGCAATTCGGAACACTGTCACATGATTGATGTTCATTAACCCCAAACGAAGATAACGAACATCTTGAAATATCCTCCATCGAAATATCCTCCATCTGCTAGGAATCACACCCTGAGAAAACAAATGAAGTCGCAGGCCTCGGCGCGGAAGTGGTTGCATAAAAATTTACTTCCTATTTTTGAAGTTTCTTTTTAGAGATTTCCAACTTCCAAGGGATTGTGAACAAGCCTATGTCTCAGGTACCGTGAAAACCTACTAATACATTTGACTGAGTTCTGTGCAATTGAGCAGCCACTCGACAAAACCAGTAGGTCCTATAATTTATTGCTCCTTCATTTCTGAACCAGACAAAACCTGAGATCCTGAGCACTGTCCTAGCAAAACGTCCTGACCTCCTAACTAAGCATGACTTCACGGCAGAACATGCTCCTTTGGTAGCAAAACAAGTCTTGTTACCGTATTTATGGCCCACCCTGTACGCAAAGAGCTCGTTGTAGCTGATAGAAGGCAGGCTCGGGTTGTCCCCAGACCATGAGACAAAAAAGGAGGAACTTTACTGCAAGGGGTGGAGCTTACCCGCAGATGAAGCTACTCCGACTAGTAAATACCCCTGTCTTTACCCCTTCCCCTTCTATAGGAGACCGCCAAATAAAAAACGGCTAAGACTCGTTTGACAACCCAACAAATAAAGAGGGCGGAACCGACCTTTCTGTCCTTCTCGCAATTCCCAATAAACGTGCCAAATTGGCATGAATAGACATGCTCATGAATATCAATGAGATATCGGTCGTTAAACTGCAAAGACGCTTTGCCATGGCATAACCAATCACCTTTGGAAGAAAAACCAAACCTGGAACGCCCTCGGGCGCTGTTGCATGATCTGATGGACGCAATCCAGGAATTGAGAAAATATAGGTGAAACCTAAACAATAAAAACAATAAAGGAACCAAATAAGTATCTTCCAAAAAAGAAGGTAGGTCAGCACCTCTTTCGCTGCTTCATCATTCAATGCTCCAATATGTGCACATCTATCGTCAAACTTGTGACCAAAACCTAACCAGTCTTTTTCAACTAGAACCTGAACCAGATCAGAAATTTCCTAAAGTCTTTAAAACAACCGAAGAAAAGAAGGAAAATCCTGGTGGATGTGGCTTACCTGAAATCCATGAATAGTTCGGAAGAACGGGTCGAGCAGTAGCTGCGCTAACGACACCGTTTGTGATGTTCGATCCCAACCATCGGAACAATGAACAACACAGGAGATTCCTGAAATTTCACTCCACAATTAAGATAATTGTTCTGATATTATAGTATTTATCCAAGTTCGTATTACAGGGACAGAAAAAAATCTTCGATGTCGGAAGTGTACTATCTGCTTTTTTGAGCGGCCGATGTAAACACTACGTTCGTCGTTTCGCATAAATGATTAAGATACAGTAGCATTGGAAATGAACGGCCGTCAGCGCACATGCTTTTTTTGAACACAAACATTTCCCAAGCAAATGATTACCGTAGACTTCTTGCGCATATGATAACGTTAAAAACACTCAATAGAGCTTTTAAGAAAACTAAGCCTTAAAAATATTCTTCAAGAAAGGTTGCAAACTCACATTCTTTTTCGAACTTTTTTTTGTATAATCTGATCCCAAAAGTATACGCTAGTCGTTACAGAAGGAATTCTTGGAGGGTTAGAGTGGAACATCTATTGGAATCAAGGACATCTAGCGCATGTGACTTTTAGAGGCCAACACCAGCTATACGCATGTGGCAGATGTCCCGGATCACATACCCCAACCTCATCGACTTATTCGCAAGTTTCTTGGTACTTTTGCAGAAAATCATGTATAACATTGTAACTATCGCTTTTTTTATGAAACTATATAAACAGACACCAGGACTTTTTAATTGGTGTGGCTAGTTCTTCTTTGCGACAATTTTAGGCAGTTGGCAAATTTTAATTCCTCTACAGGAGGAGTGACATGGTGCTAGAGCCATTCTTCTTTAACCATCTAGCGAGATCACGCACTCCTATGACAAATATTTTTATCCGAATTCAGATGCTAGGTAAATTATCACCCCTTCTGTTGGTTTTTTGTTCTGTTTCGTTAAACATAATATACAGCAAAGAAGGAAGGACCAATTGGAGGGTTGTTTTTATTCAAAAAAGGCGTTATTGTGCTCTTTACATGTTCATTCAGACAAATTATCAAAAGCAGCAGTTTTTGGGCGTAGTGAGTGTGGTTAACTTCAGTTGTAATCACATTCTGCATTATGCTGGACGTTAGCGAACATAGAGCTACGCTGCAGTGGCTGCCCTTATAGCTTGGAATTCAAAACGCGTATAATACGCAAGAGTTTTAAAATCATTTAGACGCTACTATTTGCATTCTCTCTATAAATCTCAACCTATTCTAACAGCACGATCTCCGAGCGCAAACACGCCTTAAGGGCAATTTATACTGGGTGCGTGCGACTGACGCGCGTGCGTCTATATGATGAAGAATAGAGCTCAGTCGCATAGGAGTCGCATCGCAGTCGCAGCTCAGACGCACGCGTTCAAGGCCTCGCGACGGCCGCACGTTCTTCTTTGAAGATGTACATGCCGTGTTGACCGGTCTTCATGAAAAATCCCTTGCAAATGAATGCGTGCGACTGATGCGCGATTGACGCACGCAGCTAGTGTAAATTACCCTATAGCACCCAAGATGATGCCTTCCCCTTCCCATAGGAGTCTTTTCCACTAATCCATCGATGTGTAAGCTAATGTTGAGTTCCAGCCCCTTCACGTCCACAGACATTTCAGAGAACGAACTGCCCATCCATGCGGGTGTGACATCGCCAAAATAGATGCCAACACGAAATATGCAGTCGAATAACACAAAAACATGCCCAAGCCGATATCATTCCAGCCGGTAATGAGTAACACTGTTCCTTGATCCGTAGCGCCACTCATCTGTTATGCAAAAACGACAGTATTTTCCGCGGCAACAACATCACGTGTAACAACGTGATGTAAACAATGCGGCGACATATTTTATGCCGGGAACAGTATACGAAAGGCTCATCACGGAACGTTGGTTCACTTAATAGTAGAACTCTCGCAAAGTAAGCCCCTTTAGCGATCAATAAAAGATTCACTCTGCACGTAATTCTGGCCCATACACAACGTTAGAATATTAATGATGCTTCTTGAGAGCATTGAGCGAAACTTTTTTTTCGCATTTTTTTGAGTTTACAAACAATAAAAAAGGCAGAACATGAAACAAGAAAACATATGTATGGTCAAACCCACCCCTTGATATTGATTCAGCCAGAAACGTCGAGCATTCCACAATCGCCCGCAGGTGCTTCAGCCATCCAGACGACTCCAGAGTACGCAAATACTCGCTCATAGACCGGCACTTGTAACACGCTAAAGATGCGAAAATGTACAGCGAACACAACACCTCAAGGTAGTTGCCAAAGCGAACCTTCGATGAGCTTCTGCTGACTCGACCGCATCACATGGATATTCTCGATGTCGAAGAAGTGGAATCTAGTATTCGAGTAATTCCGCTCATCCTCGAAACCTTTACCTTGTACTTTGTTAACCATTGCGTTGACCTGTAGAGGAATATAATATGCCATACGGGGTGCGTCAGAATTATAATTAAAATAATATGCTATACAGGGTGCGTCAGACACCTAAAATGAGTCGTAGAAAATCAGAGATGCGAAAAGATTCTAAATTGGTATATACAGAATAAAGCCCATGTCTGAGCGATTAGAATAAATGCAATCTTGTTCGCAGCAGGCTCCTACCTTGCTGAAGCAGTCACAGAGACGACGGGGGAGCGCATAACCTCTGCGCTGCAACTAACTCAGGTCGACTTTGTCTCCGATCTTGAACAGTAAGCCTTTGGGAGCTTGATGCTTCTGTGAATGATAGCGCAGCTCTTGCTGTCTAAGACATCCATATGGGGTCATCCCCTGACTAGAACTCGGTTCACAAGGAAGCCTATTCTCCGCCAAATTGATGTGCTCCAAGTAGATTTTTGAAACTGGGCCTGTACCACTTTTGTCTCTTGCACAAGAGCCAAGCCCTGCGAACGCCTATGAATTCATCTTGTGATGAGAACTACGATTAGCAAGAAAATATGTCCTTAGAAGATTGCTTGGATGAGTAACGGGGCGAGGGAAAAACTTTCTATAGTAAGACCTGTAAGCAAGACCTGTCCTTCTTCCCACAGTAGTAACTTCTTCCTAAGGCTTATTCTCTTTATAGTATGGAAGAAGAATGGACGAACTTCAGTTGCGGCGCATCGGCGATATTTGACATCTTCGTGGCTGCTCTTATCAGGAGAGAGCGCTCTCCGAACAGGAGTGGATTTTTTGTATTCGCTAAGACATGAACTTCATTTTGGATATGCATATGTCGTGGTTTTCGAGATGTTGTCCTTTTTACAGCATAACTTCAGTGCGTCAATATTTATGGCGCACCCTATACATGTGATACACTGCATAAAATCGCAGGAGAATGATTGGAAAAGTTCAGTTTGAGAAAAAAAAAGGCGCCGATAAGATAAAATCCGAGGGAAGAAAAACAAACCATTGGTCGAGTGTCAACGAGGAACAGCGTGTCACAATTTTTGTTCGCTTTTCCTATCAACTCCATGAGTTTCTCGTCCTCAACACATCGAGCTGAGAATCCGGTTAAAGGCTGGGCACACCTGAAAAAAAGATCGGTTGCACAGATACAAATATTCTTCGGTATTTAAACCGGTAAGTAATTCTAGAAGATTTCCAGAACAAAAACTGGAGCCCTCAGCACCAAATTACTAAGGCGAAGTCACCAAAAGTAGCCTTTATAAGGTAAAAAAAAACTGCTACTAAAAACGAGCTAATGCGAAAGTTTTATTTATCTTATGAAGTAATTTTGAAAAATCTGTAAATTCGGGATAAAATCATCAAAGGAGACATGAGGAGAACCCTCAAAGAGCACATAGATTGAAGAATAAAGAAAACTGCAGGATTGGCAAAACAAAATTGCTTTAATTAGTATAAGCCGCACACTTTCGAACGCGGCTTAGTATAAGCCGCGTTCGAAAGTGTCTCAAGAGAAAAAAGGAGATAAACATCATTCTCCAATTGATAAAGAATTCACGTTAGTAAAACGAAAACATACATATATACAGTAGCTCAGAAAGAAAATCCCATCGAATATGACAAAAACGGAAAGCAAGAGAAAAACTAAAGCCAATGAAATAAACGAAAAATTCAATCGGTCCAGTGTCCCTCACCTGCAAATAGCTGCTCCATTAGGCTTGTGAAAATAGGTAAGCACAGGTAGTCGTCCCCGAGATCGAAATCGACACGAACCCATAAGAGTTGTCTTGTTCGCGGATACTGGTAACCATAGTCGCTCTGGGTACGTGTCACAACTCTAAAACAGGGCTATGACTAGCTATAACAAAACAACGCTGGGCTCTGTAGAAGCGTAGCAACTGCTCCTGATGTTCAGAAGAAAGAAACAACAGAGTACTTCAAATTACGGTAAGAGTTGTTTGATTTTCAACTTAGAATTAGGCTAACTATTTGTTGATGAGATGAAGTAGACCATTGCTCATCCTTTCGAACGACAAACAAGACGAACAGACCGCAAGTTAGAGGACTAGAAAGATATTTGTCTCCCTAACGTCACTCACTCGCTTTCTTAATCACCCTGTTGCTGGGCTTACCGTATGATTCTTGACGCCACTTTGTTCTTGTTATTATTCACGAGCACACTTTTTGCGTACTCAACTCTCTGCTTCCCTCATCCATTTATCTCTGTCTGAGGGGTGGTCACTTTTGAATTTTAATTCAAGAACTGCCCGAAGACTTCTCACTACAATAGCCTGTTTGCACAGCTTTGCATCGCCTAACTTCCACTTTAGTCTTTTTTTTTTCTCATTTCTTTTTCGAATCTCTCCACTGTTCCCGTTTTAAGATGGTGAATGGTTTACTTCTGCCGTTTTATTTGTTTGAGTGTTTCTGCTCTGTATCCGTTGTAGCGCACCTAAGAATGCATTCAAATAAATAAATGAAAATATGATTTGATTTAGAAGCAGGTCCCTGGAGAACGTACACGATATGATTCATTGAGATCATTTTCGGCCCATTCGCTATCGACGCCTTGCCGAGTGAATTCGACTGCCCAGTCCAGTCGAGCCCAGCCCCGAGCATCCTCGGCTACGTCTCGATTTTCAAATGCTACAAGCTCGCAGACGTTCACTAAAACAAAAAAAAAATATTGCGTGAATTCTAATAACTCCCTGCAGACATGGAATCATAGAAAATATAATTCCACATTAATCGCATGTGGAAAATCGTCATGAAGTCATGAGGAATGTCAAGAATTCAGAAAGCGATGATTTATTGCGACTAGGGAAGACTAATGACTAAAGAAAAACGAAATAAAAACCCCGTCAGTCCAAAGAACGATCGTCTCACCTGTTTTTGAGCACCTAAGTAACGTTTCATAGAGATCTTGGCAAATTTTATCCCTTGCTATGAGTAGATTGACAACCTGGAACATGAAATTATGCAATCACATCAGAAAATTTGGAAAAAAAAGTCTTCACCTGAAAGTGCTTGCATCGAATAATTAATGGGCAACCAGCTGCAGAGAGTGACCCGCGTTCCACACTCCCAATCAAGCCATTGGCTATCTGCAAAATTTATGGTGCAAGGGAATAATTAACAAGACTCATACTGAGGCATGCTAAGAAATTACTTGATGACTAATGGCTTAGAAAATCAACTATTAATTAGGCCGCCTCAAAATTGCAATTTTCTCAGCATTAATTCCAAAATGAGAATTAGCAGCAATTTCCAGAATGATTTCAGGGCTAACTTTTCAGCAGTGAAGCACACAACCACCAGCCTCAAAAATAGTCCTGCGTAAGTCTCCTAAACTACTTCAAACGAATCCTCTTCTTATGCCCTCCCAATGCAAAAAAGTAGCATTTCCAACTCATTGAAACACCTATGAAAATGTTGTTATATCCTTGAAATTGCCCGGAGAACAAAATGACATGGCATCACCGGAATCTAATCAACACATAATTCTTATAATTCCTCAGAAATTTTAATGTAGATATCTTAGCGCAATAGGCAGAAATTCTCCATATCTGATTAGGAATTGTGTGATATATACTGCAGCAGCAGATTTACGATAAGTTATTCGTAGTAACAAGGAAGCTCGATACCATTGAAAATAACTACGCCTTAGTGATCCACCATGGATCACTGGGATCCGACTGCCGATTAAATACCGGACAGCATGTATATTGTAGAGATTACTAGTAGCCCGGGATGCAAATGCTAGTACCATGTAGAAATAGCCAACGTGAACAACTAAGCAATTATGTCCGTAACCCAACCCATCCCTCTTTTTCACAGATGGATAGAGGATCCTTCAACAAGAAAAGGCAGGACAGAGGAAAGGGTTTCATTCCGAAGCCATCAGAAAAAGTGTGTGTTTACACCAAGTTTCAACTAATTCGAAAATCAAATCACACGAACTTACTAATCAATTCTGTACTTCCTTCCCGTGTTGGTCAAATTGCATTATTTTTCATCTCAGAATATTTTCCACGAATTAGCTACATAAAGCTTTGAAGTCTATGGTCCCAAAGTAGCCTCAAATATCCAGACAGAGAACCCTTCCTGAGCAAGCCACCACACCCCTTTTTAAGAGCTCGGGAGCCATAGCCATCAAAGCAATGGCCAGGCGTCGGTAAATAACGATAACCAGCTATTTTGGGGACAATATTGGCTTCGGCGAAGGGTAGATTGCATTCGCAGATACGTCAGAAACGAACCTCCAATCTTCCCACCCTGCCGATTCCAATGCGAATTTCCTGCAAGCGCGTTTACAAGGCCATGTCAGCGACGAACTTCATTAGCGAGCCGAGTAACTCCGCGAAAACAAAGGAGCGTCCGAGAAAAGCCCTCACCCTAATGGGGTGTTCGCAATTCAACGGTGTGCCAACAACTCGATGGTGCACGCTTCACTTGCACGAAACTCGGCTCAAAAGGATAATAGGTAGCCTGCTGCCATCGGAGTGTGACATGGCAGTTTATTACGCGCGGACCTAAGCACAATGTTGACTGAGGTTGGCTTACGTGTGCCCCGTGAAAAGATGAATTGCTCCTGGGCGTAATAATAGGCCACACAAGGTCTCATTAAAAGCTGTGTATCGAGACAGAATAAAGGCATATAGGGCTAAAAACAGGCCACTTACCCATAGCTCCTTGCTGCCCTCTTCCGAACGAAAAATGATATGTGAGGTGGTGACATGTAACGTGCCGACCACATTCGGTTCCACTCCCAGGCGATCCACCAGTTGCACTTTATCCACCTGAAAAATCTGATCTATCAATTCTAAGACAAAAACACCAGCTATGTATCCCAGAATCGTAAAGATTTTGCTCCACTTGCGCTCCTCCAAGGCAAAAAAAAATCAAGAATAGCAGTTCGTTAGGAACCCACATTTCATTCCAGAAATACCTTTGTTAAAAACGAGAAAGGAGCTATAACAGAAAGAGAAAAGAAAAACTAGGACAAATCACCATTGTTGCTTTCATCCTATGAACTCCCTGGGGAACAAAGGAATATGACATCACCGGAATTTTTCTTGACACATAATTCAAATAGTTGCTCTTGATAGTTGTTGAGAACTCCTGTACGTCAGCTTTATTGGTTAGCTTTCGGTACGTTAATACCTTCTTCGGACCTACAATGTGTCTACATACTGCAGCAAGCATTCAACAGGCAACATTAGCAACTA
This sequence comes from Ancylostoma caninum, assembly GCA_037903475.1. Taxonomy (NCBI): domain Eukaryota; kingdom Metazoa; phylum Nematoda; class Chromadorea; order Rhabditida; family Ancylostomatidae; genus Ancylostoma; species Ancylostoma caninum. The sequence goes on along the minus strand of JBAJFG010000608.1, from coordinate 721,797 downwards.
ACCAAACAAGTGGCAATATACTACAACAGAACAATAATGTAGTTCTTAGACGAATGAGAGCTACTTGTGAACGCGACGTGATATGTGACGATGTCACAATCGCCCCTACGTGATAAGCCTCAGTGCTTCCATGAGCTCGTCTTTGTGGTTATTTCGGGGGACAGTCGCTTTATCGCCAGGGCCTCTAGTAGTTTCCTTTCTAGAGGGGCCTCTAGTGAGCGGTGTATCACAGTAGCTTTAATCGCAGGCGGGTCTTCATATGTGTGGTGTAGGGTTCGGTGTCGTGAGAAACCACTCTTCGGGTAAGACGAAGGGTTGCGCAACGCTCTCAGGTGTTCGTCAAGTCGTTTGTAGAGAGGTCTAGATGTTTCTCCAACATATTTTTGCCCGCATCCCTCACATGTCACCAGATACACGTTCCTCGCAATTGACAGATCTTCTTTTCTGTGCAGTAGGTGCATTTCTTCCGACCACACTTATCTTCGTACATCCTCGACGCCGTCAGCAAGTTTTTCAAGTTCGGTGGTGGTCGGAATATCAGCTTTATTGGCAATCCTGATGACTTTACGACTCGGTTCACGTCCCGTGCGCTCTGCTCATTTACATAAGGTAGTACCAAAGGTATACCTCCTGTGATGAAGACAGGGCGCCATGAACTAGGTTGTACTGTCGTATAGCCGTTGTCTTCCAATATTTGCTGTATGTTCTGTTCCACCTCAGGCGAGTCTTGATTGCAAGTCTTCCTTTTCGTAGCGATGAGGCTTCGGATCATGTTTGCTTTCATATACAGAGGATGTGCACTGCGAGAATGCATCATTATGTTTTTGGAGAAAGGTTTCTTGTACCATGTGTAGTGCTTGGTACCGTCGCAAATCCGGACCTTCGTATTCAGAAATGGGATGTAACCACTATCATCAGGTAATTCCACCGTGAAGCGTAAGTTTGGATCACACGAGTTGAGTTTTTCAAGCATCGTGGACATGTCGGAAGCGGTGGAACTAAAGATGAACACGTCATCTATGTAACGCTTGTAAAACAAAATCCCTGTGACCAACGACCTTCTTTCAATATGATCAAGATAGATGATAGCAAGCAGTGGTGATATTCGTAAAGTCATCAGGATTGCCAATAAAGCTGATATTCCGACCACCACCGAACTTGAAAAACTTGCTGACAGCGTCGAGGATGTACGAAGATAAGTGTGGTCGGAAGAAATGCACCTACTGCACAGAAAAGAAGATCTGTCAATTGCGAGGAACTGTGTATCTGGTGACATGTGAGGGATGCGGGCAAAAATATGTTGGAGAAACATCTAGACCGCTCTACAAACGACTTGACGAACACCTGAGAGCGTTACGCAACCCTTCGTCTTACCCGAAGAGTGGTTTCTCACGACACCGAACCCTACACCACACATATGAAGACCCGCCTGCGATTAAAGCTACTGTGATACACCGCTCACTAGAGGCCCCTCTAGAAAGGAAACTACTAGAGGCCCTGGCGATAAAGCGACTGTCCCCCGAAATAAACAACAAAGACGAGCTCATGGAAGCACTGAGGCTTATCACGTAGGGGCGATTGTGACATCGTCACATATCACGTCGCGTTCACAAGTAGCTCTCATTCGTCTAAGAACTACATTATTGTTCTGTTGTAGTATATTGCCACTTGTTTGGTTAGTTGCTAATGTTGACTGTTGAATGCTTGCTGCAGTATGTAGACACATTGTAGGTCCGAAGAAGGTATTAACGTACCGAAAGCTAACCAATAAAGCTGACGTACAGGAGTTCTCAACAACTATCAAGAGCAACTATTGTCTTTCCATATGAGGCTCCGGGATAGCTCCATTCTATCATAATTCAAATATATGAAAATTTGGAGCCGGCCTTTCAAGAAGACCAAGGATGAATTAATCATTTCGGCCTTTGCAAAGCACACAAGGTATGCTACACAAAACCTTTTATGAATTCCATGCTCGTTTAATCTTTCATGGATTCTATGCTCGTTTAATCCTGAACCTCAAACGCTTAGTCACAAAATACCAGAAGAAGTCCAGAAGGAGATATGATACTTAGAGATGCCCAAAGACTCAGCTTTCATCTAATCCAAGATTCAGAGTGCATGTTCTTGCCGCTCACGCCATAGCCAGTTTGATTATAAATAATAAATGTGCGCAACTACGACCAACTCATCTAAAGCCACATGAGCAGAACTCGAACGAGCGCAAAACGCAAACGCAATTACTGCATATCGGCTCCGAGAAACAAAGACAACAACCCAGGACACAAGACCGAATAACAACTTTTATGGGCCTGAGAAGGAAAGTGGGATTTTTGCCCCAGAAATACATGTTTTCATAAGTAAAAAAAGAAAAAAAATGTCTTCAAAATAAACCATTTTCATCCACTAATGATAGGAGGGACAAAAAAACACACAATAGTAGAAATAAAAGAAAAAAAGAACAACAAAAACCTAATACAGAATTTCAATAAAACTGAAGGTTTATAACTGCATTGTATGTGGTAAAACGTCGCAATTTAAAGGCACCCAGTGGCTTCTATGCATCTATTCTGCATGTACGCAGGCGAGCAAAATTTACGTCCAGTGAAGGAAAAAAAGCCTGCAGAAATAGCGTTATTAACGCATATTATTCTTCAAGGTTCATTACTATACTACTCATTACTATATTGTGTTACTAATTACTATAGTGTGGCAATAGCTAGTAGCCCCCTCCCCACCTACCCTAGAATCACCCAAAACTCTTTTCCCTTCATGTTCATTTGACCCCCCCCCCCCAAAAAAAAAATCCACAATTAACAATTATTTGAAGTTACTTGTTGGAGTGAAGTGCCCGAAGAAAAACAGTAATTCTCCTCTTGAACACTGTAGAAATGTAGTCACCCCTAAGAGTTCCAGATTCAACTCACTCAACACGTCTATGGGCAGTTCGAAACTTTTTTTTGGGGTGAAAATTGCCAGAACACACTGATATACGTAAAAAATAACCATAGAAAGTACAACTAGTGAAAAAATGGAGCTGTGATCGCTCGTCGAGATAATTGGGGAGACCCGAGTGCTTGAATCGAAACTGAATATCTGCACTTATCCTATCCCTATTATCTTGTCTCGATGTCCATTCAAGCGAAAGCGGTTTTTGGTATGCTGCTTCAAGGAACGACAAGACATGTAAGGAGAATGAACATGGAAATAAAAAGATAAAGGGGATTGGGGAATTGAGGTGATAGTTCGGTACTTGAAAACAAGAAAAGTAACAAATAGCACTAAAGCAATTAGTTTGAAAATTTGTGAAAAAAAAAACCATGCCTTATTTATTCCTATTAATTCCTTATCCCATTTATATCAATAAAAAGGAATGAATCAATCGACAAATCTCTCCCAACAGCACTCACCTTTATTAGAATCCTCCAAGACGACGCAAGGTCCCAGTCGGACCATCGCCGCTCTCTTTTAACTATCGACTCATATAGACCAGAGATTTTATCTCTTAACAACGAACCAGCCACGGATATATCCTCCGTATAAGCCGGGTATGACGAAAATGTCATCCCTCATCAAAACTTCCTTAAATCATGGCATTCAACCACAGCAAACACAACGAGTGATGAACAGGTAAGACGGCACCATGGGAGGGATAAAAAATTCGCAGAAAAGTTGCTCAAGCATGACGAGGACTCGAAACTGAGCACACTTGACTTCAGCGGCGACGCAATAAGGCAAAAGAGAGCAGCGTGATTGCTAGTGCCAGCTAGAGAAGGCAGTCAGTCAGCCAGACACACATACAGCATCGCCCGATGTCAACAAAACCGCTGAGAAATTTTGCGTATGCCAGCGTCTCCTTGCATGGGAGTCTGGCCTCAACGCTGAAGTCCGGCACCGAATCCATAATTAGCAAGGAACTATGACAACTTCGCTGCGTGTGTGCATTGACGATGAGGAGTAGCGAGCGGCGCAAATTGATAATACGGCAACAATAAGCTTTTAAAAGGACAAGAGACAGCAACGGACAGGCATAGAGCCGCGGGCGATAAACAGACATGTCTAATTGAAACTGCAGCCTATTCAACTATGAAATCGGAACGCCCTAACAACAGGAAAGAATGGCATTATGAAAACGAAAGGGCGCTACATTTTAGGTGCATTTTGGTAGGTTTGCGCGGGAAAACGTTGGATTTCACTAGTTTGGGGCAGATATAATGTTACACCAGAGAAATCCGATATTTCTTCCGATGAAATCACCCTGAACACTAATTGGACAACCAGGGCAAAGGCAGATTACTCTAGTCTCAACCGACACGGACTACCCAGCAATCTTCAAAATTATAGACGCTTCGGCAGATTCCAATTAAAAATTGCCAACAGAAGACAAGGAGAACAGCTATTATATCTCTGCCATTCTAGACGAAGATATGTACGACTAACTCACCGCGCAGATCTCTTGTTCCAAGGAAGTGTGTCCGGGGGGGGGGGGTGGGAGGGTAGAAAATGGAGATCTTCATCGCCCCCTGTTCCCGGGAATACACTCATAGTCCAGCAAAGGTCCCTCCTCCTCTTCTACGGTATTTCTAATTCTCACTACGTCTATTCAAGTTCTTGCATTCCGTAAAAGTTCATCGTCTCAGCTCTTAACTCAAAGACTATTTACTCGAAAAGTCTCTAGAGAACTGGTGGGTCTCACTCGTCGCTTCGAGCGGAAGGCGCAGCCAACAAGTTCCAGCACTTCGCAATGAAATTCACACAAAGCAATTAGAGTTTAGTGCATTTAAACTCCGGAGCCGGGTGGAGCTGTGCCTGCATCGCCGAACGCGTAACACGACGAAGGCGATGGAACATTTGGCAGCTTAACGAAAAAAAAGTTGCCCCACCCACGGCCTGCCAGTGCACCGCACGCGCCTCTCTACCTTTAAGGCCTGCATTCTCACCAAGAATAAAGGCAAAGCAGGTTGGGTAGGTTTACGCTAGCTCTCAGTAGCGCGAAGTCTCACCATCAGCGAATCACCTTTGTTCTCCATTGCTAACGTTCACGAGATGACATAAAAATTGTTCCAACAAACTACAACGATTCAGCTGCACACTGCCAAAGATACTTTCAGTAACCAGTAAAGAACTTCTAGAAAGGAAGAAACTCTGAGAACAGAGAAAAAACCTGAGAAACATACATGAAGAGGATAGGATGTCACGAAAGAATAGAAGGGCAGTGAATGAGGTTCTTATGTAAGCAGGGAGCCAGTAGAGTGGTTTGGAGAGTTGTACATTGGATGGGAGGAGTGCCTTTCTGCGATTGGCCAGTCGCAGGAGGCGACCAGTCTCAGAGCTCGGCCACGTTGCCCTTTCTCGGTACAGTGCTCCATACCCCCGGGAAGATATGACGATCAGCTGGTTGAATACGCGAACTAATCGAGAGAAAGAAGTTTTTTGGAACAGCTTCTAAATCTGGTCTTTTTCGGATCCAAGGCGAGAAGTAGAACCTGGCCCTAGGTGGTGCAATATTGAGCCTGAGGATCTTTATTGCGGGCAAAAAGTCGAGCATCTTGCTAGGCTAGAGATTTCCCAGAAACATTTATCCCCCTTTGAAAAGTGAATCTTTCAAGCAAAACGTAAGAAAATACTCCTAGTTGTGATCTTTACCCATTTCCCGTTCAAAGACCTTGAGATAAGGGTTACGATAAAACGACACTTTCTCGCTTCCCTAATGATACAAGACTATCCATCACAAATCTAGCTTAATGTCCAGAATAATGTGCAGAATTATAGAAACATGAGTGGAAAGGAGAACCCAACACGCAAGCCGGCCTCCTCACGCAGGCAGTGCATTGATGAGTAGGTCGAGCGGTGGAGCGTACGAGAAGAGGACGACATCCGAATAGAACGGGAGGCCACGGAAATTGGCGCTTCAAGAGCAGCGGCATGTCGGGGAAATTGGTGAGGATATTGAATTGCAAAAGGGCCATTCGCCATCAAAAACGCGTTTTCGAGTCTATTCCTGCACGCATCCAACGTCGCACATATTCGCTCTTGAAACGGAATGAAAGTAATGATACTGGGGAAACAAATCCAATTCTACTCAATATTTAGCTTGCAATATGATGCCACGACACAGAAGGAAGGGCAAAATATGGGCATTCCTGAATACGAGACCCGGAAAGCCAGCTTGTTCGGCGAGTATGCTAACCAACGCACTGCCACAAACGCCCTTTGGCGAGAAAAAATCGAAGCCAGAGCCTTACCAATATCTTCTACTTGTCCGTAAGGGAAGTGAGGCAACTCGTAAACAGCTCGTAAATTAATAAAATTTGAACAAAGAATAGGCAGAGATCAACAGCTCGACAGAAATAAAAACATGTCTAGCCTCTTTCCAATAAACGAAAAAAACGACTAAGAAAAATATTATTCCGATCAAATGAAATGATACAGGCACAAATATAGCTGGAAAGTGTTAGCTACAGCTTCCCATGGAGCGTCCGCTAGGTAAATAATTCATATGACAGGGCGGAAACTACAAGACTGACCATAAATATAGAACTTGTACCTAAATTCCTTCAAAATACGCTAACTAGGAAGTCAGCAGAAGGATACAACAAACAGCTGAGGATGGATAACCCATGCCACAATCAACATTCCACACCATCAACAAACCCACAGAATGTCCCAAAACATCAACGCTACGAAATCAAAAACCCAACAAATTCAATTGTAGTCGGGGAGCATTGAGCGGTTTGTAGATTTCGCAAGTTTCTCCTTCTTTCTAGCAAGATAGGCGAATAATAGAGAAGCTTTTCGCTCACAGGCCACCAAGATGATGAGGTATACACAAAAATCATACATCCATAGATAGGCTGATGAGGGTAAACATTCCCTCAAACGGTCTCAAATACAAAAAAAAAAACGATCAAGCTCAAAAATAGCGTCATTTTTTTTTTCTAAAGAAACGTCAGCGAAGGAAAAAATGGAACTATTTTTACTAGAGAAATGTTAGTAAAAAAAAAAGATTTCGTCAATGACTTATTCCACAAACTCCTGTGTTTATCTATTCTGAACATATATTTTCGGAAATGAGACTTTCTTTAACAAAACACTTCCCATCCGCAAAGCTACTTTGTCAAGTTCTGATCTAAAGAGTATAAACGGGAGACTATCGCTGAGAGCAGGGTCAAGCGTGTGTCGATAAATTATCAAGGGGGGGGGGTCGTACGGGGGTGGGGAAAGGGGGGGTCGTATAGGGGGGGCGTGGTCGGGAGGGGGTGCCTTAGTGTGGGATAGGAGGTAGAAATTTAGGCTAAAATTTTCGCACGTTCGTACTGAAAGTCCTACCCAGTCCTGCAGGCCGGTAAAAAGTCATTTTATGGACCCTACCCAATAGTGCTTTAAATCCAAGTTTCAGGTCTCCAGCTTCAAGAGGAAAGATTCAGCACGGGAATTGCGGAGATGAGGTTTCGTCGATAAAAAAGGCCTTTTTCCCATGTTTTTATCGACGGAGTTGAATCGCGGTAGAAGCAGTTGCGGAAAAACGAGCTGTACAGCCTGAAAGCGCGAACGTTCGACTATTAAAGACCTGAAAAAAATTGGGACCTCAACGGGCCAGATCTTCTGATATTCGTGTCCGACTACAAGCATGTCTCTAAACGAGTCAAAATTTTAGGCTGAAATTTTCGCACGTCCGTACTGAAAGTCCTATCCAGTCCTCCTCCTCTATAAACAGCTATTTCGTGCTTTACGGTCGACCACCTCGAACCTACTACAAGCGCGTGTCATTTTACGCCATGCAAAAATTCTAGCCTCGGAGGGGATCGAACCCTTGGCCATGTCGATCATGTGCATGGTTGTTTTTCGTGACGAATACGAAGGTATTGCGTTTAGAAAACTCTGTACGGACGCTTTCAGACTGAAATTCGCTCACCGCACACGCTCTAACCCTCAGCAAAAATTTTAGCCTAGGTAGGGATCGAACCCTTCACCATGTAGATGATGTATATAGATGTTCTTTCTTGATGTGTTCGAGACTCATTAGTTACAACATTGCAACATTGCATAATTAATGCACGCTTTTTGTCCACCGCGTACATTTCAGCGTTTCCCAAAAAACTTCCAAACAACTAGTTAGATACAAAAGAGCCTCTTTCTCCTTGCTATGCTCTGCTCCACCACACCTCTCGCAGTACGAACACCTGAAATGGGATATCTAAACATCTAAATTCTGCAAGCATGGAAGGAAATTTGTGGGAAAAGGGGGGGGGTCGTATTTTTGATGGCTCAAAGGGGGGGGGGGCGTATGGGGGTCGACTTTTTACCATCATCACGCTTGACCCTGGCTGAGAGACACGTTTATGCACATTCCTTACACCAGCTCGCTGTTTAATTCCCCAAAAACGCCTTCTTACCTACCACTCATCAGCAAAACTATGGGAAAAGCAGTGCAAAATCCTGAGAAGATTCGGAAGTGCGAATGCCTGTGATGCTTGGATTAACACGTGGTCGGAACCAAGGAGCTCCAGATCTCCATAGAAGCTATGGTAATAAGATGCTGTCACTAGTCATTCGTTAGATTATTATTAGAAAAAACATTGAAGAAGAAAGAGAAAATAATCCGCAAAGTGTTCCAGTAATCTGATATTTTTCTATTCGTGCAATTTAATGCACATATTTGGCTTCACACTCAGAGATAATTCGAAAAATGGAAAGAAGCCGGCGTTATATACATAGTTGCCAGAACCGCGCCGTTCCTTCCAGATACAAAGTTTCGCATAAAAAGAGAAAAAAATTCACAAAATAGAACTGAAATAAAATATGACAAGATAACGATCTTCAGCATTAATCGAGGAAGCTCACTCATAAACTTCTCACTTGACCAGAAAAGTCCCGCCAATAGCGAAATTTGAACCAATAGCGATTTTTACGCAAAGAGCTGCTCATCCTTACCAGGGATGAGCGGATTGTCCGTATCCGGTTATCCGTTTTACCGTTATCCGTAGGTTTTGACCTATCCGTTATCCGCACCGTTATCCGGGCTTTTGGCGCCGGATAACGATGCGGATAAGGCCTAAAATAGCTTCATTTCGCACGTTTCCAACGGAGGATAGCCCAATTCCAAGAAGTATCGCTCGATCTAACCCGTTTTAATTTACAGCCTTGTACCAAGGTAGGAGAAGGCATATAAAATATAAAACAGACTTGTACCTGCCCTAAAAGAGATGCTCCTGCTCATGTTTTTGGTCGTCCAATAAAGTCAGGCAACAACCTTCGAGCCATCAATTACCAAAACATTGGCTAATGTTAGAAAATAACAACGTTGAAATTCGTGAACTTGCAGCTCACCGATGAGAGGTGCCTCTTCCTCGCAAGGTTCATAACGATTATTCATCAAATTCTACGGTTTCTATCAATTTTTGAGTGTATTGTTAGATAGCGTTTAGTCAATGCGCTCATATAAGTCAGTCAGTACTAGAAGGTTTATCAGAACTCCAAAAAAAAGCTAAATTAAGCAAGGCTTCAGCCTTCCCTTCCCCAATATTCATTTTGTATCTCACGTTTATCATTTATAATATTGTATTAGGTTGTTGCAAAATCGATGTCAGATTTTGACAGCCGGCTCTGAATTGCCATACCGCGGTAGATGCCAAACTTGCTTCATTGGTTAAGTAGTAATTTGAATCATCACGCACGCCTTCATCATGTTCCAGCTGAGGTTTGGTTAAGTTAGGTAAAAAAATCACACTTTTCTGAGCCAGCAAAGTCGACAGAAGTGTTTTCAGCGACGTATTTTTATTTTTTTTTTCATTTCCATCCTTTCTCTCAGAGATACATCCGACTGGTTGGTTTTGTGATTATCTGAATTCTATGGTCACGTTGAGATCCTGAACAGATCTTCTCGTGATAGCTTCCGCCAGTGCCCTCAGAGGAGTGTTGACGTTATCCAATTTGAGTCTGTAACTCTGATACACATATGTCCAAAATTGACTGACTCGGACCAATATTGGACTAAGACTTTGTTTGACGTCCCGTTGAGCATACGCTTGTAACATTCCCTTTCCTAGCTGCAACGCTGTTACGGCGTTTCAACTCATGTTTCAATTTGAGTTTCAGTTCGAGAAGATTTTTGCAAACGACTACATTTCGATTCACCTTTGAAAAAGCCAAGGAAGGTGGATCCTGGGAATGAGAAAGAAAGGACTGAAAGAGAAGAAGACGAGCTGCTGAATATCTACTAGAACCGCGACGGTAACATCACTCTACTTCAAAACATTATTCCAAAGCTCGTGGTTCAAAAACCCGACATCGATTTTGCAACAACATAAAATACGGTGTCTTTTCGCATCTGGATCACTTATCCGTTATCCGGTCATTTTTGGCCTATCCGTTATCCGCACCGTTATCCGGGTCGCAGAAAATCTCGTATCCGCTCATCCCTGATCCTTACATAAGCGAGGCAACATGATAGTGGTAGAAGGAGCTACAGAAAGGACCTTTATAATCTGAATTTGTTTGTACTGTTTGTTTTGTTACAACGCTTAAGTCACGTTTGCTTGATGAAGACACTGCGGAATTTCGTATTGCTACTGGAAACCAATCATCTAAGAAGGGTTACTTACCAAAAATAGCTCCTAAGCGACAGCTGTAACTAAAACAATAACGGGCCAATCTGATATACGACGCCTATAGTCATCCGTTCAAAAATAAAATAAGAAGAACTCGTATAACGTGGCATTAAATTTAACGAGCTACACAATTGGGAAACTATCGACGGGAACAGCGATGCATTGCAAACGGCTGCTGCCTCCAGAAAGGACAAATGCCATGAAAAAAAAAAACAACGGGAATGCCTGCGCAATTACTTTCCATTGCATGATTCCAGCTCATTTTCTGTGGAACTTTTTTATTTAGCGCTTGCGTGCAACTGAAATTTGTAATAGGAATTGCCGGCGAGAACTGCACGTGCAGCCAGGACTGAAAAGAATTGGAAAAGTGTATACGTACAGAGGAAATGGAAAAGCAGACACTCTATGAACGTTAAAAACTTTCGAATAACTTATTAGTACAATCTAAGCAGTAAACGAGGCCATGAAAAAGAGAAATTAAAGATATAATGGCTTTCAAAAGTGATGTCACAAAGATAAATCGGCAGCGCTCCTGCGACATGGTGGCATTCGTCATGGAAAGTGAATGTAAATGGGACGAAACCTAAAAAAAATTCGTGCGCTGTGCATCCCAAAGCTTCCCAAAGGATAAGTCCCTGCACTTGCAAGTGGAAGCGCGGCAAGCAGTGATGTGTGACAGCGCTTTCGATGGAAAATTAACGAGCTGCCGGGGGCCCTGGGCAGTGGGCAGCGCAGAGCGAACCTGTGCGTCACGCGCCGAACAAATAGAAAACGGATTAGGTCCAACGATGTGGGGCTCCTTATGCGAGAAAAACCCGCGATCGATGGCCAAGCTGTTCCAGCGGATACACTAAGAGGACTCCGGGGTATATAAACATAAAAAGTGACAACGATTACGCCGATGCAAAAACGACACTGACCACATCGAGTCGTAGACGCAAAAACGGTCTCGAAAAGACAAATGACAACATTAGAGAGCAGTAAAACGGAAGAGTACCCCGTATACTGGATGATAGCCGCTCTCTCTGGGGCCCCCCCCCCCCCATCGTCTGAGAAGTCTGCTCTATTCCTAGAGTGGATAATTAAATGCATTCCATATGAGATAGAATTAAACTAACAAAAAAAAGCAGCACTGACAAATGACATGGGAGAACACAGAAAACATAGATTATCTCGAAAATTCTCCAATTATCCAAGACATGCACCGGAAGTCGCGACATATCTGAGAGACAGAATGTGTCGGTTAAGAAAATATTCCGGAGGTGCTAAAATCAATACTAGGGATACTAATTGCTTGGATACGGCCTGTGTGGAAGACTATTCAAAAGCGAGAAAGATAAATTTTGTTAATTCAGACAAAATGACAAAGTTGCAGAAATTGATCGATTTTATGTATGCATAATTCTCATCGAGTGTCTTCTTTCTTGGTGTACATGTACTTATTCCGAACGCCAAAAAAACGTGGCGTAACTTCAACACCAAATAAATCGTAATGAAGCTAGACGGTAGTCCAAGACGGAGAGTGATACAAGAAAAGCTCATAAAATGAAAAGAAGGAAAGAATGAACCAAAACAGGAGGACTGGGATCAGGTGGCAGTGGCTTGAGCTAGTGCTATTTAAGGAAGGTCGTTAAAGAAATATTGTAGCAGGTGTTGCGGAAAAGGAAAAAAAGTGTCGAACACGACCAAGCTCGAACAAAGAAAAAAGAGAATTGAACCCAGGGTTGCTTATGGCGACAAAACATAACGAAAATTGGATTAATCATTCCGAAGGAACCAGCAATGGGAGAATACCGGTGAATCCCTAAACATGGTAAGAAATGAGAGGAAATGAGACAGGAAACAAGAGAAATGTGATGGATCGGAGTCGTTTTTGTTGGGTTTCAATTACTGGCAGCTTTGTACATGAATTGGGTGGTACTGCAGGAGCAAAGCAGTCGCTGACAGCTCACAAATGTAATGAAATAATGTAAGAATGAGCGACATGCGAGGAAATCCTGACTTTAATGAGGAACAAGAGCGTTCGCTCATTTCAACAGCAAAAATGGAAGCCAGATGCAAATCGTTCGTTCGAAGATATATGGCCCATGATTCATGTTGGTACAGAATCGGAATAAAAACTTTTATGACGCATATACCGCTGGCATGGCACCAGCGACAGCGGCTCGCATCCAGCGGAGCGGCCCGGCAACGTCATCGCCTCGGGTCATGAAACATATTGCAATGAAGAGGACTGAAAGAAAAACGACAAATAGAACTTGCATTTGGAATGCAGGGTGCAAATGATCTCGAAAATTGGACGCAACGATGCAGGAAACAACAGGAAATCAGTATGAAACCAGCACAGAACGACTGAGTGATGAAAAGAACCTGAAACATCTCGGCGGCCACGATGGGCACGATGTTTGTTATGATTACTTACTTATTTATTTAATTTTGTTCGTTGTTTACTCGTTATTTATCAATTATATGTATGCATGCTAAAGTGCACAAAAACAGCTCATACTCAGAACCGAATGCATTTTAAGAGGAGCAGCATGACAAATATGATGGCTCAGTCCATCAAAGCTCATATCACGTGGAAAGAAATGAATTGGAAACGCTATAAAATAAACTTGGCAGTGTGGCTCACTTCCCCAGGAAGTGCACAAATGACGCGAGCGAGTCGACTTGTTTCCGTTGAAGCGTTTGGAAATGCCGAGACATGAACAACGCGACGCGTGCTGCATGTTTAAATAATTGTGCATGTGAACTAACGATCGGAATTCATCACTACACAATGCATGCTAAGCGGAATATGTAAGCTTCACAAGATAAAGGGACAGGTCAACAAGGGATACAGAAAAGACATTACGATTCCAGAAGCTAACAGCAAACTTAGTAAGAACACAAAAAAAAGAGTAACAAGAAGTAGTAAGGTCATAGTAGCAAGCTAAAAATCAATCTTAAATGCCTTTTTCCGTTTCTCTGGAAAAAAAATCCCTCTCCCACGAAAAAACGATTTGAAAAAAGGCGGCACGACAGAAAAATTTCAATTTCAACATCAGTGCAACAATCACATGAAGAGAAGGATGCATACGAGGACTCCAGGCCTCCGAGCACTGCAAAACAAACAGGGTAATGTAGTAGGCAAAAAGGAAGGAAAGAACTGATCACGGCTAAAGCATCAAAGCCTCACTGATTATTGAATTGCACGAATTCATGTTGTTGCGATACTAATAACTGCAGAAAGCGATGATAAAAATTTTGTTTACGGAGAAGAACCAATGCGCAGTTCTTCTCCATAACGACACTAACAACTGTGCATCTGTAGACGAGTAAAAAAAGAGAAACTTGGGAAGTTAAAGCTGGTCACTGTGAGAGTGGAGGTGAAATTTTCCAAAAATTTAAGATTTACAGAGGATTCCTCTGGGATTATCTACGACCAATCGCAATCTAAGAAGTGAGGCTCAGACTCAACAGACATATGAAAGTGATGTAAATACATTTCACGATGTCCTGTTAGAAAAAAAAAACTCTAAAATTGGCCACTCCCCCCAAAACGCAGATAGGTCTATGAGGAAGGAGACCCTCTCAAATTAATAATCCACCACTGCCCGAACGAAACTATAAACAAATATGAAAACTTTATGGATAAGTAAGCCAGGAGATCCCAATACGATATGGATTATGGGGAAGAAAAGAAGATGTGGAACAAAATATTGGATTGCCGGGAAAGGAATGACGCGCTCTAGACATCGATCTGTTTCTGAAGGTTATCTACTGAACCACCTATCAAGAAGAAACTGAACGAAGCGTTATAGAAATCAAAATGATGTCGTTCAAACAAAGCGCCATCCATCGGACAACTTCGGCAGAAGTACGTAAGATGGTGGCCCATCCCCGAAACGTTACCCTTCCCTGCCCTTCCAACTACTGAAGAGACATCGAAGCCAGCCGGCGGCACGTATTTCCGACCGTGATGTGCACCTCGACACGTTGACATCACTTCCCAGGAAGGCTGACACTGCCAGCACGTAGAATTGACTGTTCCAGAAGCCGATGTTGGCCGTTACGTTGCTATACAGCAACTTCGCTAGAGCAGACTTTGCTTCTCAGCTCAAAATGCCTACCAGTAGGTGACCGAAGCAATGAGTTGCAACTAACGCTTATTAACTAACAGAGTTGATAAGCTTGCTGTTGCCGGCGCCATGGATAGATTGATTGCTAGCTCGTTTTCGCTCTGATTTTTAGAAAAGCTCTTGCTTTGTATCAGATAGAGAATAGAAATTAACGTGCAGCAACTCCTTAAACTCCTCGATCTGATGCTGTTTGAAAGTAGAAGGCTGGCTAAACCCTTACATTAGTTATTGCTGCTGTTGTAAAACAACCCATTTGCGTAACTTTCACGCAACATATTCAAAGTGTGATCCTTCCGATAATTTCTTTATTCGTTTGGTAAGCCTACTGTTGCCGGCGATTGTGAAGAACAAGAAACCGCTTACCTGTTGAAATATACTTGAACAAAAAAGAAGTGAAATTTAAGGAAAAAAGAAAAGGAACTGCGTTGAATAAGCTCAGCGATTGAAGGTTGAGGGATGAGTTTCGAAATTGAAAATGGTTCCTCTGTGTGGGCAAGGATGAAACATTTTTCACCAACAATTTAATAAAAATCTTAAAAGAACTGAAAACTTGGTAAAACCAGAAGCCTCGACACAAACTAATCTTCAACGTCATAAGAATTATAGTCTATAAAGACAAGACTATGAAAAGAAAACTGAACTGAACTCTAAGCAACTCGATACAAACCAGTCTCGCTTTGGATGTTTTATCATTCCTGATCATTTTTCGTGTTCCGGCGCGATCAATAATATCAACCCTTATGCTTCCTGTCTTGTTCTACCTCATTAGTGGAATACACCAGCATTAAAATCCTTTCTGTGAATGTTGGCAAAGAGTGGACATACAAAAAAGACGTTGAAATATTCCCTAACAACGATGGGAGGTAAAAAGATACCCACTTAGGAAAAAAAGATTTCTAAAACTTGGTAAATAGTTTTTTTTTGAATAATAAAAAGAGAAAATAGCTTGATGAAATACGTGGTCATTGAGAAGTTGGCTCACGTCAGACATTTCACAGGAACGTCTTTTTACAACGATCGTTTACGACCACTTGTGGTGCGCTGCCGTGATCGCATCAAAATACCAATGATAATGTTTTGCAGCCACATTTAGGTTCTCAAGATCTGCTTTGGAAAATAAAATCAATTCAAAAGAGTACAGGTCAATGTGCTGCAGAATGTAACTCTGAACAAAATTGACGTTAACACAGCAACGAGAAATAAGTATGAATAAAATCATGAGCAGAACAAGAAATCTTGAAGAAGATGCTTCGTTCAAAATTTTGGTTTGGAGGTACTCATTAGATTGGTTTCTCACAATCGGGGTTCAAACAGTAGGTCCAGCACCACCGAAATTCCATGCTGCTTCCAATGACTTCGCGGAAATGCCGGCTGTTACTCAACACGTGTAAAATATACGGTAGGAGCAGAGAAATACCATGGAATCAGAAGGTTTAACAAACACATTGGTTTTCAAAGAAAAGTCCCGTTAAAGGACAAATACGAAATATATTAATAAGCAAACGAGTCCCAAGTGTAACATTTGCACAATGTTTCGAAGATGGCAATGGTAGCACTGATAATTAGAGGATAACAATCCAGAAAAAATCGATATAACCCAAATATCTAACAAAGTAGGATGTGCATAATAGAGGTTTCGTAAACTGTTTAAGTTTACAAGTTACTACTTAACCCTGAACAAAAAAACACAAAAATAACAAGTGAGCTCTTGCACAACCCCTTCTTGGAAATTTCGGACTGATCGTCAGTGGCTTTGAATAATTAAGAATTCGAGAGGGCACAAGGTCACAAAAAGGTCATTTATATGCAACCACATGTCAATTCAATCCGAATCTCTTCAACAGAAAAAGAGATGAAGGGAAAACTTTCATAAATGAACTCACCCGAGGAGTTAGGATATCCTCAAAACGCATTCCCTTTGATCCTTCTTCAACAGTGGATTCGTGCTCCAAACGCAACGCAAACGTAACCACTGCAATAAACTGGTTCCGGCTGCGAGTGTCAGAAACAATTAAATATTAAATCAAGAAAAAAAAGCGACAAGAACAACTATTAAAAGGCTAAGAAAGTTGAAGTGTGAAAGCTGTTAATTTAGGTATTGAGTTAGGAAAAAGAAAAGAATAAAACAACAAAGAAAACACTAGAAACCTAGGAATAACAAGAAGACTTGAAATGATGTAAGGAACAAAAAGAAAAGAAAAGAACAAGATATCCTGCATAAGAACAGCAAAGCACGCCTAATGCACAGCATTAATGTACCACGATATTATGCACAGTACACTGGCCAGATGATCATAACTTTGAAAAAGAATTACATAAAAATTACATTTTACATTTTTGTATTAGGAACCATGAGTGTATCTATAAATAAATAAATTTTCGGGCTTCCTGTTGGTGGGTCAACTTTCATCTCACACCGAGCACTTGGACCAGGCTGATAATCCCCTCAAAGTCTTAAAAACTATGTAGAAGCAATCGGTGTTACTCAGGCCAAAAGTGTCCTTTCTATGGTGCGCATTTCATTTTTTTCACCGTTTCACTGGTAGTACCGCCCCTTTATAGATTATTCAATTTTCCAAATGAAAGAGCTGTACATAAGCAATTCTCGGCCTGGACTGGGTGCGGAAGCAGTTCGTCTCATCGACTTGATTCGTTACAATCGCTGCGCTCCCAACGAATCCTTTAATAGATCCAATCTGAGATATATGCCCTGTAAAAAGCAAGAAAAGAGCTACAAAATGATATTTAATTATCATGCGGGTTTCCTCCAGAGACGATGGCATGAGGAGTGAAGCGGAAATCTCACAAACTTCTCCCTCCAACCAATACATTGAAACCCGTGAACGAAACGTAATCCTCATGAGGAATGGATTTCAATTCGGAAGATGAACTTTACAGGGATTCATCAGCGAAAAAAAAAACAATCAGTGTAAATGCTGATAACCTGTGAAATAAGTCGATAATTGTCTCACATTGATACAGTTGCACTTTTCTACAATAGCGCCACGTAAATCATAGAGCTCCAATCAAACAACTCAGCAAATGTCAGAAACAGCGACAACTAAGCAGTAACCCTGCAAAAATGCGTAGTGTGCACCATGAAAATGTTACTAACTCACTGCGACTTCAATTCAATGGCTGCGACCTGGATATTTTCCTCCGCTGTCCTGTTCTGCATAAAAACGATTTCAAGTGCAGCAATATCCCGAATCAATGGTGAACAACAGACCGAGCACGTTACGTATCCCCCTCACACAGCACAGTCTGAGCCATTTCGTAACTTTAAAGGCAGCACTCACGGAGATGAAAATGGAGTTAGGGGGGGGGGGGGGTGGGATGCACTCCTGTGCAGCCTAGCTTAGGCTTAAACAGATGCTTAAGCATGAGAATAGGCTTAGGCTAGTGCTTTGGCTTAGGCCTACAAGGTGAGGCCATGACCTTTTCTAAGGTGCCCCCCCCCCAACTCCCTTTTCGCCCTCACGGAAATTCTCCTTTCTGAATGAATTCTACCGTGTTTCCGTTCGTCGGGCAATCACGACAGTAAGTTGAGCACAGTGAATTGCCGCCTACCTGCAAGGATGCTGCCGTGGACACATCTGCCGACCTGGAGAAAAGGGTTTCGTCGCGCCTGTTAACGCTGTTGACCGGGTGTGTGTCTGTGGTTTAGCGCAGTTGTTGAAGTGGAATGCGTATCACTTATCAGGGTTCCGTGGCGGGACTATCAATGGAACACTTGTCCGCGCTTTAGACGCGCAGAAAATACCGTCATCATTTCCGGTGAAGGTAAACTACTAATCTAGAAACTAGTGAAGGTAAACTACTAATCCAGGAACTTTTGAATGAGTGCATATTCCTAAAACAGTACACACACCAATGACTCGACTTGCTCCCGGATTGATCATGACTGCACGACTGGTTTGCTCAAGGATGTAGATCGGCGTCTCGTTTGGTGTTACGCCATAGGGATAAGGGGATTCGAGGGAGTATGATATGCATTTGGAAACGATTGATTCTCAATATTCGATGTGAAGTACGTGGTTTGAAGTACGACGTGAAGTAGTTAGGTACTCTTTTAAGGAGTGCCACACAGGATAACGCACCTGATAAGAAAAGTAGTGCCCGTGGGGCCATTAACGATTCCTACATCTAATATGAGTATTGAGCAGCAGTTAAGAAGCTAATACACGTTTTTCAGCAGTAATACCTCAAGGTCAAGATATATTCTTTTCTATTTTGGACATGGCCTTCATTTCCGCTCCTTCAACCCCCCCCCCCCACCCTCCCCCATTTGTCTTAATCCTCTCCTCACTTGCGCCCAGGAGGAAGGAAACTTTGAGGCCAATTCTAGATGCATGAATGCGCCACGAGTGTGATTATTTGATGGAACACGGGAAGTTTATAGAAAATCCTTCACGACGGACAGTATTTAAAGCAAGACTGACGCATCTAGCATAAATTGCTTTTCAATTAGGAGTAATTCAGGAAAGGATGGCGGCCAAGTGAGAATAAGGCTATGCTCAAAATTGGCTTCAACTTCGATGTATCATTGCTGGAGAAATGGGTTCGAGAACCGTTTTTATTCATTCGAGTGCTCGGAGCCAATCAGAAAAGGGGAGAAATGAAGTCCTCCCAGAAATTCTCCCCAAACAGTAACTTGTGTTGGTGACTGAGGTTTGGGAAAGCAGCTAGCTGAATTTGAACAATGCAACCACAAAATTTTTTCTGGAGAATCGTGACTGTAAATCAACGACATTAACTAGACACTAGCGTGCAATGAACATTTCGTGGCAGGATCTGTTCCTCTTTACAAGGCTGAACACACTTGAAACCGGGCTTGTTTTTGCGGGTAGGCAATGGGTTTTTGTCGTTCTTGCACACATAATTGTCCTAACAATCTTTTACACGTCACACAGCTCACCTCCGAGACAAAAATTACTAGAGTACTGCCTTTGAAGACTATAATCTGAGAATCACATAGAAATCTTTACAAGATCTATTATATGACCAGACTGTAGCCCATGAGAAGTGGAACTCTTGACCTCCAAATCAGGCAAAGTTGTGCGAAAGAAGCGGAAAGCAAGAAGATATCTGAGGCAGAAAATACACCCTATTTTGGACGTCACAAAATTGAACACATTGCTTATTCCATGGAGTCGGAGCCACTCCGCTGCGAATAATTAAACCGCCCACGTCAATCAATCTTAATCTGAAGCTTTCTGACGCAATTGAAGGGCTACATACACCCATAAAAAAGGATCGGCAGCTTTAAAATATGGTCCGTCACAGAAGACGAGTTGTTCAAAGGTTTTTTTAAGCGGTGAAGACCTAGATGTTGCTGAATGTCTAAAAATTTTCAAGGAGATTTAGGTAAGAACAACTTGTGCAAGTTTTCTTCATTTTCTTTTGTTACTGGTGATGGTGATGTATTTAAGAGTTCTTTAACAAAACGGATCGGAGTTTACTGGCTAGCAGAGGTTGTTCGATGGTTGCTAAGTGGGCGCACGTAAAGAAGCTGCAACAACACTCGTGGAACCAGTGGCGGACGCAGGGGGGGGGGGGGGGGGGGGCGCGCGCCCCCCCCCGAGAATGGGTCGCCAAATTTTCGAAATTACTTTACAATACAAATAAAAATCTTGTGTTAGTTTATTTTTAATTGTTTATTTTTATTATTATTTTTAATATATTTTTTATTTATTGTTTATTATTATAATTAATATTATTATTAATTTTATTTTCCGTCTGGGTCCCCAAAACGGCGGAGACCCCACTTTTCTTCCCACGCCCCCCCTCCCGCCCACTTTCTGCGTCCGCCACTGCGTGGAACTGGTAGGAATCCACACCATGGATACCACTGGTATGAATGAGTATAGTTCGCTTCACCGTAGAATGAAGATGGAGATGAACTGGAGAAGAAAACACGAGAAATAGCGCAGCATTCGGAAAGGTGGCCGAAAAAGACAAGCAGTATGCCAAAATACCCAACAACTATCGTTTTCCGGGTAGACTACAGGACGACTACGAATCTGCATTGGACCACTTTAGTGTCCAAAGAAAAGATGCAGTAATAAACAAACAATAAACAAAAATAAGCAAGGTTAAAGCGAAACAAAGTAAACGAGCCAAACAGGCGCGATTGCTGCTTGCTGGTTCTGCATGTGAGGAGGAAATGTAGTGGAAAAGTAAGAGTTTGGTTCTTCATAAAGAGAACCCGCAGCTCGCGCAAGCAAACAAGCATCATCGTTGTCGAATAATGGCAAAATTTCAGTAAGAAGCTGCCCGACTCAGCAGGTCATCCGGAGCAACGCGGTCGCGTCGCGCGCACGACCCGTCGCCAATCGCAGCTCTGCCTTCATTGCTTTTGTTTGTTTTTTGTTGTTTGTTTTCATGAGAACGCTTTTGCGTTCTTTTCTTCACACTGGATCTCTAGTGTTCTTTTGGTTTCTTGTTCATAGGGTTGAGGAAATCTGGATTCACCATTATCGTGTGTACATGATAGAATTGATTTTGTTGACAACGAATGAGTCGACTTTTCATTTTCTTCGATGATTTCCTCACCTTGAATCCTAGACTATCCTGAGTCTCTCTAGTTCTCAATGGTTCTATTGGTTCGAGATCCGATTCAGTTGAGGCATGACTCTTGAAAGCCGGTTCAAGCGCGTGGCAATAGATTATCAGGCGTGGGGTAGAGGTGGGGGCTGGGGGGAGAGGACGGGTTACGGTGAAAGGAGGGGTGGACTCATATGAGGTCTAAACCTAAGCCTTAGGCTTAGGCTTAAGCTCATGCTTAAGCATAGGATTATGCTCAGGCTTATGCTAGTGCTTTAGCTTAGGCTTACAAGGTGAGGCCTGTGACCATTTATAAGTTGCCTCCCTCCCAACTCACTTTTCGCCAAGGGGTGTAGGGAATTCCATATATACAGTAGGTAGAATGTAAGGTTCATGGGGTAGGGGCATAGTGAGATGGTGGTAGGGATTGTATAATAGGAATTTTTGCCCGGAGGGACGTTGGAGCCGGTTTCAGGAATGCTGGGCCTGGATTCATCATTGACGTTACCCATGGTAAATGTGTGAACGTGGCCCAGAATTTACCCTTCACTTGCACCCAATATCAATATGTGTAGTCATATTGACGTTGTGTGGACAGGTGGAAGTGTTGACACCTTTACCCTTGGTAATCTCAATAATGCACGCGGTCTTTGAAAGGAGAAGTAGGGGGAGAGGGGGTGGGGGTCGCATGGGGGTCAACTTTTTGTCAATACCATGCCCTACCCGCTTCAAGGTTCGGTTGGAATTTTTCGAGTCAAGTATCTGTTGTGGTCCTCGTCCCAACGCAACTTAAACAGGTTCAAGTGTGGAGTTAAGGTAAATAATCTTGCTGGTGAACTGTCCTTAAGCAGCTTGTGTTTCATTCTTCTGGCAGATGATGTTCAGTTCATACAGTCCCTACCATGAACCTATCAGATTTCCGCCATGCATACGCTGTCTTCATGTCGTTATCTCCAGCAAGTGGAACCCTCCATTCGGAAAGATAACATCATCGTGCTGATCGTAAATATTCGTGCGTTCTACATGCGCCCCGCTTCTTTTCCGGATTTGTTCCAACACGCTTATGATGCTGAAACCTTGTCCATTGCTTAGATCTTTAGCTGCATTGACAAATTGAAATATGCTCAGAGTGATTTTGAAGCCCGTGAAATGCATTTGCTCGAGCAGCACGGTGGTATCATCATTCTGAGTATAGAGCATGGTATGTACGGTGAGCGTTGATGGAGCTGACACATTTGCGGACAGCGCACACAGCGGCGCATACGGAACTTCGAATTTTGAGGTCGCAGCACGGCTCATAGATTACGGCGCAGCTTGGCAGAGAGCGAGGGGACCTGTATTGTTTATGGTAGCCGAAGTATCGAGACCAGGCATGTGCGGAAGTAAAATTTTAAGTCCCGTAGAACGTAGAACGGAAAACGAAAGGCCAAAAATGGGCGAAAACGGAAACCGGAAAATTCTGCCCAAGCATAGGTTTGTGACCAAAAGCCCTGTTCAGGTATGGATTTTCTAGGTATGACAAAAAGTTGACTCCCATGCGATCCCCCCTCCCCTCCCCCTACTTCTCCTTTCAAAGACCGCGTGCATTATTGAGATTACCAAGGGTAGAGGTGTCATCACTTCCACCTGTCCACACAACGTCAATATGACTACACATATTGATATTGGGTGCATGTGAAGGGTAAATTCTGGGTCACGTTCACACGTTTACCATGGGTAACGTCAATGATGAATCCAGGTCCAGCATTCCTGCAACCGGCCCCAACGTCCCTCCAGGCAAAGATACCTATTATGCAATCCTTACCACCATCTCACTATGCCCCTCTCCCATGAAACTCACATTCTATCTACTGTATATATGGAATTCCCTACACCCCTCGGCGAAAAGTGAGTTGGGGGGGGGCAACTTATAAATGGTCATAGGCTTCACCTTGTAAGCCTAGGCCAAAGCACTAGCATAAGCCTCAGCATAATCCTATGATTAAGCCTAAGCTAAGCCCAAGGCTTAGGTTTAGGCGTCACATGAGTCCACCCCTCCTTTCACCGTAACCCGTCCCTCCCCCCCCCCCCCTCACCTGCATATACCCCATGCCTGATAATCTGTTGTCACGCGCTTGAACCGGCTTTGAAGAGTCATGCCTCAATTGAATCGGATCTCGATCCAATAGAACCATTGAGAACTAGAGAGATTGAGGACAGTCTAGGATTCAAGATGAGAAAATCATCGAAGAAAATGAAAAGTCGACTCATTCGTTGTCAACAAAATCAAATTCATCATGTACACGCGATAAAGGTGAATCCAGATTTCCTCAACCCTCTAAACAAGATACCAAGAGAACACTAGAGATCCAGTGTGAAGAAAAAAATACCGCAAGCGCACGTGCCGCAGGCTCGGCGCGCTCGAAAACTTTCTACCCATGACGCATAAGGACTGTAGCCTCAGCCAACTCACGGACAAAAATTCCGTTAAATATTGTCTACAGGCGAAAAGGGGGTTGCGGGTGGGGCATCCAATAAAAGGTCATTGGCTTCACCTTGTAAGCCCAATCCTAAGCTCAAGCCTATTCCTATGCTTAAGCATGGTTTCAAGCCTAAGCGTAAGGCTTAGGCTTTGCTTCACAGGAGTGGCTCCCCCTCCCCTCCCCCTCCCCTCCCCCCAACTCTATTTTCACCCTGCCCATAAGTTGTGAATTGAACAATATCCATTCTTTTCCAATTTTTGATCTCTTATACCATATTTATGGTTCACGGCGTTCTTCCGACCGTTGTTCTCTTCTCTCCATCTTCATCATTCGTTAATCCACGTCAAACCCATAGCGGTTGATGGGTATCAACGTGGGTTAACGAGTAATGCGGGTCTGCCCCCATTGCGAGGTGTGCAATAACTATTGACGTTCCATGTAAGTAGTTTCGCTTTACTTTGCCGCACTTCTCACATTGGTCTGGACCTGTTTCCCAGTTTCTGTTCAGAAGTGAACAAGAGCCGCCTAGTCGCCTAACTAACTGCTTCAAGAATTTCATTTGTTCGTTATTGCTACGGTGCGCACGAATGTACGAGCTAGGCAGATTCCGTTAAAGCCAATGAGCGATCTAACTTCAAGTACAAGGGTTATCGTTTCGTTGATGCGGACTAAGGACAACGGTGCATCGATCGAGTTCGACGAGGCCGTCTTTACTCTGCGGCAGCACATCGGCGTTATACCAGTATTTCGGCGCTAGTATTTCATTGCACAGCTTCAAGATTTCGTATAGGATAGGCTGCTCTGGAACATTTTTAACATTTGGACGACCTCAGTCTATATTTTTCTCTCAATTCATTTCGCTTGATCATATTTGTTGCCCTGTTTTCATCATTTGAAAGCAAATTATCCTGAAAATTGCAGGATGATTTCAAAGGAGGATGATGAGGGGCCGCCAACAGATACAGCTGTAGATGGCGGCTCTCATCGCAAGTCGGAATCACTTCGCTCATACAAGTACATCAAGGTTTGTCTAGTCTCCAGCGTGGTTTATGTAATTTCCATCAGTTGATAGTGACTAAATTTGAGCCGGAACCAGTCGACGATTATGAGAACGATAGTGATTCCGCTCCTCCTTCCCCGCGTATAAGGCACAAGCGTCAATGTGCTGAAGTTGCCATCAAAAAGATCAAACTGGATATGCAGCCTGGACAATCGGATCCTTCCAAGGTGATTCATTTTTTTGGAAATTTACCACAAAATCCCAATTAGCAAATCTGCACGACCTTGCAGATCCATTACATTACTCGCTTCTGTTTTGATTTTCTATGGACCTGCTTCATTATTCAAAAATACTGATACTTTCAAGGAAATGTGATGTAGCGGTAGTCTCTACATAGGTCTCGTCCCACGAATTTTTCGGTAGTTCAGTGTGCCTATGGTTCATCAGAATGAACCGCACCAATTTTTGCAACGATTACCCTCTCTTCACGTATTATAGTTATCTCTAGCTATAGGGTTTTTTCAAAGTGGTGCAATTTTAGTGTCTTGTCATTGTCATTGATTGAAGTAGAGCAGTTTTATCCTTCTTACAGTTTTATGTATTTGAATTAGGGTTGAGGAGAAATACAATGTGAATTCAACATTTCCAGGACAAGAAGAATGGCGCAGATTCACGTGAAGGTTCCTGTGATCGAAGTGAGTGCGCTCTGCAAAAGACCTGCTCCTTATGTCTTATTCCGAGGTTCGTAATATGTTATTGATTTGCTTCACAAGTACATAACTTTTGGAGGCCTGGCACACTGTTTTAGAGTTCTCTTTTCACCTAAAAGTTATTACATCTCGTCCCAAGGAAATAATTCCTAATTTTTTCGTTCCAAGACTCATAATGATCCGTTTCAGTTGTCTGAAAACCCTGACGGATGCATGCGGCAAGAATTTCTATCATCTTACGAAAGGTGAACACGTGTGCAGCCCTTGCTATGATGAGATTTGGATGACGTTAGTTCTTTTTTGAGTGAATTTATTTGTTTTATTAGTCTGTCAGGAATTTTTCTGTAGTAGGACATTAGTGGTTAAGCGTTAACGAAATGCATTCTTATGGTATCGCCGTCTTTAGCGAAAACTGATCGGGAAGCTGAAAACTGTCAGTACTTTAAAGTACTAGTACGCTACTCCACGTAGAGCTTAACAACCTGTGTCGCCGTCGTGTAGGCGACATTGATTTGGATATGTATCGACTTTCCTACGCCTGACCAGCGATGCTTTTCCTAGAATTAACTGGTATCAGAATCGATATCAATAGCTACGGCGGAAAAGAATGCTATATTCCACTCGGAGTAGCTGCAGCTTTTTGGCTTTTTCACATCAAAAATCTCTGCTTCATATTTTCAAAGAGGGATTCTATAGCCTGGGTAAATGTGTAACAGAACTTTTCAGAGGACATATTCACGCTCAACATTTTGCCGACTGGAAGGTGATTTGGTGCAAGATGAGTAGATGTTTTCCGACACCGAGATTCTTCGTGCAGGTATTTCCGTATTTGTTCCTATAGTAGTGGTCCTTCCGTGATCCCTAACTTAAACGCAAACGTATTTAGGACCAATTGCTTCCGTACTGGTTGGAGTGTTCCGAATGCCACAAATTCCGAAAATATGATAGTGAACCTATGAAAGTGATCTCTACCTCTGACATAGAAAAATTTGTTTGCAGTGATTGTGATCTGCCGGAAGATAGGGTACTGAATTCCTTATTTTGTTTTCATATTGAGAGTTTTGAGAAGAAGCATTTTGTAGCTTGCAACAGAAGCTCGCCATCCGAACTGGATTCTTTCCGCTGCGGTTGCCCCTCTCTTGCACAATTCACCTTCTATCTACTATCTGCGCGATCATTACTATCTGGATGAAGTTGGAGTAAGCCCAGCTGTTGCCAACTTTCCGACTGACATTAGTGAGTTTTCCAAGAGTTTAGGACTTTGTTGTTTTTTAAATAAATTTTTTATCTACTCCATGAAGCAGTTTTCAAAAATTCGTCGACTGATTCTTGGGAGAGGAGGGCGGGAGTAGCGCCCGTCTTCTCTGGTATTCCACCGGTGTTCAGCTATCCTAATCAATGTTTTCTGTGTTTCTCACTCATTTAATGCCTTGAACATTTTCGTTTTGACGTAACTTTCAATGTTCAGCTGTTCCTTCTTCATCATTTATGGCTCCTTTCCACATACCCGAGGAGCCAATGGCGTTTTGTGTCCGACCTGATGTGATGGAGTACGATGAAATGGTACAGCTATCATCTTCGACTAATGATTGATATTTCGTATTTCTAGAGATTCTATTCAGTGTAATTTTAGAAGCGATTCCCACAGTACTCAGCGGAGCCGATCATCTACCTGGGCCTTCGTAATCTCGTCATAACACTCTGGAACATGAATCCCTTCGTAAGTTTAGCCGTAGGAAATGAAGCAGACCCATATTTGCTATACTTATTTGGAATTTTTATGTTCAGGAGTATCTATCATTCGAGCGCTGCAAGAACCACGTGATATCTCGAGGGCTTTGTCGGGTCTGGCAAATACAGGAATTAAAGAAAATCTATGACTACCTCAACGTGAAATCTATTGTTAATATTGGACTCATAAGTGTGCCCACACCCGTGGAGACAAGGTCAAAGGTAGTATTTTTTTGTTTTTCCTGATTCTCATATTAAAGCACTTCCAACTGATGTTGCTTTTACCTGATAAAAATCAGAAAAAATTTGTGGAATTAAATGAGTTTCTGGACTCACTTCAGCGCTCACCGAATGTACTGATTATTGGAGCCGGTATTAGCGGATTGGCCGCTGCGCGACAGCTACGTGCTTTAGGAACAAAAGTGACGATACTCGAAGCGAAGGATGTACTGGGTGGTAGAATGCAGGTACGTTTCCATAAATTTGATCGTGTTCTTGGTGTATTTTTGAACTTTATTCTTCAGGATGACTTGAAGCTAGGAATTCCAGTTGGTTGTGGTGCTCAGTTGATCACGGGGATGATGAACAATCCCATTGTTGTCATGTGTCATCAAGTAGGTTTAGCTCTTGGTAAAACGTTGTTACCAACTGTTTATGGGCTTTATTTGGGAGTAAGTCCACGGCTTAACCGCTCATCATTTTCCAAATGAGCTTTCAGGCCAACATTGCATATCGTCCGCTCCATCGCGAATGTGCTATGATGGATTCTGGAACGGGGAAGGTTTTAGACCACAAGGTTTGTGCAGTGAACTGCGTTTCAATTACATTTTATGCTCTCTCCCGGGTTACCTTTTCTGATATGAATAGGCGTATGACTAGATTCTAGAGAATTATGATTTTTTTTGTTACAGGTGGACAGAATCGCGGAAGAACATTGGAATTGCATACATGACATCCTAGGACACTGGCGTTCCCGCACCAAAGGCCCTGATCGTTGCCTTATGGGTATGTTTAGTGATGAATTAAACATGAAAGTGTTGTGCAAAATTTTACCAGCTTCTCTTGCTTCCGCATTGAACTTTTTTTTAGCGGAAGCAGAGTTGGAACAACGAAGTTGTTGTGAGGTGCAAGTGCAGCTTTTTCGTTTGATTCATTTTAGCCTGCCCCCAGAGTTGCCGCACGTGCGTGCGGTGCTTCAGTGCGTCTGAGGGGTTACGGACGTCGCAAAACGAGAACGCGACCCAGTTGGCGCTGCGTTTAGTTCTTTGACTGCTGTGCCAACCAAGTTTTTAGGTGGAAACTTTTATTGTTGGCCTGACGTTTCGACAAGATCGTCTTTTTCAGAGGCCTAAAAGTGGCTCGCAGTACATTATTTGTGATCGAGACCGTCAAACGTCTCCACCAACCGTGTCAGTTTTCGACGTTACCCCAAGCTTGCCACCTAGAAAGACCCCAAGATGAAGGATAAACCAACCCGTTTTCCCACCGTTATTGCGGAAAGTCCGCTGCTGACTGTCGTTGCGGACAAGTGAGTAGCACTTGGATGTCCGCATCTTAAATTATATAGTCTATCTACAGCTCGCATAACGATATGTAAGGCAAGAAGTCAGTTATGGATAAGCTTGCCTATTGTTTGCTATTTTGCTTTCCTATTTCCTAATTCCTTTTGTTCATGCATGGGTTCTTAGTCGCAATCCAGAAGGCTTCGAGGACTTTTCTAGCAGAAACCTCTGCTTCGTATGTCAAAATGTTACATTTGACAAGGAAATCTTTCCCAGCGTGCGCTTCAGCTCGGTGTTTACCAATCGGTGATGTTAAACTTCTACGCCTCTTGCTAGCCAAATGCTCCCTGATACGTATACCGAGCGCTCTGCCGGTCTCCCCAGTGTAATGCTGTGTTTACTGTCGATTCCTCTTCCAGGAACGGTCGCTGCGGCAGTATGATGCCGCGCGATAGTGCCGTTTCAAACTTAGATGCGTGCGGTCAAAACCGTACGACGATGGGTCAATATCCATCGAACCACTCAAACGCAAGAAAGCACCGCACATGCGGCAGCCAACTCTGCCAGCAATCTTACTGCTCGATTTCTGAGTAGATATCACCATGCATTCATGCAACAAACCAGCTGCGCGTAATGCTCGTCACTTGACACATTCTCTCATACTTTTGAGAAATTACTTAGTCACGAAATGAAAGTTGTGTTGATAACAACAAAGTTTCATCTGAGAGGTTACTCAAGCGTGATTTTCTGAGCCGTGCGGAATTAGTGAGTGTTTTTCCAAGAGACGTTCTTATAGAAGCATTTTTCATGTACCACCCGACTGGTATGCAGACCTTTATTCCAGGAGATAGTGCTGAGAACCATGCTATTCATCCGCGATTGAGAAAGATTTTATTGGTTGGCATCAGTTAGCAGTTAAATCTGTCATTAAACTCATATCAGAATTTACATCGATGCAGCGTCATTTTTCTTCCTTCGCTCCACGCTTATCAACACATGTTCGAACCGATTATAAGTTGGTTCAAACCTTCGGTCTATGGGCATTAGCTAGAAAAAGGATTGCAACTTCGATTCTGGATATTTCTTCCGGTGCTGATCGTTTCCTTTGCTTACTTCCAATTTTCATATACGGGAGCTACCAAGATAACATCAGTTTGATCGCCTCCTTACGCCAACGAAACGAAGCCTTCCGTCGTTTCTGTTCGGTAAATTTGCAACAGATCCATCAGGGATAATGAAGCTCTGACTTGTTCCCCGCCATTTATTGTGCACAGCTTATGCACATGGCACATGTGAGCCAAAATTAAAGTCGATCACGCTGCGCATCCCCAAAACCGTTGATTTTCACTAATCACTCTCTCCTTTGTCTAGTTTAGCTCAGTTGATCTTAGTTTTAACCTGATATGCCCTTCAGATACGCAGGACCGCAAGATCAATGATGTCCAAAATTATCTCCACAGAAACGTTCAGATGATTCCTTGCAGGGGATTAATTTATTCCATAGTGAATTGATTTTGGTGGAGTGTACAAATTCATCAATACCTGGAATGCATGTTCTGGATACGTGTTAGACGCCTGCGAATAACTGAGCGATTTTCCACATTTCTTTTCTCAATTCTCAACAGTGTTATGGTGCCATCTAGCTTACTCCTGCTTATTTTTACTGTCGTCCTCCTAATTTCTACCGATTTTCTGGACGCCTTGAGTGCAGCTAGTTACAACTTGTTCGGTGTGAGCCAGTTGTCAGCTGCAAGTTTCTCCTTTTTTTCTTCTACGCCACCTACAAGAACAAACCCTCCTCGTCGCATGATGCATAGAGAGTGAATGCTGCAACTTCATATTACTTCTTCAGTGGTGGATGTTTTCCGGAAAAAAAGAGTGGTAGTTTTTACCTGTTTTGTGCTTCATCTTCGATCGAATGTCACTGCTATCAGTGTGCCACTCTAGGCTATGGAGAGAAAAATATTCTGATAGTGTCAGACTACAAATGTGAAGACATTGGTTTGCGTTAGTTTGAGAACTGGCTACTGTAGTCGTGCAGTCTCATGGTATTGTCATAGTTGACACAAGAGTTTGTTTGACTTTATCGGAATCATCGAGTTCGGGTTGAGTTTGTGCACGTTGCGCGATTTAACAAGCAGCGTTTTTTTTCTAGGCTATCCTATCACAGGAACTCTTCTTATACCATTATTTTTTTCAAATTTTTGTCATTTCGTTATTTTACCTTTTCGAACGCGTTGGTCCTTTTTGTGTCGCATTGTGGTCTTTAGTGAGTGAGTGTCTTATCAACTGTGTCAGGCCATATATCTGAATCATCGCTGTGGACAGGTTGCGGCGCTCGCCAAGGTCGCGTCCATTTACCCTCCAACTTGTTCTTCGTTTTTTGATGTGCCATTTATTTTGAAGTGTTTCTTTTCTAAAATGCATGACATTTCTATTATCATCTGTCTGGCTTATCTTAAGAGTTCATCGCCACTCTTTCCTCGCGATTATATGTTATTACTTTGCGTTGCTACATCTTGTCGTGTTCTATTGATTTTCGCTACTAACTCTATCCCAGCTGAGTTTTACTGTTGTTTCAGGAGCAAGATGGTGATGCCACGACGTTCCGAACCACGTAAGAAGAAAAATGGAGGCTTTGCAGGGCTGAATCTGAACAAACTTTTGGCAGGTCCAGGGGCATCAACTATTGATCTCCTTATGGTTGCAATAGGTTCAGTTGTGGGGACGTTCCTTATTATGCGTTTCATTGGAGGTGAAGGGGCGCAGTTGGTTCGTTTAAACATCATCCCTTGAATCTTCGTTATATCTTTTGTAATTCTTCTTCTTTTTTCACATTTGATATTAAGGATCCCGCCTACAATCGCAGTCAGCTCTACACCCCTCGCAATGTGGATGGTGGAGCGTTGGAGT
This sequence comes from Ancylostoma caninum, assembly GCA_037903475.1. Taxonomy (NCBI): domain Eukaryota; kingdom Metazoa; phylum Nematoda; class Chromadorea; order Rhabditida; family Ancylostomatidae; genus Ancylostoma; species Ancylostoma caninum. Next base: position 690,202 of record JBAJFG010000608.1, on the reverse strand, counting down.
ATGATTTACTAGCAGTAACCGATCTCGATCATGACAGCAAGCTGTCCAATAAGAAATGGCAAAGCATTGTGAAGCGTGGAGTTTTGAGGATAAGTGCCGATCAGAAGGCGGTCTCTGTGAAATGGAACACTGATTCGGTTGCCCCATTATCTACGTAAGTTTTTTTTATATATAACGGCTGCAGTTGCTAAAGTTTAATGCAACGCGCTGAATGGTGATCCACTTTTAGGGAGATATCAGCTGGAGGACGTGCTATGGAGTTGTCTGATTTGGCCGTTTTTGATGGCCGACTGCTAGCAGCAGACGACAGAACGGGATTGATTTATGAGATCAAGGAGAATAAGGTTGGTGGTTTTTTTTCGTTTTCCACCATACTTTCACCTTTCTTTTAATTGAAGATGCGAATGACTTCTTTCTGAAAATTATTTTTCATTCACTAGTGATGGCTGAGTGGGTAAATTATTGTTAAGTGGCCCTGGTCTACGGTTCTCAGCTTTCAGGCGTACCCATGGGTTTTCCTCATTGATGGACCTGGAAATGCGACCAAAGGCCTGAAGGCCGAATGGCTAACTGTAAAGGGAGACAAACTTTATGCTGGGGGACTTGGAAAGGTATATCTCATTCAATCATTCACATAACTACAGGTATTTCACTGCTGTAATTCTAGGAATGGACAACAACAGATGGTGTGTACGTTAATGATAATCCCATGTGGATCAAAGTGGTATCACGTACTGGAGAGGTGAGAAATAGTTATTTTTTTCAGTCTTTTGTGGTTTTTTAGTGAAAAGACATCGTAAATTCTCAAAGGGTTTTTTCATACTGATGCATTCTTCAGTTATTCAGAGATTTGCTTATTCGGGTTTAGTTACCCCACAGAGATTGTGCTTCCTACTTTCTTGTTTTCTCAGTTTTTGCCTCAGCAAATTCCCGACATCTTTTTGGCTCTTGCTTGCAGGTTTTATTCAGTGACCTTCATTTTCTTGTTAATATCTCGACACTTGACAGAGTTTGTTGCCACATCTAGTTGATTCATCATTAAATATTGCTTTACAACTGAGAATTTAGCAAAACGTCAACTCTTTGGAATCCGTACCTAAGTCTATAGAATCATGAGGTTTTTGTCCCAGAAAATGAGTCTTCTGCTAGGGTTTAAACCTTGCTGATCCTCGTTTTTATAACATGTTCTGTACTTTAACGTATCATCTATGCAGCTCGTTTCTGTCGGATAGGTATAATAGGAACTGAGTGGTCTTTAGAACTCCGACTTCTCTGGATTTCATTCGTTTGAGGCACTTTCCACTCGGTTTTCATTCTTCTTAGACTACATTTTGCGTTCTGGTCAGCGTTGGTTGCGCAGTGCAACGCGCATGTGTAGTAAATTTGATAATCTTGTTTTTGATTTTCGTGGGAATGACTAGTTCCGTTCAGTTTCCCCTTTGATGCGAGATTGATGATTTCCGAACAGGTCTCGTTGAGGTACAGAAGGATGACGTACGCAAACTCATCTCGATAGTTAGGCCCTGGACTGGGATCATCCCAAACAATTACTTAACACGTGACTGGTTTTCGAGCCGGTCTCGTTAGAGTACACAAGGATGATAGTGGCAAACTCTTCTCGATGTTTGAATAAAGTAATGGGATAGTGGGTTATGGTAATGATAATGATAGTGTAAGTTTTCTTAAAAAGTACCTCACTCGAATGATTCCTGAACGATTTCTTTGCTACTGCAGGCCTCGGAGCATGGTGCGCTTAGGGAAGTTTAACCAATTTTCCCCATCGATCCTTCTCGCTTGCATTAAGATTGAACAGTGCGATAAAAGAGTCTTCTGAGATTCTTCAATATCTTTATTAAAAACTACAAATTTACTGAACTGAACTTATTCAATGCTACCCTGTTTCATATAAGCTCGGGAGTGCCGTTTCCTTCATACTTTACTGAGTGTTATGGGGTTTTTCAAAGGATTCTAATGGAGCAATGCAATTAAATAAATTAGAATAGCTAAATTCATCTCTGTGCTTACGAATGGCTTCTAGAATAGGCTTTTCAATATTTCTTTCGCATTTGAACTGTTTTTCTGTAGCCTCAAATTCGCAATAGATATCGAGGCTGCACTCAAATGGCTGCCAAAAATCGCTCGCTTCTGACCAGCTTCCTATCATGTGACGGGCATAATAATTTCCGAGCTCCGAGAAACATCTATTTCTTTCGCCACAGTTTGTTTCACTTCCGTTATGGGACAGTGCCAGACCGGTTTTGGGTTGATTTAGGGGAAGTGATGTGGCTTGACTTTGAGAAGATTCTTGTGTTCGCGGGAGCATCACCAATTACCTGAAATTTTGTTCATTGTTTATTCGCACTCGTACGTGTATCAGACAGAAGATGAACTCAGTGCGCTAAACCTTTAGAAAGAAATTTGCCTATTCTTCTTTTCTCTCAAATACTCCGAATTTTTGATGGTCAGTTGTCTCGTACTTACAGGTGAAGCACGTTCCCTGGCGTGATGTTTTTGTGAAAGTGCGCCGTGCTGCTGGCATAGAATACCCTGGATATATGATCCACGAAGCTGTGCAGTGGTCTGATGTCCATCAAAAGTGGTTTTTCCTCCCTCGAAGAGCATCTCATGATAAGTACACAGAGGCAGAAGACGAAACCAGGTAGGTTTTCTGTTGCTGTCGTTAAACTTTGTATATCGTCATTCAGTTACAAATAATCTGTTTCTAGAGGCACGAATCTACTTGTTATTGCTGATTCAAAGTTCTCGAAATTCGAAGTGGTTAAAGTAGGCGAACTCGCTCACCCTGCTCGAGGATTCTCAGCGTTCCAGTTCATTCCCGGCACAAAGGACAATCTCATAATTGCTCTAAAGTCAGAAGAAAAGGACGGGAAGCCAGTCAATAGTTATGTCTCAGTGTTTGACATAAAGGGGAACATCTTATTGCCGGATTCATCTCTAAATGACCCTCACAAGTTTGAAGGCATAGCATTTGTGTAGCGTTTCTAGACATCTCCACGTTGATTCTTACAGTTCAGGGTCTAGCACATGTGCCTGTAACTCGAAAGCTTGTTGCTTGTCGTGTATCGCTCTGTGATCTGATATGTATTTATTTACTTGGTTGTGATTTTGTGATGTTCACTACGAGTTCAATAAATTTTCGACCATCTCCATGTTGCTATTTTTCAAAACCAAATTCATTTTATAGATCTAGAATTCCTATGGAAAATGCTTATATCGATTGACTAAAATTGAACCGTTCAGAGCAAATCAACATCGCTCACAAGAAGCTCATCAAAGGTGCGCGCCTAAAATGGGGAGATGCATACGAGCGCGCTTTTCAATTCAATCTCGGTAATGCAGAGTTCAGCTGTGGTGCAAAATTAGATGATGTGAGTTTTCTTTGCGCTTTATTTGTAGCATTTTAATAGACGACTTAGATTTGGTGTTGTACGACAAAATTGAAGGTTTCTTGGAGAAATTGGGATCAAAATGAAGCGGTGCATCAGTTTGCTGGGGCGCATGCGCTTCTCACTGATGGATCTGTAGAGTTGATCGAAAAGCTCGCTGAAGGCATTGATATTCGCTTTGAGCATGAAGTAGGTGATTTCAATGGTTGGCTTCTTTCGTGTTCGTGATGGACAAGCTCATTTTCCCGCATTATATTGTTGCGAAAGCATATTTTTCAAGGTGCGCACGATAGAATGGCCTCGAACGAGGAAGTCAGTAACAGTGACATGTCAAAATGGAAAGAAGTTCACTGCTGATAAGGTGAGGAATGCAGATATTAAGCCGAGAAGGCTAGGTTCTAATAGCATCTTTTTTTTTTAAATTTTATTTATCAGTTGTTTGCTATTCGAGTATATTATACTGGCAGTTAGGTTTGTTTTTTTTTCAAGCTGAAAAATTATGATTGTGAGAGTGGGGGTGTGGTTTGACAGAGGCACGTGATATAGGCGGATGATGACCCCGGATAACTCTTACCTCGTGGGACGGCCCTTTGCAGCTAAGCTCTGCCCGTTCCATATTATAAGGGGGTGGGGGTTTACTAGAGCCAGGCTGAAGCGATTCTGTTAGTTACAGTGTGCTTTGTGTGTGCAATACATGTATCCTGAACTCTATTATTCCCTTTTTGATTTCGATGAAAAACGAAATGAAGCAATTGTTGTGGAAGAGTTTCTTCTTGGGAAAGTGAAGAAAAAAAAACAGGAAAATGGTGAACAACACAAAGCATAGAAGCCACGAGAATGTATTCGATAGCCTTGTGCCTTCTAGAGTATTGTAGTTTCTCCTTTAGCTTAATTTCCGAAGTGTTTTAGATCCATCTTTTCATGTTCTAAAATTGGCAGTTCACAGTTTATATCATCTTCATGTGATTTTTTTTCGAAAATTTGAGAAATTTAAGGGAATGTGCATCTTTTTCAGGCTTATCACAGGTATGCGAAGATCATTTTATTACAGGTTCTGGTGACAGTTCCGCTGGCTGTGCTGCAAAAGCACAGGATCAAGTTTAATCCTAAACTACCGGATAAGAAGCTAAAGGCAATGAAGTACATCGGCGCAGGCCTTATAGAAAAGGTAATTTTCATCAGAAATGAAAAAGCTGTGATAGACAAATAGCTAGTTGTTATACAAGAAAATGATTATAGGTTGCTGTACGCTTTCCTCGCTGTTTCTGGAACTCTTTATTGAAAAAGGATGGAACGCTGGATTACTTTAGCAATGCCCCACGAAAGAGCAGTGATCGCGGGCTTTTCAACATGTTCTACGATTTCTCACGCAGGGTTAGTCAAGACCACTGATCATGTTTATTTCAATGTCTTGTCACATTGTATTTGCTCAGGACGCAAATGGCGTGGCACCATTTTATGTGCTTATGTCGTACGTCTGTGGTGACTCAGTGGATTTGGTGAATGAACACACTGACGAGGAGGTTGCGGAGATATTTGTCGACACACTGAGGCAGTTGTTCCCCAATGAGGTATGCGTAGTTATCTGTTTTTTTTTTTCTTTGAAGAATGTAGACATTGGATATTACTTGTTTTCTCAAGCACCCTAAGCAGACCATTGCGATTCTTGAGTTCAGGATGATTTCTTCACTCCTTAACCTTGGTTTTTTTTAAATCAAAAATGCTGTCTAGATTCTCTCCCGATTTTCACTGGTAGGTAGGTTGATTTTCTGATGCTCAGGATATTCCCGAGCCTGACGGAGCTGTGGTGACTCACTGGGGACGCGACCCTCATATAGGAATGTCGTACAGCTACGTGCGCGTCGGTGGTACCGGGGCACACTACGACGCTTTGGCTGCCCCTGTGGACAGCCGGCTATACTTTGCTGGAGAGGTGAAAGAATTTCATAAATCTACTCCTTTTTTTTCCTAGGTTCTCAATGACTGGAGACGTGTTACAGGGAACTAATCGCTTCTTCCCACAAACGATGACTGGTGCTTACATTAGCGGCCTTCGCGAAGCGGGGCGCATCATAGAATCCAGTCACAATGAGATTTGGATTGACTGAGCTTCCTCTCTTCGGTGAATAAGGTCAAGCACCAACTGAAAAGTACTTCAGCATGGATTCGATCGTACCTTTAAATAATAAGTTTGTCTGAGCTAATCTCTTTATTTTTATCAAATTCATAGGTAGCGTGTAACTTCTAAAGTACAATTCATGCCTCTGTGTGTGCGCGCTGCTGCCAAGCAAACTCTAAAAAGCAGTTATGTTCCCAAAAATACCGTTGTTGTTGCACTGCCATTATTCACATCTGTTTCGTTTGTTAACTAGTAGGTGTCTGCGTTATGATCTTTCCATTTTTTCCATTCTTTTCATTTCTAACCTTTCATGTAGCGTCTATTATACCAAAATTTGTTTTGTGATGGTTCGCAACGATTTCAACGTGTTGTGTGATTTAGCGTTGTATTTTTCCTTTTAGCCAAAATATCTACCTGATCTCACATGTTGCCGCTTGTAACTTTTGTTTAGTAAACAATAAATCTATGTATGCTACCTATCTGAGAACGCAAAGGAGCATCGTTGACTTGAAGATTGACTCGCTGGACTTGGCTAGTACCCCAGGCAAATGTTCAGGATAGCTTTATATTAGGGTGGTAAATTGGGAAGGCGCTGAAGTTTCGACGTCTTTATGAATATGATGCCGAACCCCTCATTTCAAAATTTTGCTAATACCTGAAAGAGCCTTTCATTGGGAATGTTTTGATATATAGATTATCAAACATTACCTTATTCCTGATTTTCAAAGAAATTTCGTGAGAGGAGACCGACCGAAATTTTCGAGTTTCCATTCCTTGCGTTTAATGTCGTTAAAGAATGTAAAACCTGTAAAACAGCAGTGGAGCACTACCGTAAGTCATATAGAGAACTGAGAGGATTATTGCTGCTTCATTTGACCAAATTCATGCGAAAAACGACTACTCGAGAGTGGCGCTTAACTTGGATAACTAAGCCGAAATTGTGACAGTGAGTCATCCCGCAGGAGAGAGGTGGAAGTACTGTCGAAGGTTCAACAGTACTAATTCTGGATGAAATTTAGACCGTTGCGCATTCCCAATTTATCACCCCAATGAGATAGATGATTTCTGGAAGGAGCGTGGCCAGCGAGAAGTCCATTGATTATTTTGAAACCAACGTACAAGGTTAGTATTCATGAATTTCATGAAGTGAGAACCAACCAACCAAAGATGGTTAGAGTTACTGGCTATGGTAGGCTACTCAATGGTAGTAGACGCTGGACTTAAAGGCAGCGTTCCACCTCAATATCGTTTTTGAGAATTCAATGCTAAAAGAATCTCCATGAGCTGGTGATCACAACGGTATACGCGATTCCATGCAAGACTGCTGAAAAACCCCATTTCCTAGACCCAACTTTTTAGTAGCCTTTGGGCGGAGCTAAGTAACTTTCCGAATAATTCACTCCAGGAAGCGCACCTCCTGAGGAAGTCCGCATTCCTCGTGAGATATCCTCACCAACTTCCTAACAGAATAGAAACTGTCTTCCGTGTGTAACTAGCAGAGGAGTTCACGGTCTGGAAACCCAGCAATTCCGCCTTCGCTCCGGAACCAGTGCAGTATTTCAGGGTTTCCGCCCAACTTACTCCCTTGCTAGCCGCAAATGGAGGGCAATTTCTATTCCATCAAAGAGTTGATGAGATACTCTCACGAGGAATACAAATTTCCTCAGCAGGTGCGCTTTCTGGAGCGAATCATTCGGAAAGTTTCTTAGCTCCGCCCCCGGCTCCACCCAAAGGCTCCTTAAAAATTGGGGTTTGGAAATGGGGTTTTTCAGTGATCACGTGCACCGTTGTGATCATCAGCTCTTGGAGATTCTTTTAGCACTAAAATCTCAAAAGCGATTGTGAGGTGGGACACTGCCTTTAAAGGCAGCACCCATGGAAATTTTGCTCGTACAGATTTTGCTGTATTCCTAGGCTTGGCGCAATAGTGAAAACGAAGGCAGTGATCAATTTTGTCAAATCCTAGAGAAAGGTGGTTTTTGTTGCCACTGTTTTGGTCCGTTTGCAAAAGATGCCCGATTTTCCCGGACTTGAGTTGGAGGGAGATGAGAATGAAAGCAGGGCCGTCATAAGGAAAGAGGGAGATTGTAAACAGAAATACCCATCCATTTCATGCCACAACTCATCCTGTTGAAATACGTTTAGCCTCTCATCTCTTGCGAACGTTGATAGCTATAGTCCTTGTCAAAAAGATAGACGGATTGCGCGTGCGGTTTCACAGCGATGCGGCTGCAGAATCGCGGCGGGACCTAGCTGACCCTCCCACTTAGAGCATGCCCTTACCGCACCTCTCGTCTAGGTCCCGCCATGATTCTGCGGCCACGGAATTCGTCTATCTTTTTGATAAAGACTATACAACGGTGCAACCTTCGTAGAGTTGTTGCACCATTGCTAAGTGTCGAAAACGAGCGAAATCTCGGACACGAAAATTTCCGTGGGTGCTGCCTTTAGAAGTTGTTTTGCTGGCCTGGTTTTGCTCGGTGATGAGTTGAATTGAATGAACCCTAGCCCTCTAGATTGGTTTCAAAATGATCAATACGGGGATTTTCGGTTGGCCACGCCCGTTCTTCACCAGCAGCCACCACGCTCTCCTCCTCCCTTCCCCCACTACCAAAATTTTTGCGTTTGTCACCTATTCTCCAACTGGATGTGTCGTGCGTGCAGTAGACATAACCTAATAAATTATTGCTTCGCTGTGTTCTACCATTAGATGGCAATAGAATAATTGAAATACGACATCACAATTAACGTGAAATATTCATTCCAATGATTTCTTTGGAGTGAAAATGTAAGTCACTGAGCTTTTTTGTTTTCGAAAACATTAACGGACTGATCACTAAAGGGCTTCTTTTATCAGCGGGTACCTGAAATTTGTTTTTCTTAAACGTGTGAAACATCAATGTGCTATGAAAATCCTAGGCAACTGAGCAGTACACATTTGACACGGCTGACATTTCTTCCAATTGTCGAAAATTTGAAGCTACTAAGGAAGTTTTGTGGTTTCGAATGTCTTTAAGCCAGATGTTTTCTGAAAGCAGAAATCTCACTCACTACGATGCATTACTATCGTCGACTTCTGTAGGATCGTTCCGAAACACCGCTGCAATACCAGTTATTTGGCAACCAGATTAAGGACAAATGAAAATTACATAAAAATTGGGGCTAGAAATCAAATGCTACCCCATATAGTATATTGATTGTCAATCAGTAAATGCTCTTATTCACATGCAAAGTGAAATATTTGATGCATCAATTTGCTCAAAAATGTAGTGCCCGTCAAGCATTCCCACACCACTGAATACCGCTCGTCTGGTTAGCCGTACCGCACCATCGACGCGGGGCGGCAGACCAGCTCGAAGCTGTTCCGAACTGCTTGCATGAAAACAAAAGCAAGATACCAATATCGGCTCTACAACCACACCTCCCAGATGGTCTGCTCCATCGCCGGATGGTGCGGTGAGGCAGACCAGTCGGGGCTATTCTGTAATGCAAGAGTGGTTGGTCGTCATTGCATACGTGTATCTTCACAAGGTGTATCGAACCAACCTGATTTTTTCAACCTTCTTACTTCGCCCTATAATAAAAATTGAATTCGAAGAGGGAAGAAAAACTACTTCCAGTCTGACGAGTTTATACGTCACAGCGATGAAAAAAAATCAATGAAAGTATATTCACTCAAGGATGTTAGCCAACCTTCGGTCTGTGTTTCTCTTGACAATGTCGGGTCCATACTTTGCTCCTCAGAACTTTCACTAGATGCTCGCAGCCGGAATCTTGACTTCTTCGATCGTGATAGTTTACTACACTTTTTGCTCTTTTCATAGCTGGCTTTATCCGTTTCTGCGGTGACGTCGCTTCTTACGTTTGTCTTTGTTGGTTCCTTAGAAAGAAAATCCATGTTGTCTTACGCTCGTTAATTTTCTCAGGCTCGGCAACAGCTAATTTTCTTTTACTTATTCATTTATCGCGGCGATTGAAGCAATCACCATGTTCGGGAACGACTGAGAGCGATCCAAGCTAACTTTTTAGCAATCGATACGCATTGTTCCCTCTATATTACTGTCGTCATCACTTCCAGCGCTGGTTCATTTTAATTGATTTCGAATTGAACTCTGGGGCTGATAGTAATCCCCCTTCATGTCGTCACGACATGTTTCGAACATGTCACGAGGCTGGCTCGAGACGAGGCGCGTCAAGTTAGCGCCGAACCGCATGGTAATACATGCGAGAGCGGTGCGTCGCGAAAGTGTTGCGGACCTGTCACGTTGTTGGGAGGTTGTCAGGTAGTCGCGAAGTCATGAACTTCAGGACAACCTGACAACGGAATTGGAGAGCTTGACGGAAATAGTGCCAGAAATCGCGATACACAGAGTGTTTCGAAGTTCATAACCTCGTGCACGACCGAGCTCGTAACGCCTCGTAAAGTATTTTTTGCGTAAATTTGATCCTAACTGACGCACATGTTGCTAGGATCTATGAGGGCAAAAACGCGATGCTGTAGCGGCTTTTTGTCAGCGTGAGTAGGGTACACGTGAAAGCAGCCGACACCACCACTATGCCATCACGCACACATGTTGGCACACGTAAAAGGAGTTACAGGAGCACTTCTCATCTCTAAGGCATGGATGATGCTGTGTGTACCTGAGGTAAAACTTGCTGAATGTTCCTTAACCCAAATTTTCACCAACTTTGCTCACCGAAACCATCGTTTTTGGATAATTACGAAATTAGGAAAAAGAATGTCGTTCATAAGTGATCTTGTGACCTCATGATCTTGCTAATTGGTGCCGCTGATCGATAGGACGATCTTCCCCTAAGTAACTGCACACAATGTTAGCCACACTCCATGATCTACTTGGTCATTATAGTGTACTGGATGCAATATGCACTATCGATAGGACGATCTTCCCCTAAGCAACTGCACACAATCTCAGACAATTTCGGGGGCAAATCCCGTTCCAACCGCCGGCAAATCCCCGACGAAACGTTTGAACGAGGACCAATAGCGGACAAACAGCGGGCGAAAACCACGAATGTTGCGGGCCAAACGCGCTGTCGGGCGAATCGCGGGCTGAACGCCGAGTCATTCGGGCTAAAGCACCACCGTCGGGGTTCGGCCCGCTATGTGAAGAGTGTCGGGCATCTGCCCGCTTTCTGCGGCCACTGACCGCCGGCAAATCTCTCCAAAAAGCGGTCTGAACGACTACGTATTTCGGCTCAATAAGGGAATGGCCCGGTCGGAATGATTGGTTGGTGGTAGTACGCACGTGATAAAGGATGAAAGCAACACAGGTATGGAAGAGATCAGCAGCATGGATGGCCTAGTGGATAAAGCAGCGGACTCTCAGTCGTTCATAAAGAGTGGTCAGGTTGGTTCGAATCCTCTCAGTAATAGAAAAAGGCTAGCACTACGAAACCATGGACATGCCTTGCAAACAGCCATCTTTTCGTATTTCAGATAAGAATTTGCATATTTGTGTTGCTTTTTTACTCCTGTGGATCACGTTGGATCCACAATAGCTTCGAACCCGGAGCTCCTCCGTGCGAGACTGTGCCCAAGCAGTGACCAAGCTGCCAGAGGTTGTCACTGTGCGTCCAGCTGACAGGTAATTGTGGAGAATACCACCTTGTGCGCTGGGTTAGGAGCAGTAGCGTCTGGTAGTCTGCGGGCTCATGGCGGCCTGAATGCGGACAGTATGCGGGCGGATAGGAATGGAAGCCGCGTTTTCAGCGGCCCCACAGCGGCCTGAACGCGACTACTTCTCGGGCGAAAACACCCAAACGCTCGTTTCGACCCTCGCCCCCCGCTCGTTCGGAACGGGATTTGCCCCCGAAATTGTCTGAGAATGTTAGCCACACACTGCAGAGGATGTGCGCGCCGTTAGAGCGTTCGCATGTCAGGGTTCGAACCCCTGTTCGCGCAGCGGTTTCGCAGGCAAGTTGCCAGCTCGTGACACTCCCACGCCGAGCTCGTGAGATGTTCGTGCCTTGTTCCGAACTGTTACGAACCTAGCTCGTACATGTTGTGACGAATGTGGGGGGATTACTGCCAGCCTGAGTGTATAGGCAAACGAAAACATTGCGATAAAGCTATTTGTACTAGATGCGTGCGTGTGTCACTCGTCAGGCGCACCCTCACGTTCACATAAGATTTTCCACGAATACTTACCGGTCATCGCAGCTTGTACACGATAAATGAAAATGCTGCACCGCCACCAAGAATAACGGCAATCTGCATTAGATGCGTACATTCGACGGCGTGCGTCTACATACTGACGGGTAGGCCCAGTCGCAGCCCTGACGCGGCCGAGACGCAGTTCACTCACACGCATTTGGAGCGTCGCGACGGGCGCGCGATATTTTTATTTAAAATGTAGATGCCGCGTTGACCGCTATTCATGGAAAATCACTCACAAATAGTGAATCTCCCTATAACTGAGAAGCTGCAAACTCGCGCGTCTCACTTGCGTCAGGGCCTTTCTTTCATCACGTGGTCTCATGCGTAACGGACGCACGCATCTAGTGTAGATTGCCCTTATATGGTCTACGCCTCAGATCTGTTTGCCATGTATCAGAGAACTAACCAATGATGCTTCTGCGCTGCCCTCCGCACTGCCCAAAGATGATGACTTCGACTTCTCCCATTTCTCCCTATCGCTCCTGAAGCTCTTTGAGTCGACATAGGTCATAGGTCCACTGTGACTCTTTGGTCTCTGGAAAAAAACAAGGAGCCTTCCAGAGTTCTTTGCTTTCCTGCTTGTTTTCCTTTTTTAGTGCTCACCTCGCTGACTACGTGAAGCAACTCGAAATCTTTCTGCCTCCTGACTTTGGCAGGACGAGTCTAAAATGAGACCTACCACTGGGGACCCTTTGCTTCTCAATATCTGCCCGGGTAACTTACATGTATATTGTTAACTATAATTGCTATTAGTAATGCGACCCATAAAATAGATCCGTATACATAAATCTGAACAGAGGCTTCATTGGCCCAAAACGACATTTCAGAGGCACACATGGGCGTTGCACAGTTTAACAAGTTCAGTGCGCACCGCTATAAGGATATCCATCGAGAAGTGGTCGGATCGGTAGGAGAGCCCATCCTTCGCCAAGCCATCCTCTATGCTCATTCTAAAAAATGAAACTGTCGTGGTCATACATTGTTTTCCCCTCCAATGATAATATTGATACCAATCCGATGATATTATTGGTCTCACGAACATCATAGGGCAATTTATATTGGATGCGTGCAACTGACGCGCGTGCGTTTATATGATGAAGAGTAGGGTCTGGTCGTATTGCAGTCGCAGCTCAGACGCACGCGCTTACGGCTTCACGGCTGCATCGCGTTCTGTTCATTAGGGATGTGCATACCGCGTTGACCGGTCTTAATGAACAATCCTTCGGAAATAGATGTTTGCGTCTGACGCGCAACTGACGCACGCAGCTAGTATAAATTGCCCTAAAATCTGGTAGTTATTGTAGCACATTATTTCACAATCATCACATCGTGAGTCACAAGATTACGGTACCATGAAGTACTGTAGCTCATCTCTCAGGTCGTTCGTTCCAGAAGAGCATTCCCTCAGTACCATCTCATGCTCCTGCTGCTCCCCTACCACCTCCGACACCACCTCCACCACCTGCTGTGTGCGAAACGCTGGAATCGGTCGTTCCCAATCAATTTTCTCCTCTTTCTCCACCCCAAGGGTATGCAAATTTGTATCAGAAACCCTCTCTAGAGTGGAATAGCTTAGGGAGGGCGTCTGTATGTCTATAATCACAACGACGCCCTGTCGTCCTGGTGATCAATTTGTTCAATCGAAGAGAAGAGGCTACAGTATGCGTCAGGTAGGAGATATATTAGGGTGGTAAGAAAGTCTTGAGCCGATTTGTTTGAAAGTTCCAGAACTTCTGATTATTGATCGGTACCCATAACCTACCATGTGGTAATCGTAGACCAAACTCGGGGCTTCTCCATAATAGGCATATATAGCCGAATTGGCTTTCCTAACTTTAATTACGACGTCAATTCCAAAAGGGGTCCTCCTACACAAAATCAGTTTTTCCTTCATTGAGCACAGCGGAAGGAGTTTCTGGAATAACTAATTACTGGAGATGAGAGTTGTTTCCTCTACGATTCTAACATACATCTTGCCATGTGGCTCCGTCGAGCAGAAGATCCACCGAATCGCACCCCCACCCAAACAAGTGTTTCCTTTGCTACCTCTGGAATTCGCCAGGAATGTCGTATTGTAAGCTGCTCCCGCAAACATACAAGGTCATCAGTAACACATACGCCAATCAGTTCCGGAAGGTCGCGGATGATGTTTGAGAAAAACGGCTAAGACGAGTTTTTGACGCTGTGCACCTATGCCCCACTTACCGTATTCTCCTTACGTTGCCAATTCTGATTGTCACTTATTTCATGCCCTCGATACATTCCTGGCTAAGAAAAAATTCACCAAAGTTGACCATGTTGGAACGGAGGTCAGCGATTTCTTTGGCTCTCAGTCTTCCCATTCCTGGGAAAAGGGGACCGCTGACCTGCCCATTAGGTGGGACACAGCATTGACTAACTGTGGCTATTATATTGTTGAGCAAATTCCACTGTGGGCTGAGTAATAAAATAAAGCGCAAAAAAAGTCCAAAACGGCTCAAGACTCTTACCACCCTAATACTATGTGACAATAGAAGACAAGAAAGTGGAGATAGCTACACCACGTGCATACTAGAATTTCCGAAGGGAAGTGGAAAAGTTTGACGGAATCAACTGAATGGTTGGCGTCGTATATAATATTCCGCCCACTGTGCAAAGCTCTCACAGACCGCACACTACGTGGGCTCTTTGAACTGCTCTTCTTCGAAAATCCTTCAAATGAATTGACTGTTAGTTTGATATTGATCTGACAAAGACTTTGCGTATGACATGTGGATCAATTCGAGCGACTTCGACTGCCCACAGTTCACTTGACTTATGTGGTCATTATTTTTTTTTTCACCTGGAAACGAAACCAGCAAGTTAACCAAAAAGCACTTGAATGTGAATTTCAGGGGATAGAGATCTTTATTTTCCGGCCGTAGTTTCTGGCTTTTGGAAACAGAGCAAAGCTCAACCCGACAAACAATAAGCAATGTGGAATTCCAAAAAAGTGACCACATCAGAAAATGTGAGTGAAGCCGTCAACGAGGTTTTGACATATGGAATACAAATGCGTGCCGAAGAAGGAAGACTAGCGCCTCTGTTACGTATGATAAAGTGTTGTTTTCCCTGACGAGCTAAATTCGAGAAAAGGTTTCCAGAAATGGGTGCCGCATTTGCTCAAGCAGGTGATAAGTACGGTTTAGTGTCATTCAAAAGCACGGACTCCGCAGACGCGCAAACGTCGCAACTGTGTGATTCCGACATTGTTCGATGAAGTGGATTCAATCTTCCTACACAGTTGTTTTCAGACACATCTGACGTGCGTGAAGTCTCTGTCCCATGCATTCTAATCAATTACGTACCGATTATAATTTTTTCGAGCATCTAGGTGACTTCTTCACCGAAAATTCCTTTCAAGACCGAAAGGGTGCCAAAATTTCCTTTCGGAAATTCGTCGATTCCACAGTGCCGCCATCGGATTGCACGGTGATACAAAACATCTGCCTTATTGCTAAAGATTTGCGGACTACAATGGTTTTAAGCTTCATTGAAAAAACGTGATTTTAAAGCAACCTATGTGGTCCGGAAATAAAGGCTTGAAATCGTGCGTCATTTTTGCAGCAACCTATTATATTATTTTAGGTGCACTTTAGCTATTCTGGCGAGTACCGGGTGCAATTTCATCACAAATTAAGGAGCTTACGTCAGGAAGGCTTGCTGTGGAATAAAAGTTATGAGCTAATGCATGTTCGTGGTGGCTTGCTACTCATCTGTAAGTTTCTTTGTTGCTTTCTATTTGTTTGAGGTCTTTTTGACCGTCTTCGTCTTGCTCTTCTGATCGCATTATTCTCTTTATTATAATTGAAAGCAGAACGAGAGCCGCTCATTGTCTGTTCAATGTTGGGAGTTCATTCTGAATTTTTCTATTATAAAACAAAACATCAATAGTCCAGTTTGTTCCTTGTAATACAAGGGCAATTTATACCGGATGTGTGCGTTTAAAGCGCGTGCGACCATGTGATGAAGTATA
Source organism: Ancylostoma caninum (assembly GCA_037903475.1). Taxonomy (NCBI): domain Eukaryota; kingdom Metazoa; phylum Nematoda; class Chromadorea; order Rhabditida; family Ancylostomatidae; genus Ancylostoma; species Ancylostoma caninum. Next base: position 674,504 of record JBAJFG010000608.1, on the reverse strand, counting down.
GGACGAGTCGCATCGCTGACGCAGCACAGACGCATGCGTTCACTGCCTCGTGGCGGTTGCAACTCCTTTTCAGTGAGGATATGCATGCCGGTCTTCATGCGAAATCCTTCGCAAATGAATTCGTGCGTCTGACGAATGCACCCTTATGTAGATTGTGCTACACGGAAAACAATATAGTGAACAACTTTGGACTATGCCCATTCCACTTCCTTGAAAAAGTGTCCAAAGAAACCATGCGAGATGACGTGAGTGATGCACTGCACGTTCAATTACCATGACAGCCTTGGTGTTGTTTATCCTCGGAAGAGCAAACGTCCCCTAGTTAGTTCAACTGTAAACGCACGCTCAAGGAAACGAGCTCAACGAATTTAGAATTCAGTCATGCTTTGGTCTATTCCAGTCCGATTTTATCTTAAACCGGGTCTGTGCATCACAGATGAACTGAAATATACCGAAAATATAAAACTTGATGGGTTTCGACATACTGATGCATATTGTGATAGGTGGAAACCCGATAATTGCTTTCTGATGGCCATGAGTTGAGTGCAGCTAGTGCAGGCCATCGGGCATTGCCTGATAAGGCAGCGTTGCATGTCACTCGCCACTGTTTTATTGACAAATGCTCTGACGGAATCTTGAGATGGAAGCACTGCTCCAACACTGCCTCAGCGTGCATTTCCATATTTTCGTCTTCGTTTGACTCAGTCCACCAAAATCTTAAATTTAAAAAAAAAAGTCTTTAAGCAAATCTTCGTTCTTAGTCATTCGGTGAGTACGTAGAGCCAGCACTGAAACTCTGAGAAATGGAACATTCAGCAAGCTCGTATATCTGTGTTTAACTTGACGTCATGTCTATAGATATATTGCGTGGTGTGTGTAGATATATTTAATCATGGGTGCTTCCTACATCAATCATGGCCTAGAACTACCTGTATGACTTTGCACCTGACTTTGGATGACACATGTTATCTTTTGAAAATCAGCTGCATTGCCCTGAGTCTCCTTGACTCCGCGTAATTTTTTCTATTGTTCACCCTAAAATGCTTTGTTTTTCATTCTGTCTTTAACCCAACCATCTTTTGGCACTTTGGCTTCATTGCTAACGACCCAGAATCTACATGAATCCGTTCACTGTTACTGCTTCTACTATTACTATCGTTTCTACATTGATCGCTTTCATATGAGGAAACAGCAGTATGTCTGCGGAGGCATTAGCGCTGGCCTCTTCCTCATTGGCGTTGGGCTTCTAGTAGCTGGCTTGGTAGTTGTCCTGAAGGTTTTCCCAGATACAGTGAATAGAACTGTGAAATCGGTAAGTTTCCACTTTTGATTTCGTTTTAGCTCTGCTTTTCAACATCATTATTTCACAGCAAAAAGTCCTCGGGGTGAACAGCGACGGGACGCTGAACGACTTCACGAAAACTTGGGCTAATCCTTCCTACATCTCAACTATGCAGTACTGGGCTTTCGACTACAAAAACACTATAGGGATTTTGAATAGAGCACTGCAGCCAGACATGGATGAAAAGGGACCGTATGCTTATGAGTGAGTTTGGCAGTTTTCAACAGTTTAAGCATGACGTTATTACATAGAATGTATAATATAGTGTGATTAAAATAAAAGTAAATTTCTAAAATAGAGACGGAGTAGCATCCTCAGAGAGCATGGCTTGCACGGAAGTATTTCCCTCGTGAACTCTTTTAGATTCGTATTATATAAAGAATCCTAATCATATATTTTTGCAGAGCTCATCAAACTCATTTTGGCAACAATTAAACTATGTATTTCCTGAGTGATTGTGCTAAAAGTTAGTGCAACGCTCACTTATTCTTCCTTTATCGTCGGGTTTTCAAATCTTGCAATTTGTCAGTGTGACAGCAGAGTTCCCCAAGTGAATATTCCTAAATTGTAGTAATAATAGTAAATTCAAAATATTCACTTTACAGCTGACTGAAATTAATTGAACAGTGTAATACGAAGCTCCGCGAAAACGTTACTACCCTAATACCTGGTCGTCTTCTTGTCTCAGATGTTTCTTAGCAGAGCAAAGATATCTCGGAAATACAAATACCTATGTAGTCTTTGTTTTTTCATCCATCAGTTTACGGTACCCTGCTTCAATCTTTGGAAAACTGTCGTGAATTGAAGTTCGGCTTGGCCCTTTATCAAAAAAAAGGGCACCTCAGAAAAAAGAAATAGCTATCTTGTTATTGTATTTCATTGAAGCAACCTTTTTAGCGAAACAATAATAAACTCGCACATAAATTTTATCGACAATGGTGAGAAGATGCAATTTGCCCAAGCGACCCAGTACAACTTCAACCCGGCAAAGTCGTGTCCCACTTGCGATCCGAAAAAGGACACCGTCACCGTTCCGGATATCAGCTTCTTCGTATGTTAGGTTTTAGCTTTATCGAATATGTGAATCCTGTTCTTGTCGTCTTAATTTTTACATTTTTCTAAATTTACTCCCTAAAACAGAATTAAGAAATTAAGGTGGGTATGCAGCAAATTGATTCCCTCGTCGAAACGATACTCGGAAATGAGAAAATTGAGGGAATCTGTAAAATGCTGTTCAAAGATAAATGCGCTGAACTCGCAAAGTTGTTGGAACGAGAAATTGGGACTGTGATGTCGATATTCAAGACTGGACCGTTCGTTACAGTTGTGAGTTCTTAACATCGGTTTCCTTTCTTTTTTGCTACATGCCCATCTCCATCTCTTGTTCCCTTCCACTTCAGACTGTGGACGAGCTACTGTTCTCTGGGTATGTTTCACCACTGGTAACCAAGTTAGCTGACCGAGTCATTAATATCTCGAACAAGCTGATCGGAACCAACTTCACGCTGGTCGACCCAACACCTTTTACCGTAGCTCTCAACGTAAGCAAAGCGGCAGGATCCAGAGACTCGATTGTCCAGAATGACAAACTAATCTTTTAGAGTGAAAATGGAACGACGGACACCTTGTACACCGTGGACTCGGGAAAATTGGACTATTCTCGTGCTGGCTATATGTTATCATTCAGCAATATGACCAATGCCTCACTTCCAAGCCAAGGAAACAAACTGCCCTCTCAATGGTGAGCTATTCTTTGTGTGCTCTAAGACCCAGTTTAATTCCAGTAATTGAGGTGGCCAGGAGCCGAAACTCCTTCATGCAATGGCAACGCGTTGATGCTGGAAGGAACGGGTAAGTTTTCTTTACTGTTTCATATGATAAGGTAGCACTGTTAATCTACCATGTAGCACTGTTAATATACCATATAGCTAGCATATGAATCTTATGTGCGCTCATATTCTTGAATATGGTACTACAGTGTTTAGTCCTAAATCCAAGCGCTCCATTTCGAGACTTGAAGCTGTCCAAAATAGTTTTACTAGGAAACTGTGGATCAGGCTGCATGGGTATAACTATTCCAACATTCCTCTGGCTTTTGCTCGTAATCTCATATTTGAAATCCCTTCCCTTGCTAGTCGTAGGAAAAAATATGACCTTGTTATGGTCTACAAAGTTATTTGTGGTGATGTGAATCTCCCGCTAGATAAGTTCTACTCTGTATCCTCTTCTTGTACCAGAGGTGGTCCATTTAAAATTACGTTCCCTACGGCAAGAAGCTCATTGCTCTCGTCCTTTTTCACGCAGAGGGCTGGACCTGATTTTCTAAGACTTTCTAAGAGGTGCAACCTACTATCTTCCCTGGTACAATTCAAAAGACTTGCGGACAAGTTCCTTAAAGAATCAGCTTATTAGTTTACCAGTCTGGCCGTCCGGCTGACGCCGGACTTCCAGACTTTTCCCAATGCTCGCTTCGCTCGCATGACTTTTTCCCTTTTTCATCCTAATGAACTCAGCCCTCGCAGGAAAAGGTTTATCATTCTTTGTTTGTTATAACTGGTCAAATGATAAGAGCCACTTTGAACATATAAAAGAGGAGGATGTGGTGTATCCATAAGCAAATGAGAGAAGAACGCGAGAGGGGATGTAAGGAGGAGGGATTTACACAGGTTGCATATAAATCACTGCTGAGGTCTGACTATCTAGTTTTTCACCATTGATGCTAGGCGCCAGCGAAACGATTGGGCAAATATGCACCTGACTCGTGTCATTTCTTTAGTAGTGGACAGCGGGCATCCTTCCTCCGTCGATCTCCACATTTTCGGACTCTCTGCCATTTTTAGGCACCGGCGCTACCTTATAACACCGTTGGACCCGACTCCAGGCGTTTCCCCATTTTTCGACGCCGGACCCCATTTCACACCGTTGGACCCGACTCCAGGCGTTTTCCCACGACGCCTCACCCTTATCACACCGTTGGACCCGACTCCAAGCGTTTCCCCACTTTTGGACGCCGGCGCACCCTTACCACACCGTTGGACCCGACTCCAGGCGTTTCCCCACTTTTGGACGCCGGCACACCCTTATCACACCGTTGGACCCGACTCCAGGTGTCTTCCCGCCTTTGGATGACGGCGCTCCCTTATCACGCCGTTGGACTTGACGTCAGACGTTTCCTCACTTATGGACGCCGGAGCATCCTTATCACACCCCCAGCCCACCTCTAACACTACACGGTACCAAGGGCCGACAGTTCCAGGAGACGGTTATGCCGATGGAGGAGGGATTCCAAGAGCACGAATGTGAGCAACGACAGGATATGGGTTCACCAATGGACGACAGGTTTGAAAGTGTGGGGAATGCCAGAATACGAACTCTCGATGGCATATGTGTCTCTTTCGGCTCAACAGTGAGGAAAATCAAGGATATGGGTTCGGATGGAGGAGGACAGGTCCGCTGTGGCTCAGAAGTGAGGAACGCCGGGATACAGTTACTCCGATGGAGTAGAGGTCTACTCGACAGAGTCAGAAACGAGGATGTGCGCTTTATGTTCGGAGTGGCGCCGATCGCGACGAAGATGCGTGAGGCCCGGCTACGTTGGTACGGTCACGTGCTCACAAATGATGAATGACACTTCGGTTGCCTCATCCTAATCCTCATCCGTCGTTCCTCGTCCGCCTCGTTCCTCCTCTTCGTTATAAAGGCAACCTATCCGTCTCTTTCCTTTTATACGGTTCTGTAATCACAGGCCTATCTCTGTGATGAAAACAACAGTCGGACATTAACATGTCTGAACATGACTGGCGTGGCCCGAAACACCTCTAATTCAAGGTAAAAATCGAAATTTACCACATTTTCGTACATAACTCGAAGCGCTGAACACAATGGTGTAGGTATTTCCCGTTTTTGGTGGCTGGTTCTCGTGCACACACACACACACACACACACACACACACACACACACACACACACACACACACACACACACACACACACACACACACACACATGAACTGCCAATTAAGAAGAAGTAAGATTTCAAAAAAATATTTAGGTGAGAGAAGGTGTTAATACATTTCCATGGGTTTCCTTAATGATGCATGCGAGGCCTGGATAACACATATGAACATAGGAGTAGAAGATAAAATAAGAAAATAAAGCAGTTGATTCTTATTATAAACAAACCCTTAATGGTGTCTGACACCCACCACATATTTATTTCGTTACCTTGTAATTCAGCCAACATTCTGAAATATTTAATTTTAACATTGATAAGCAATTGCATATATAACCGCGGCACTGACTGTGTTCTAGTTCTCATAATGTCATTATATTAGGTTGTAGGGAAAGGTCTCGCGGTTTCTGGAACATTACATTTTATCGATTTTACATTACTTTTTTAAAAATAGGAAAACACATCAAGAGATGAATAAATCATCCTCACGTCCTATCACCGTCCGACAATTTTTGGGAAGCCTTTCTGCCTCGAGATTTTCTCACCACCCTAGAATAAACCACCATTACGTCCTACCACTGTTCGCTCATTTTCGGAAAGCCTTTCGATGCCTTCGGCTCGGAGCTGTTGTTCCACTGACTCGAAAACGTTGTTGAACTAGCGATCGAAGCCATCTTCATTATCGGACGCTTTCCCTTCCATGTCGTTAGAGAGCGACAGAGGAAGATAGTACAGGTAGTAATCTTTTGGGCAAGGTTCAGAACTGTACGGTGAGCAAATCAGCACTTTCCATCCGAAGTCGAGTAGCTAGTGGCGAGCCACTTTTGCAGTATGTGAGTGAGCATCATCGAGCAGGAATCGGATCATGCCATAGTTCGGACGCTTCTCTGCAGTTTTTGCGGGCAATCTATCCAGCAGCTGACAGCACAGGTCTACCGTGAGGGCAGTGTAGCGCGCCAATACCTCGTAGTGCACGATGCCTTTGCAGTCACACACCAAGCATTGATCATAACTTTCAGAGGGTAAAGACCTGCCTTTGACTGCGGCTCACACTGCTCATCCTTGTCAACCCAAGGTGTTCTGCGCTTTTGACATACAGGCTCCACTTCCATCTCTCGTGAAAGATAGACTTCACCCATTTCTTTTTGCGCCTTTACGAGGGCAATTAAGTAGCCACCTCTCCACGTCACTGGAGATCGCGTTCCCTTATCATCACCCACTGTGAGTATTTCTATACCTTTCACAACTGAGTTGGGCTATCGGCGATAGTGGTAAAGTGAACATCCAATAATTGTGTCCTTTCACACATAGTTTGCCGTCGATCCGAACCTAACAGCTGCTGTGATCGTCCATTGTTGACTCCGGATGCGCGACTCGACCGTGCAGAAAAATGGGAGGCTGAAGCCTCCAACATGAAGGCGTCTGGACCAATCTTGTGCAGTGCGTTCGGCCACTGTATCGTCCTCAAATACAGCGGCCGAACGCACTGCATAGTACGAATAGTACGGCGACTGGATGCGGTTGCTGATCCACCAGATTTGAAGCCGTATGCTGAAAGGCCGCGAATTTACTGTTTTGAAAAATCCGTCCTTGTGGTATGGTTGCGCAGAGGCTTAGAGTGAATGATAACAATGAACTTGCAAATACCTAATCTCCTTATGTATACAAAAGACATCCTGCCGCAAGGCAGCATGGTGTTAAAAAAGCATACTTTTGAAAACCGCGAGAAGTTTCCTTGCAACCTATTATATTTTCATCATGCTCGAACAGAATTTTACGAAGATTCAACATTGTCCTCACAAAACATGTACGCTTTTTCACAGACTTTGCAAACAAAAACTGTATTTTTGATTATATTTTTGTGTAACATATATTCTGCAACTAAGTTTGCAGACGGAGACTTCTTCAAGTCATTCATAGAAAAGTCTGAGAGACTTCCCATCTACATCGATGACATCTGCAGGTCAGTGACTGTGGCCTCTATCTGCACAAACTCTATTGTATGAACTACACGTTTAGAACAGCAGAACTCCAATTTGAGAAAGAGGTGACGGTGAAGGGCATCCAAGGATATCGCTTCGTGATGCCAGCTGATCAGTTCGACTATTCGTTAACCGAGAATTGCGGATTCTGCAATCCGAACACGTTAAGCAAGTACGGCGCATACGATCGGCCAGTGAACAGCACTTGCCTGCCCAGTGGTCTCCTGGATATTAGTGGTTGCCAGAACAGTGAGTTAAGGGAGATTTTAGCGTTCCAAACCCGCTTGCACGCACCGCTCTACAGGATCGAGCAAAAATGAGAACGATGAAAGCTATGGAATGTGCAGACGAACGCTCAATGAGGATGTAGAGGCGAAGATGATGCGGTGTGTGTGAGCGGGTCTGAACCAGTGGAGTCTCCTACACATAACTCTGTACTTTCTCGAAACCAGTCATATTATTGCTTTTTTTCTTTTCATATCTAATTTGTTTCCACTCTGAAGAATGCGGTTTCAAACAAACTGAATTCACCGAATCGACTTTTTCTTTGAAAAATTAATGAATGAAATGAGGCAGTTTCAACTTGATTCCACTTGTCTAGACCAACAACAAGTCATGGTAACAATTTTGATATTAAAAATACCTTATCCAAAGATATTCACGAGAAACCAACGATTGCAGTCTTTCTGCTCGCTACTGTACTACAATATGTTCCTGAGTGCATGCACAAATTGATTACTCTATTGTTGTTTAGACCCAATAATAATCTCCAAACCGCATTTCTATCAAGCTTCTGACATTGTTAAGTCATTTGTTCCACGCTTCAAGCCTTCGTACGACGACGAGACGACACTCGACATAGAGCCAGTGAGTTATATAATATTATCAGTCAAATCCTTAGAGTTATTGTAGAGTCATATTTCAGATGACTGGAACTGTGCTCTCCGCAAACAAAAGAATCCAAATCAATTTATTAACTAATCAATTCCCTACAATTGGGTAAGTGTTTAGAAGCTTCCTATGACTAAATGTTCAATGATGGTGAAAGCGATTCAAAGAAGCGAGTGAATAAAACAAACAAAAAAGCAGACCTTCAATAATAATAATCTTATTCCTATCATGCGGAATCGTTACAAGAAGTGTTTATCGTTCACTTATTATGTTTACACAGATGGGACACGAAAAAGACGAGTAAGTAACATAAAATGAAACGCCGATGAGAAGCATCATAGGTACATGATGAAAATGTCGTGCAGCACCTGCAATATCTTAATCTAGAATTCCAACACCTGCAACATCTTTGTCTAGAATTCATTTGCTCTAGTGAACTGATGTCGAGACGTGTGATGCCAGCGATCCATCGGAGCATCTTCATCTCCGTGACGCTAGACCGGCATTTCACTTGTTTCGCCGTAATTCAACACTCAGTACCGTATAGTGAGACGGATCGAACAACACTTCTATAAATCTTTGACTTATGGCGACCTGGGATGTCTCTGTGACACTGTACGCCAGTAAGAAGTCGCCACGTTATCCTCGTTTATCCACGAGGCATTGGTGCAGAGTGACCTCGCAGATAAGGCTACCGTTGGACGAAACCGTTGCTCCTGGGTACTTGAACACGAAGGTCTTCGGAAGAACGCTACCTTACCAACGTTGAGAGGGGGCTAAACTTTGTCAACCGGTCGCTCCACACTTGCGTCAGTTGCTCAAGATCCACTTTGCCCTCTGATGCCAGCACTGTGTGATCTGCATGCAGTAACTTTCAAAGCGCAGGCTTCCGTAGTTCCGTTGTGATGGCGTTCTTCATGATTTCGAAGAGGAGCAAAGAAAGGGTTGAATCTTGATGTACAACGACGGAGATGGGGAATTCCGCCAACGTGCCTCGTGCTGCCTGCACTTTACTCTCGTGGTTGGCCTGGAGGATCCCAACACATCTGATTGGCCCTTCGGGGGTGCCATGCCATCGCAATGCGTCCGGAATCGCGTTATGTGGGATGCTACAAAGATGACGAGGTGCAATGAGTAACACGGGCACTTTTGCATTTTCACAGACACATTGGAATGATATTGTTTCTTTTCCTTCTTCTTCTCCTCCTTAGCCTTTGTCCCGCTCTGTCGCTCCTCTCCCGCTCTCGGGTCCTTTGTATGTTTCTACTCCGTTAAACGTCACGTCACAGAGGAGACGCGAGCTTAGGCGAACTCCTCTGTGACGTGACGTTCTTCTGAATTTCTCTTAATCACATCTTTCCATTGATTTTTTCGAGGATCTTCTGGTCGTTTCCCGCGATTTCTAGGCACCAAACTTGGGGGGCCGGATGTTGCTCGTTTCTTCTAATCTTATTCTTTTTTCATTTATTAATGTTCAAATCAAAAAGTACTCCCCGATGTGACACATCGAGACCTTCACAGGCCGGATACTGCTCGTTTCTTCTAATTTTGTTTTTTTTATTCGTTAATGTCCAAATTAGAAAGAAGTCCTCGATTTGACCCACCAAGACTAATTTAGAGTAGGTTGTCCTAAATGTAGCATGTTTTGACAAAAAAGAGCTCCCTTTCAGAAAAATCTTTCGCTTTCATGTAACGTCGTAACCTTTCGTTCTTACGTCCACTACTCGCTGTGGTAGATGTAAACGCAGTAGCCCCACACATCTAGACCTTATCTCATAGAACCGCCGTACTTCTTCCGCTTTCTAATAAAAAAGGTAGTATCGTGACAGAGCAGTGTCCTCCACAGTGTTTTATAATAGCTTTCAGTTGATCAGACGAAGGTTGAATTCCGGTGCAAGCAAAGACGGGGTTGAACTCGTCCGAGAAATTTTTTATCAGCTTCCTGTTATTCAGAGTTTGCTTCAGAGCCTACAGCGTTCTTCGACCCGGTGCTTATCCACTGGTATGGCTGAATGAGTCATTTCTGATGGATGATGGGACAAGGGATGACCTTCAGTCTTCACTTTTTACCCCAACAAAGATAGTTAAAATTGCGTGTTGGTCTGCAGTCGGTGTTGGAGGTAAGAATTTTCACAGACAGATTCATGCATTTGAAGAATATCCTTTTTGAGTTGCTACATAAAAGAGAATAGAGCTCTGCTCTGCTAGCGGCGTGCCTACGGTTCGAGCGCATTTACACTATGAATTTTCAAATTTGAATGTAAAAGCCGGACGTGTTATCACAAAAAAGCCCTAATGCTGTTCGAATTGGCTGATCATAGAACTCAGGCTACGTTCCACTTCCCAAATTTGCAGTTTTCCTCGTAGTAGTGAATACATAATATTCGACAAAATCGCTTGCAAAAACTATTTAGGTGTTTTGATGGTGCTGTCTGCAGTACTCTGTCTGGTGACTCTGAACTGTATGGGTGACAAGGGCGAGAAAAAGGACGAATAAATATTCATTGTCCTGTATGACATTGTATTAATATTAATTCGCTTTATTGTTGTACACGACTTTGATAAAACAATAACTGAGATGCTCTGACTGCAAAAATTATTTACTTAGACATTCCACCGATCCTTGCGTTGCACTACATCGCCGGGACCAACACACTATTCGGCAGATGCGGTATGATACTACGCTGCTGGCGGTGCAGGAGCGGCGAATCAACCACTCCTAGCGGTGTGACAGTAGCAAATTAGAAGAGTACGCTCCTGTGGTTGGTGGTCAAACATGATAATGGAGCAAGGCGATGACTTCGTAGTATAATATTTACTTTAACTGGCCACTAACCCTATGGTTTTTCTGCGAAGATTCTGATGTGTTAATGTGTGCCAGAGCAGGTCAATACTTACCCTCCAGTAATGACCTTCTCCTTCGCATTTTTGGAAGGTGTGAGAAAGAGATTCCCTTTGTGAGGAAGAGAGAGGCGGAATTGACTAATAGCTCGGAAATGCTGCTCGGGAAACGTTCAAAAGATAACTGATTGGAAAGCATTGCATAAACAACAAAGAATTAAAACGTGAACGATACTTATTTATTTCGCAGCAGTGCTGGGCTCAGAATGTGGGCGGGATGAAAAAAAGTGGGATATCTGCAGCTTTGGGAACCCAGATAGAAGGAACAAAATCAATGAAAATATTTTTCACAATAATGAATAATTTAAAAAATTATTTTAAAAATAATAGTGAACATAAAGAAATAGAAATGAACTGATACAAGATTTTTATTTGCATTTTAAAGCGGTTACTGGGTGGGAGACCGAGAATGGGTCGCCAAATTTCAAAATTTGGCGACCCATTCTCGGTCTCCCACCCAGTGTCCGCCACTGTTCCGCACACAGTGGAAACAATTGACATGCTTTTTGAAAAGAACGAGGTGCGACCAACAGAGTAAGCTCTGTCATCGAAATTTGAGTGTGAAAACTAAAAGCTGGACTGGAAACAGCACTTATAGCGTAAACTGCCTTCACATTTTTGTAGAGCTAGATATTCTTGTTCAAAGGAATATTTCTCATTTGGGAAAGGAAATTGGGCTAAACCATGTAGTCGTGCTCTTTCTGTTTCGCTGTGATTTCGCACAACTACTAATCTGCTCCTGCATACTGGCTTGAGTTTCAGGTAGCAATCAATAGCCCTGCGGAATTTCATTACAATACGAGATTTATTCCACAAGCTCGTGCCAAATATTACCGACAGTATCTTAGCGAACTTCGAAATTCTTGGAACCTTATCAAAACTGAAATGTAAGCAGCTTCACTTTATCACTGTTGCATATGGAGTGTCACCACCCCGTGATGGAACCCACGAGTCTCAAGCAAAGCGCACTTAGTCGCATGGGAAACAGCACCCCGATTTCGTGATTCTTTCGTATGTTTCGCGCTATTTCACTGATGGGTTATAGGTCCCTCAAAACCCCAAAGTGCAACAAAATCTCAAGCACGAAGATTTGAGTGTGTGCCAGCTTTGAGTAATAGAATCCTCGGCAGATGCATTGATTAGCGACCGATGCATGCCCCTGCGCATTCCTTTTCCGGAGATTGTAGGATCGATTAGGCTCTACCTAGACGCTTTCTCTGCTCAAATTCAAGATAATTGTGGTGAGACAAGGAACTGTTTTTCTTGGGCCACCTCTCACAATCAGTGTTTTCTGCGGATATGTGCGAGCAACACAGCAAGAGAAATATGAACGACTCTTGTTTATCGAGAAAGTGTTTTGTAGGATATGGTGGTGATAACCATTCAAGGACTATAAATAGATGAAAATAGCGGTCGTAGAGTATTCTACCAACTCATTCACTAACATGGACCAGGGTTTCTTCGGCAGCAGGTAGGGCTGTCCCTTCGAGTCGTGTGCAGGCACCGAACATACTTATTTTTAGGCACAGGTCACCTTCTCCCCCTCGGAACCGAGGAGCCGTGCCGAAATACCCCCAGTGGACATCGCTAGCGCGTGAGAAGGAACAGAAGGAGGAGGACCTGCCAGTTTTTGGACCGTGGCAGCGTGCACCCGTGCCACCACCACCACCACCGCCACCCCCTGCCACTGAGCGCAAAGAGGACCGGGTAGTTTTCGGGCCGCAACTACGCATACGTCCGCGAAGTCGCTCACTGAATCGTGCCAGGCTCAGAAAGCCGCTTTCAGAAGTGCAGTGGTTCGTAGGCACGGCGAAAAATGAACAGAAACGCGCTGCGAATGTCCCACGTTGTACTGACACCACCTCGGGATCATCGTCGGGTCCTGAGCCAATGAGCAGCCCGACGTTGTCCAGAGTGTCCTCGACGATCTCGTCACATTCACTTGTGGAAATCTTCCCGTTCGATTCAGACATTTTCGTAGAGAAAGCTAATTCCGCAGTGAAGAAGGAGAATAAAGAGGTAGCACTGAGGAATCCAAACACCGTTGCTTTGTGCCCTCCACCACGGATGATCACCGGTATGTCTCCGAGAATACCAACTGGTGTGCCAGATATGCGAGGATCGTTTGGAGGCAATGTCCAGCCGAAGCCACATTCGCCAACGGTACGAGATCTGATGAGGAAGCTGAGGAAAATGTCTCGCGTTGACGTAAGTCTTCCTTATAAAAACACTGGGATATGGGTTAGAATGCGACTAGAAATCACCATCGAAGGCTGAAACGTTCATATTCTTGTTAGGCAAAAACCTGAAATATTAGGCTGAAAAAAGGCACGTTGGTACTGTCATATTCAGCTTGATTCTTGAGATGTACATGTCTCCGATACTTCCGGCCAGTTCATAGTGGAGAATCTCAGAAAATGCCTGAGATACTGATAGTAATCTGCGCTATCAGCAGTATGACTTGTTCGATCTCTATCTGCTCGAACACTTCCAAGTTCGACCTGTATCTACTCAGACACTTTCAACCACGCATCTAATATTGGCCAGCCAAGGTAAATTGATAGAAAATGGGTCGCAGACCATCAGTTGCTAAAGATAAGCCGCGTTTTTTTTTTGGAATGAATTTTCGTTCATCAGCGATCACACTGCAACAGGAATCAGATTACCCGAGTTTCGATTGGATTTCCGGGGTGCCGTGGTGCAGCTTGAGCAACCTTGAATTGTTGTCTAGGCATTTTCAGAGTGTTGCCTGACCGTTTGGCACATTTTGTGAGCCTGGCCAGCAAGCAACCACATATTTCAGCCAGACAACATGACCAATCAAATGTTCAGAAAGCCGACTTCATAGTTGAAGCTGTTTCATACAAAGTATGTGTACACCGCCCCTTGAAGAGAATGACAATAGAGTTATATACCGTGCCTCGCGAAGATGCGGAGCTGACGTGGCATTCGGCCGATGTTTCGTCATACATAAGCGCATAGATGCAGTCGAAGTCGTAGTGAGACCCTACGCTGACGGTCTCGAGCTCTCCGGCCTAGCAGCAATGTACGGAGCAGAGTAGCCTCTCTGCTGGAGCTTTGTTATCGGCTCTATCAGCCTTGAAACACTGGATGATAACCACCTCGAAAAGATAGGTGTATGACGTGGAGGGGGGAGGGTTTCGTAGCGTTGGTAATCACTCGGTTTCCTGATTTGCGGCGGGAATTACGCAGCCTTAAGATCCGACGGGCGAGGAACGCGTCATCATGTGTCGTTGTGACATTTTCTGAACCCAGATGTGCGATTGATCAAACTTTCTATATATGTCCAAACTTTCTTCCTTTAACTTCAGACTTCGCCAGTTCAAAATGAATGAAAATGAACCGGCGATATAGGAGATAAGGATCGTGAAGATGAACGTATCGATTGCAACGTTACATCGCTATGGATCGTTGCCAAACGGTGCTCATCGCCCGTACTCTTGAAGATGTGCCCAAAATGAACTGGCGATGTGAGTGATGGCGATGGAGGGAACGATCCCCACGCCACCTCAGCTATCAACTCTCTCAGTTCTGCACTCTCCTCATTCACTTTATCCATATCCATGTGACGATCGCCACGATTGCTGGAGAAATCTGGGGATACGCACTGATGACAGACAAATTTGCCGTGGCTCCATCGTTCAGAAAAACATAATGATAGGTATCCACCGATCGAGAAAGAGTCCGCCGTGGCTCAAAAATTGGGAAAATGCCAGGATACAGATCTACCGATGGATTGGGTCCGGGCGGCCCAATGATGGGGGAAACACCATGTTACGGGTACATGGATGGGAATTGGCACCGCAGGAGCCCATTAGTGTGGAAACGGCAGAGTAGGACTCCAAGGATGGGGATTGGGTTTGTCGTGGGCCAATAATAGGGGAAACGCCAGGGCACGGGTTCTCCCATGGATTGGGTCTAGCGTGGCTCCGTAATGGAGAAAACAATAGTGGGGTATACGCAAAGTATAAGATGGATTTTGTATTTGAGCTCAGTTAATGATCATATTTGCTTATTTGTTGATTTTCTAAGCACTTTGCAAGTGTGGAGCTTTTGCACTTACTTCAACTGGCTGCCCCACCCCACTTTCTAACATCCCGAAGGGACGCTAGCGAAGTTTAGTCTTGAACTCGAAGTATTATACACTGCGTTCCTGCTGCACGGTATTCAAAATGGGTGTCTTGAGACTTCTGGTGAACTAAACGAATATATGAAATCATCAGAATCTTGAGATTGATACGAAATCCACTCTACCGCAGCTTGCCCTATATGCCCACACCCTCATCATTTACAAGCTTACCTCAAATTATGTTCACTCAAAAGAGCTTTGATAGCTTCCACACGGGGCATTGATATGTCCTACATTTGAAACAAAAACCATAAATATTTCCCTTGTGTGGGGCAGGAATACACAGTGAAATGAATACCACTTTAGGAATGGTGAACGAAACGAAGATTAGGTATCTTTTGTTTTTGTCTTTGTTTATTAGGATTTGTAAAATTTCTCTGAGTTTCTCGGAGAACATAGAGATAAAGCATTGCTTGCCTTCGTTCAATGCTGAAAGCATGGACCTTTGATTAAATTCTCAAGTAGTCTAAGTTAATCATTACCAGCCTGATCGTCCGGCTAACGCCGGACTCTCAGGCTTCACTTGGGCTCGCCTCGCATACGTGTGGGTTCCCCTCTACTGAGCGCTGGCATACCACTCTCGCAGGTCTGGACCCGTGTGTGACATCTTCCACATTTTCGACGCCGGCGCACCCTTATCACACCGTCGCGCTCGACCTCAGGCGTTTCCCCGTTTTGGACGCCGACGCACCCTTACCACGCCGTCGGAGCCGACTCCAGGCGTTTCCCCGCTTTTGGACGCCGGCGCACCCTTATCACATCGTTGGACCCGACACCAGGCGTTTCCTCACTTTTGGACGCCGGCGGGTGAAAAGGGAGTTGGGGGGGGCACTCCTCTGAAGCCTAAGCCTAAGCCTTAGGCCTAGGCTTAAACGCATGCTTAAGCATAGGATTAGGCTTAGGCTTAGCTCAGGCTTAGGCTAAGCTGAAGCTTATGCTTAGGCTAGTGCTTTTAGTTAGGCTTATAAGGTGAAGCCTATGACCTTTTATAGGGTGGCCCCCCCCAACTCCCTTTTCGCCCGCCGGCGCACTGCTGGACCCGACCCCAGGCGTTTCCCCACTTTGGAACGCCGGCGCACCCTTATCACATCGTTGGACCCGTTTCCCCTACCTACAAGCGCCGGCGCATCACTCCGCGTCCCCTACGCCCGTGCCGGCGCATCACTCCGCGTCCTCTACGCCCGTGCCGGCGCATCACTCCGCGTCCCCAACGCCCGTGCCGGCGCAAGCCTCATCCGTGCCATCCCTCGTTCGCCTTGTTGCTCCTCTTCGTTATGAACGTATCCCAACCGTCTATTTCCTTTTATACGGTCATGTAATCATAGACCTATCTCACTCATTCCGACCTTGTTGAAAACAACTGTGTGCTATTAACATGTCTGAACGTGACAAATGTGGCCCAAAACACCTTTAGATCAAGGTAAAAATCAAAATTTGCACACTTTTTATATGTAACTTGACACGCTGAACATCGTGGTGTAATCAGATTTTTCCGGTAGGGGCTGGTTCTCTTGTACACACACACACACACTGACATAAAATGCCAATTAATATTAACTATGATTACAGTTCGAAAAGGAAGCGTCTACAGTGCAAGAGAAAGAAGAGAATGCCGACAAAAAGGAACTACCTACGCTGCAAAAGAAGGATGAGAACACCGACGAAAACATCCCAACAACACCAGTTCCAATAAAGACGCCGGCAGAAGTGGCTCCAATGGCTCCTCCACCACCCCATCCCAAACCCAGGATGCGAGCACGTGCCCTCAGTCGTAAAGCAATGCCATTCAGGCGCGTCTTTGCCACCAACACTAATCCCATTCACAATGTCGGCAACGCTACGGAATGCAGTCCATTCGGTACGTAACTTCTATGCTACCTATGGACTTTGAGAAGAATTCTCTTTTCCGATATTTCAGTAGTCGCTGCTCGAAATCTAAAATTTTGCTGCCAACTCGCACATGGCTCTCCAACGGCAATCATTTCAAATTTCGCCTCAGTCGACGAACTATTCCAGGTAGAAATACGAAATACTTAGGTGTAGAGTGTTAAGTCAAGGAATTAGTCTCATCACTAAGAATTCGCGATTAAATATGGCAAAAAATAATTGGAATAAAACGATTTAATAAGAGTGAACGCGCAGAGAAAAAAACTAGAGGCGATCGAGGTTCAGTGGTTCAGGGACAGTAGCACAACATCAAAACCACTAGGTCCGTGGCATACTTCACAGCGACATCATTGCTGTGGAGAAAATGGATGGGAATTCTGAGAACAGAATGTTATAAAATCTTGCACGGATTAGCTTGCTGGTATGGGAGACATTGTGCTAAAACTTTTGAACGGTCGCAGCATCAGCGTCGCTGGGTATGCCATAGGCCTTAAACGGCTATTGAAGGCATCATTTCGGAATCGTTTCTGAGACCTCCATATGAAAAAAAAATCTCCAAGAGGTAATGATCACAGTGAAAGACGTGATTTCGTGCACAGCTGCTGAAGAGACAGTTTTCCAGCCCTTATCCCTGAGGAGTTTGTGGGCGGAGCCACGAGAGGGGGTAAGACGATAGAACGAGGTTCCTAAACAGTGCCCTTTCAGGAGGCAATACCTGAGGAGATTAGTGCTCATTGTGAGAGTTTCTTATCTTCAACTCCGTAGTGGAGTAGGAGGTGCTCTCCATGTGCGACCACTACGGTGTGCATGGTGGGTAAATTCCTGCTAATTCTTGGCTGCGCCCAAAAGCTCCCTGAAAGTTTTGGCTCGAAAACTGGTGTTTCGGCAGGTTTGTACGGAGTCACGAATACCATAACGTCCAGGAAAACAATACAAATGAAAATCTTGTATCAGTTTATTTTTAATTGTTTATTTTTATTATTATTTTTAATATAATTTTTATTTATTATTATAATTAATATTTTTATTAATTTTGTTTTCCATCTAGGTCCCCAAAGCGGCGGAGATCCCACTTTTTTCCCACGCCCCCTCCCCTTCCGCCCACTTTCTACGTCCGCCACTGCCTTTCCTGTATGTTTCTCATGTGAACTGCTTTCAGTCAATTGCCGACTGTTTCAACATTTCTCCGGATGATATCATTTTTTGCACAATTAACACTTTCAAGGTGATGTTGCCAGCGAATTTGCAGATTAGTGCAGTTGTAATCGTGTGTGTTGCAGCATGATATGGATAAGCTATTCGCGGGTAGCTTGGAATACTCAGACATGTTGTTCGCCCATGTGAAGGGGCAAGCCGTTGAAGTTGAAATTACCAAATCTGAGGGGTAAGTTAAAAATGCAGAACCTGCTTTTGGAAATGTTAGGCGGAACCACAATAAAATTAGCTGTTGGGAAAGCACCACCATACATTGATTATTTGAACTGCGGAAAGATCAGGAGCACATAAATTTTCATATTTTCTTAATATAGGAAGCATTAAGAAAAGCTACATTCTAGCTCCCTTGTGAATAGTATCTGATTTCTTTCCGGATGCAACTTCTTGAATTAGTAGCGAATTTTGATGTATTTTTCCTGGCTCTAAGTACCCCTATTAAAAACATTCAGGGTATTTGGACTCACTGTTAGCGACAACGGACGGTGTCGTTCATTCATCAAACGTATCAAGGAAAATAGCATAGCCTGTGAGCTTCAAAGCATCACTCACCATCTTCCTTGTATACGTATTAAGGAATTCATATTGGTGTTTCAGCTCGTGCTCGTCCTGCACTCGATATTGGTCAATTGATCGAAAAGATTGACGGTATCAATGTCACAGGCATGCGACACTACGAGGTTGTGCGAATCCTGAGATCCATGCCTATAGGCAAAACGTAAGGGCAACCACTACATACAGAAACTTAATGACAGTCCGGGGGGACATGTACTCCGACCGTACCCTGCACAGCTACACGGTAAAGATGCAACAAAAGTGAAATAGGTAGCGAAGTAAATTTCGTACAAATCTGTCCATAAGAAAACTGAAGTACAAATTGTGAAATTAATGCATATTTGGTAAGTGTTAGTCAGGCCCTGTTCAACAGGGGGTCAGAGTCACGTAAATGACTTACTTCCACTAGAATTGCCATTTGATTGGGCTTGATTCGCAGATAAGAGGATTAGTACAGTATGGGAGCAGATTCGAAAATACAAGGACTTTGATGTACAAGGCACTGAGTAAGGTCGGAGCAGATGTTCCCCCGGACTTTCATTAAGTTTCTGTACCACTACATGGGATCTGAGCTGGAGGAGGGGGGGGGGGTAGCATCTTTCGACTTCACTTCTTTCAACTCTATTAGTTTCAGCTTCACAATGCGCGTAGTGTCACCAAAGCAATCGGGCTTCCAACTGATTGCTCCACGTAATTCGCTGGCTAGTAAAAAGCTCCTGAACAATGGCCAGCAGACGCTTCGATTCAAAGCAAACGGGGGAGTAGTCATTGAAGAGGTGAAAATTTTAACTACATCCGTTGAAATGACAGACCTTCCATTCCAAAGGATAATTTTCCAGGGTGCTCTCGACAGGGTCATGATTGGCCGATTGAATGAAGTTCTGGACTCATATCTCGGCGTACAGGACGACCAAATGGCCCAAGCGCTGTGGGATTTGGCTCTCAAGTGTGAGACACTTCCAGAGATGAACAAAGCAGTACGTGAGGTGAAGTTCCTAAAAAGTCTATACAAATGCAATCCATGTAAATGCATTTCTCGCCAATCGTTTTGTCTGCAGTCGGAACTATCAATCTTCGACTTCCCGGATGAGCTCGTTTTCGATATGTGGGGAATCGTTAGCGACTGGAGAAGGGACCTCGAGAAGAAAAGCAAAGAGAAGCAGAAAGCGAAGCAGAGTCTGCTCGACGATGACGAGGAACCTGCGCTGCTTCCTCTGTTCTCATAGAGATGTCGATGATCTACTGACACATTGATGAATGAAATCACTTATTCAACTGTCGCTTTCGTTGAAGTAGGCGTCGAGGCGGTCTTGTTTGTTCTCATTCAAAACAAGCTGCGACCACCGAGTATAAGTAAAAATCTAGGTTTTCCTTCTCAAAATTGTGTCTGCTAAGGCGCAAAAATATGAATTTGGTAAAATACATTTTTGGTTAGCCAACAACTGATGATCTCAGATTAACATTGTTTTTCTACTATGATATTAAATACCTGCCACTACTCCTCCATGCGACTATTCACTTGGGAAAAAGTAAAATTAGGGATCGTATGGGTAACTGGAAATGTCAGGATATGACGAACCACTTTTTCACCATTACGGTACATGCAGTCTCCGGACCAAGCATGTGCGGAAGCAAAATTTTAAATTTAGTAGAACGTAAAACGGAAAACGGAAGGCCTAAAATGGGCGGAAAACGGAAAACGAAAAATTTCGCCAAGCATAGGTTTGTGACCAAAAGTCATCTTCAACCTTGGGTGTCTAAGTATCCTCTTCATGAGCAAAAGGTTGACTCTTTCTTGACTCTTTCAAGTGATTAAATACAGTGTCTGCGATCCACTGTGTCCTCCCGCTGCAAAGCTTGAGATCACACGTGGCGTCGTGCTGGTGATCAGCCGGTTGACTGCGGGAACGCTGCCAGCAGGACGCCACGTGTGATCTCAGGCGGTGCGGCGGGAAGACACGGCGAATCGAAGGCACTGTAACTTCAACTCTGCTCATGGTGGTTACTTCAAACGCCTAGAATATAGGAAAATTGAGGAGCATTTATCTTTCACCTAGCTACGAGAGATCACCAGAGTTATATAATCAATAATCATATTTCTCACTGCATGTTTACTTAGACGAGAAGCTATAAAGTGCGAAAAGTGCTTCCTTGCTTTACTTTGGAACACACCTATTCTGCAAAAATTCAAACAAAAAGGCACCTATGGTAGGTAATAGGTTTGGAATCTGAGGAGGATCAGGATCCCATTGGAGCGAGTAAGCGATGGAGGAATGAGAAGAATGGCGTGTGGGTAACGTGAAACACAAACACCCCAAAAATTGCGTAAGAAATCACTCGCCAACGGTACCGCTCTGGAGCAGGGGATCATCGTCTAGAACACAGTGACAACAGTGACAACTACGATGTAGCCTTATGCTTTTGACGTTGAAAGAAAGCCTACATCCTGCGTTGCTTCGCAGGAATGCTTGTTGCTCTCACCATGGCACCTCACAGTTTCATGGAAATTTTACATCAGTTCATCCCACTTCTCTGTGGAACCTCGTGTTTTTTTTTCGAGAGTTACAAGGAGAGCAGTGCACTTGTATGGCATATTCGGAACAATAGTGAAGACCAGCAAAATCGCGGCGGATGTTTTCGCTACAGCTGAGGTAAGAAAGTCACACGAAATAGTTCGAATTTTGTAAATGGCGCTTGTACGTGTGAATTTTGGCGCCATTGTTGTGAACCAGGGATGAGCGCAGGGGGGGGGGGGGGCGGGGGGGGGGCGCGCCCCCCCCCGAGAATGGGTCGCCAAATTTTCGAAATTACTTTACAATACAAATAAAAATCTTGTGTTAGTTTATTTTTAATTGTTTATTTTTATTATTATTTTTAATATATTTTTTATTTATTGTTTATTATTATAATTAATATTATTATTAATTTTATTTTCAGTCTGGGTCCCCAAAACGGCGGAGACCCCACTTTTCTTCCCACGCCCCCCCACCCCCCCACTTTCTGCGTGCGCCATTGTTGTGAACCTATGTACTTTGTGGATCGATACACATGAACCCTCTGCAGGATAGGGAAATGCGCCGAAAACGACTCCTCTCCATCCATAATTTTCCGGGACCTTCCGTTTTCCGGACCAAAAACCCGTAAAACGTAGAACGGAAGGCCAGAAATGGGCGGAAAACGGAAAATGGAAAATTCCGCACACCCCTGCTCCGGACACAATCTTCGGTAGCAAAACCCTCTTGAGTTCGTGGAAAAATCTGGAGGTTGCAAGCTGCTTAAGCAACTAGAGCATGAATTAAATAAGGGCAGACCGCAATCCACAATGTCGACGAAATCGTCGCATCGCACCTACTAATACACGCGTCACGAATTGGCCCATCAAGGGTGAAACTATAAACACCATGTCATGGGGGTCCGCGACGTCACATCGCGAGGATAGCAGCAAATTGCCGCAACACCAACGTAAGCTGTGCTTCCACGAAGGACCAGCTCCTTCTGAGAAGCTCAACAGTGGGGTAACGTTTCAAACTGTGCGCAGCTGATGCAAATTACCCAGTGTGTTTGAACCTTTCTGACTGCTTCGACTGAGGTTGAAAAGCTATAGCACAAAAAAAAAATGCAAAATGCTGATCGCCTTTCGTTTTCTGAGTAGCCCTCACAATCAGTTCTTTTAACCACTTTTCTGCACCACACATTAGCCCCTGATTCGTGTAGGTTCGGTATAGTAGAAAATCTAATGGGCAAAAACTTGGGTATCTTGGATGAATACTGTGAAAGCATGAGGCAATGTTTCAAACCATTTAGGTTCCATCCAAGTGTTGCTGAGGTGACCTTTCACAGTTGTAAGTTTGTAGATGGATGCACTTATAAAGCCGTTCATTGTTTCTGAGGCAATATGAACTGTCCTCCTTGCTCAGTTTGAGTGTGAGGGCTTCGAGCGCGGCACGGAAGCGTTTCTCCCAGCATGAAGTGAACATGAAAATGCGGGGGGCGGCAATGAGGTACCCGAACCTGTACCGCCAGCCGCAATTAGTGGGTGCGGCGCCCACTAGGTGCCTGCGCTGTCGCTGGCAGCCCCTGCAGGAGCCTTGCGCTGCGTGCACCTCCGACTCCGCCCACTTCGCCGCGTGCGGCGCGCGCGCCGCGCTTGCGTCAGCTTGCGTTCTACGAAGGGGAAATGGCTCTTATTGAAACAAATGCGGGGGAGTGAAGCCAGGAAAAGCATCTAAGTGCGATTTGGTATTGAACACAAAGTGGTTAGCTAGTGTTCAACTCAAATAGAACCAGTGAGACTAGTTTAATCTAAATTAGAATTAAATTCAGTTTAATCCACATTTTTAAAAAAATTAGCTTAGGTTTAGCTAGTAGTTCTTATTCCCACTAAGATTGTCTTCGTGACTGGGACCAGTTCACGCGTGAAGCATTCACCAGGTTTACTTTTTGTGTTTCAAGTCGTATTTTTGTTTATGCGCGTTCTTTGGCCACTTATATAATTGAGTGATGCTCGCACCCAGCGCATCCGAGGTGTCAGAAATGCCTCGCAGACATCCCGAATGCCTGGAAATGGGGATAGGGGATATAATGTCACTCGAACGCCACCGAATGTGTTTGTCCACAGCATTGATTTTTGTTAATAACCGAAGAAGATATGAAGCGATAATTCGCTAAGAAATGAAGAAAAATAACTGAATTCAATTTTTATTGTAATACAAGAAAGCGAACAATGAAAATACCATGCATGTAGGCATGCTCTATATATATCTCTATATATCTAATAATATGGGGATATTTACAAAAGAATTTTTAAACTGTCTTCTCAGTGACGTAGCGGGACATGGTGCGGCAGTACCGATTAATTGTAACGGCTCTTATGTTGCTTCCGGGCGTCCATTCATTCTTAAACTCCTCCATCGCATTCCTAATTTTTTGACGGCGAAGTCGATCTCTTCTCCGGAGCGGCTTAGTGTAATGGACGTTCTGAAATGTGAAGGAAAATTATATTTTGAAGATTTGGATTTCAACTGGGAGTTTCATATTCTACCTCTTGTAGATAGAGCAATCTTCCCAGTGCATCTGTGTTGAGCACATGTAAACATTCCAACAATTCGTCGAAAGGCGGATTGTTCCTTCGCGATAACATCCCTCGCAGTTTACTAAAATGAATTAAACATTAGTTATTCGTGGCGAAATCGGATGGAACGAAATAACCTGTGGAATGCTTCCGCTGCATTGGTTGTACGGAAGATATCGACGTCCCATTTGCACCACATACCCTTGTACGTCCCGTTGAACCATGTCTTATCTAAATATTTTAAAAAATTATTGCAGGGCTCGTGCGCGACGTGATTAGCATTCACTGGAGGAGACCTGAGAGCAGGTACTCTCTCAACCAATTCCTCTGGTAAAAAAAACGATCCCTTTCAAAATTTCCCACCACCTAGCTACTGCCCTAACCCTTTTTGCCCCCCTAACAAAACGTCTAAGTCCTAATTCTTTAGACATTCGATTCCAAGCCTGTGCTAAGTGAAATGCACATCCTTCAACCGACGCCTCCTCAAAAGTCTCCCTCGCCGCACGAATCGCTGCCTGAATATTCATGGTTGGATTCATACATTGTGGAAGTTACATTTTGGAGCATACCTTTTCAAAGTCGAGCACGATTCGAAGCCCCGGACGCTCGCCTATTATCTCTCGCAACCTTCGAAATATTGTCGTGTAGGTGGCGATGTTTTTGTGACGCGTAATTGCGTAAAGAATGGGAATCTGAAAATACAGATCTAAGTATGATAAATGTGTGGAGTTGATCAAAGTTGAAGCACCTCTACGCCACCACGGACCACTGCGTGTATAGTGTACAGTTGTCCCTTGTCCATCCTGTCCGGAATGGTTATGGGATTCAGTTTGTGTATCCCATCGCCAATCAGAGCAGATAGTCCATTATCACGTGCCATCTGTAAGCAATAGCAATTCAATTGCAATTCCAAAGCAAAAAGAGTCGAATGTGATCTGTTTAAGTACTTACGGCTATTACTTCCTCGGAATAGTAGATGTGTATGTCCGATGTTTGAAGTTGAAGGAAATTTTCTCCATCCGGTAGTTGGCTGAGGTCCTCCGGTATCGAATCCATCTGCACTGTGCGTTTCTGAGCGGATGCTGCTCTAAAAATTTACTTTTAAAGGTAAATAATCGATGAAATATCTGCTATGAAAAGTATTACCTTGCAAATGCTCTTCTTCTGTCGTCGTATCCTTTACCAGAAAATTTTCTTAGGACCTTTCTTCGCTCTTCCCTGGCTGAAATACGAACTAATTAGATAATACTATTAAATTCAGAAGAGAAAAACCAACTTCGCCAGTCCATGGTCAAAATAGACTGTTCTGTATCAGCATGATGTCGGCGAGGTGGTATCCTATGCGCAGTTTTGTCCTTCCGCAGGTTCTGACAGCTCTAAAATAGAGATAATTAAATTTGGCCTATAAAATTACGAAGAAAAAAAATTCACCTGATATGTGACGCGGTCGGCTTTGTCGTCATAGCGATCCAGTGGTAGGCAGTTGTGAGGAAGCTGGCATGGGTCCATGTGAAAAACGACTCCCGTTATCTAAAATTAGTAGATGTATGATGTAAATTTATTACTATGTGTTATGTTAACTTACATGAATGGAAGTGAACTTCTCATTCTGATGTCTACATCCGGAACATCTGTAGATCAGCGTATCGTCCCTGATCGTTTTCTTGTGATATTGGAACACATAGCACTGCTCCGATCCTGGAATATCATATATGATAACGGGGTGGACTCCTTTCTGACTCACCTCTATTTCTCCGCGAAACAGTCGCACAGGTTGTGGAGCTGTTCCTGGAGATTCCTGGACCACTGGTGGGGGTGCTTGCACGGCTGCTTGGGCTGGTACCGAATACAGCTCGTGGGGAAGCGGGTTCTGGAGCACAGGAAGCACGTTGTGATGCCGGTACAACTGCTCTGGATTCTGGAGAAAAATGTGTTCTTGCTGTACCCACTAGGAGAAATTCAATAAAATTACCTGAGCGAGCAACAGATTCGCTGCATAAAGCTGTTGGGCAAACTGCTGAACGGCGAGATTGAAGAGGTAATCCTGAGCAGACATTATGGATTATGGATGGCAGGTTTTATTTTCAGTATTTATACGTGGTTCTTACTATCATTTTCTCGTTACAGTTCCTCCGAAGCACTGTTTTTGACCTTCTTGTGCCCTATGCATATCTTTCGGAGAAACCGCAGGAAAAGATTCACACATTTCATGCTTTGTGTGAGGTTTCACACATTTCACATTCCAGGTCAATGTAGGTCGCGTCAATTTTCACGCGTTAAGGTGTAATTATATTTTCCACGCATCCTTTTGAGTATTCGCAACAATTCGTCGTTTCTTGGATAAATCGCTGCAAGAAACATAAACATCCTCAAAATCTGCTCCTTTCTCTATCCTATCCCTTCTTTCCTGACGATTTTCGCTCCCATTTGCCCATTTTCAGCTTTCTGCGATCGCCGCAGCGCGCGCAAAACTGCGGGAGGTGGGCGGAGTCGGAGACGCACGCAGCGCAAGGCTCCTGCAGGGGCTGCCAGCGACAGCGCAGCTCATGAGCTGGCACCTAGTGGGCGCCGCACCCACTAATTGCGGCTGGCGGTACAGGTTCGGGTACCTCATTGTATACACCCTGAACATGCGCATCAGGTGAGGTGCATGTTTGAGCTAAATTCGATAGTTCTTCCTTATACTATTTACTCTGAAATTGCAGCTCGCGGCGGATGCGCGGTGTTCTCAAGGTGGGGGAGTCGGTTGGTCACAGTTCTCAGCTTCTCCGACTCATGGGATTCGAACCCACCCCTCTGTCTGGAATGATTGTTTCGAAAACCGCGGCCTCGAGAGTGACGCAGCGCGACGGCGCTGCACGTGCCGGGATCGGTGTCATCTGCTGCTCGAATGCTATTTCTAGTCGCATTCTTCCCGATTTGGTCAAAAATCCTTGAAATAGGGTAGAAAAACAGCTAGTATAGCATAACAGCAACAGAAAACATCGTTTGCGACGCGCGTAGCGGGGTTGCACGGCGTATTTCTCGAGAACGCGGATGGACCACCGCCATTGACATCTTTTCCTCTACATGTTTCCTAGCTAAAAATTAATGCTTTTCAGACGATTCTTTCACTGAAACAGTCTTCTCTCAATTATCAAAGGTGCTATCGAAAATCGTATCCACATTCACCATCATATGCTCTAGCATTTCGGGAGAGGTTGGGATGCAGCACTGAACGCTTGTGATCTTGTGATGTTAACGGCAAAGGCAGAGTCAGTAAAGGGACAGTCAGTGAAGCCAAGTTGAGAGATGATTCATATTCGTAAGCTAAAAGCCTCTTGGCTAAAGAAGGAAGAGGCCGCCCATCAAATTCTGAGCCTCTGAAACTTTGAGCAGCCGTGGAAGAGGACGAAAGCTTGACAACGAGAATGGTTCTTGGTAGCTTAAAGGCAGTGTCTCAGCTCATTAATCGCGTTCGAGATTTCTACGGTCGAACTTGTGCGAGTCGCAGAGCACAAAGAGTTCCGTGGAGTTCCGTGAAAACGTCGAATACCCCATAAGTTACGTATTTCCAGTGAGAAAGAGAGGCTTCATTCCGCAACAAGAGCTAGCTGAAGGTGCGGTACATTTTTCCAACACGGCAGTACTTGATCAGTTGATAATAGCCACTGCTGAGAAGTTCATTTTGACTTGCAATCTTCACTTCTCAGCTCCGCCTCTTCTAGCTCACTAGCAAGACAATTCGTCCCCTCCAATATTGAATTTGGCCTTCAAAATACGGTTTTTGACCGTTTGGAACCAGAACGTCGACTAGAACTAGATTCCGTTGATATCTCGATACTCATCATGAGGTGAGACACTGCCTTTAAGTAAACGGCTGCCCCCGACAGTATGGGGTTCGCTGTGTCTCGACCCTTTTTACGACAACTGTGCCTGAGGCTAATTTGCGCTCGATCGATGTAAACCCAAAGTGTGAGCGACAATGATAAGTGTGAGATGGACAAGAGGGTTAAACCCTATGTTTCAATAGCGATCACAGAACAAGTTGCGTGTCTAGCGTTAATCTCGCTTTTAGTACAAATCACCTAGTAGGAGGATGAAATAAGACGAAGAAGAGAAAGAGGTTTACTTTGGTCGCATGCCACTTGTCATGACTTCTGCTATCGAGAACTCATGATTCATAGATTCATGCTCCGCATACCGTCACTTCCGTTCTCATGAACGGATGGTTCTTGATCTTATAAGCTCCGCCCATTATGACTGTGGAGCGGGGATAAAAGGAGCCTGGGTAAAAGATGGTCGGTTCGACATGAGCCTACGACAAGTGAGCTAGACAAGTATTCCCTTACAAGTATATTCCAATGAACAAGTGACAAGTTAGATCCGTAGCTGGATCTACTCACCGTCCTACAGGGCGGCATACAACAAGTCTCGCGGTCGACCATAACAAGCGGTCGGACCCGGAAATTCCGGTACAGATTCCAAATCCTAAGGTCACTATACTCTCTTTCTCACCCACTCTCTTTCCTCTTCCTATATCACTTAGTTAATATTGTTAGACAAGTAAAATAATAAAAGACTTAGTGTAATAGTGTCCTAACACTTAAACCACCAAAAGTCTATTGGACCGTGATGCAGTCCAAACATGGTGCATCGGCCAAATTTCAACAATTTACTCAGGCAACCTTGTGGATCCCCAGTACCCTAATGGAGAACGAATTCTTCTCCAAGATCTCCTAATCCTCTCCCACAAGCGCGTCCTTTTTTCTTATTACGTTTTTTCTTCTTTTTTTGTACTCTGTATATATTTATTTAATTTTTCCTTTTTTTCTGCGCTCCTCACGAAATATTCTGTAAAATACAAAAAAGGAGAATCACAATTATAACACGGCCGAACAAAAAAGCGCGACGGATGAAATACCATCCCGTCGTTTTTCCCGGGTATTTATATAAAAAGTCGGGGGGATCTACATTCAAGAGTACACTTGCCTCCAAAGTTCTCTGCTTCTATGTATACCCTCCATAGCTGCCCAACGCAGCAACAGGAGCTCCAAGAAGTATAACACGTACATGCAGAAAAGAAATCCAAGAATGCATTCTTTACCCATGAGAGAACAAAGCTTAGGGATAAAATATTTCTCATATGAGTCAGGCAGCAGAACAACAACAAAATCAATATTCTGCATTGAGAATGCTGTAAAGTTCAGATAATAACACTGATAACACAGTATATAAGAGACAGCTGGAAGGAGATTCTTCATTCCCTTCGTCGGTACGGACAAGTTAGCGCGCTCTTCGACAATGTCTTATTCTGGGCAAGCCTTTACTCTTAAAACCGTTAAGGCTAAACTTACTCTACAATTGAATACACTAGGCAATCTTATGCAAGAGTCGGAACAGTTCCAAACTCCATGGAACTTTCCTCGGCAAAGTCAAGAACTTCAGCACTTTCTCTCTAGGAACACAATAATTCTTAAAAATTCAATATCAAGGCTAGAAGAACAGAAAGAAACCATATGGAACTGTTACAATGATGGCCAATACTCAATCGAACAAATAAAACACAACAACCCTGAGGAGGGAACACTCCTCGAACAAAATTTAGATCAATATTGGAGTGACAAACAAGGAGAGGTATTTCTACAACAAACAGCAGACTTAATCAGAAAACTAGACATACGCAACGTAGAACTCGATTGCCAAATTGCAGCGTTAAGGGACGAATTTGGACACAAGTACAAAGTGGAACAAAGTGAGATGCCCAATTTGGACACTACTCAACCAATATACACAAACACAATGTGGTCTAACCTGGACAGGAGACTCCTAGGAAACGAGCTCCGGGTACCCGAATTCAATGGCAACCCCATGGAGTTCGATTCCTTTTGGGAACTCTTCGAGGAACTAGTCCACAAACAGCCATATACTAACATTGAAAAACTCTCAATCCTCCTATCGTGCTGCAAAGGAGACGCCAGTCGAACACTTAAGATGATACCTCGAACAGGCGAATCATACGAATCTGCGGTAAAACAGCTAAAGAATCAATACCAAGATCCTAAACGCATGACTATCACTTTGATCCGACAGCTTCAATCAATGCAACAAGCCAGAGATGATCCCAGATCTCTAAGAAATAACCTTAACGATATTCAAGCCATCATAGCCGCTCTGCAGAAACAGAGTAACCGTAGACTCTACACACATGATCAATATGGTTCTTCAAACATTCAGCAGACCCGTACAAAGTGAAATAGCCAAGAAAGAGTTCGACTCCGGAAAGACATGGAATATGTCTGAACTTCTCGACAATATTTCGACGGTGGTAAAAAGGAGAGAACATCTTGATCTACGTGAAAACAACACGATACGTCAAGATTTTTCGACCTTCTACACTTCAATTTCCTCCACAACCCAAGGATGCATAGGTTGCGGCAAAAACCACAAGTTTAAAGACTGTCTAGCCTACCCCACCCCCTTTTCTAAGGTGGAACGAATGAAACACATCAACGCATGTTGGAAGTGTCAACGCATGTTGGAAGTGTCACGCATGTTGGAAGTGTTCAATTGCAGAAGTATCTTGCACATCCCAAGCATTTCCAATTCAATGTTCGCATAGGGGAACGCGAAATCAAATAAGATTATCCTTTACCTATGCTCAAATCCACGAAACTTGTTCAGCCCGATGTGGACGAAGTACAACCATCTTTGAAATAAAAGGAGTCCTCAACTACATTAACGGCGTACAACCAATACTAAACTACGTCAAATCCTGGATAAACGAAACAGAGAACGATAACTTTTTACACGTCGAATTTCCAGATATTGGACATTTTCTCGACACATGCAAGAAATTTTTCATCTCTACAGCAGCCATCATCGTAACGCTTCTCACAACAACAATCTTAATATATTCTTATCTGTATGCTCAATCCTCACAAAATCGACGAAAGACACGCAAGGAATTCCTTTCACATCAAGTATTTAAGCTCTTTCCACCACTTCGAGCCATTGCAATCATCTGGAGAATCGCGTTTTTACCCCTTCGCCTCATAAGACATATCGTTTCGCTCCTCATTCGACTCTTCACGACTACCTCTCTCCAAAAATAAGCTGACTATTCCGTTATGGAACCAACAAGTCAATTCAAACAAGTAACTAAATCTCATTATTTCAGATGTCGAGCAGGTCGCATTCGGAGGACTCCAATGAGTCTTTCGACTTAAACCTCGACAAGATCAACCTTGCATTTCGAGTCGACAGAGTGTACGATACACTACGACGCATGCAGCGAGACATCAACCACATCAAGGAAACGATCGACTCGATCAAGGACGATATCAAGGCTGCCAACGAGCCACACCCAAACGGATAAGAAGGAATAAAACTTGAAATAGAAGAAAATGTAGTCAGAAGAAGTAGAACCAATAAACAGATAGAAGCAACGTGTTTCCACAGAAGTAAAACTCAAATATAGTTCATCAAATTCATCCAAAAAGTAAACGAATAACAACTAGAAGAAGTAAACGAATGAAACCACCGCTCAACTGCTGAACAAATCAAAACATCAGCGCGTGCTGATAAATCAAAATAAGCCAACAAAGCTGATTTTTCACAAGTTTTGATGACAAATCAATATTTATCCCTTATCTAAGAGTCATTTTTTTTTCTTCATATCTACCCTGCCATCAAGTTCACCAACATCACCTAATGAAATATAAATAGCGACATCCTCTCTACCCCTTCGTCCTCCAACTCTTATTAACCCTCTATGCCTCTTTACGAATCGAATACTATATCGTATCATGCCGAACAATAGTGTACCCTAAAACACCATTCTAAAAAATATAATTTCCAGAGAATGTCGTCTTCCCCCAACCCGAAAACTAGCGAACAAGAAGTGTTCAAACAAGAACATGTTGAACAAGTTGATGAAGGGCCGATCCCACAGCCAGAAGAAGGGGAAACATCCAACAACCAGCGCACGGGTGAAACAACCGAATCAACCGAAACGAAGGCGCTACAACGCATCGAAGCGAAACTCGATACGATGTGTGAAACTATGGCGAAAATAAGCGCCTACATCAGATATGACATGGTAAGGTTAACAACATCCAAGAAATCACTTCTGTACTCTAACGTTTAAGAACCGGAAACGCAAATCGTCCCCATGTGAACATCTTGAACAAGAAAAGAAAAAATCAAAAACTAAGGTACTCGTTTTGCAATTTTCCCTTACCGACCCACAACGCTCTCAGCAAATAACTCTTACAAGTCTCACATGCAAGCTACCACATTGTTAATACGTTTATTTCAGGAAGTTCTCGACGATCTGGCCTCACGAGTCGCAAGGATGGAGGCACGAGAAAGAAATAAAAACACAAGTTCAACAAGACAAGATTCAAAAACCAACGCACCCCAATCATCCCAACAAAATCAAGCTGGTGGCAGCACCCTACCAGCATCAGCAAAAGATTGCGTGTTCTGCGATGGCAGACACTGGGCAACAGAATGCAAGCAATTCCAAACACTAACTTCAAGAAAGAAAAGACTTATCGAGTTAGACAAGTGTGAACGCTGCCTTAATATGGCAAACCATCTCGTTACAGCATGCAATTGCAAATCATACTGCTTTTACTGCAAAAGAGCAAATCGCTTGAACGAAATGTCAAAACATCACAGCGCATTCTGCATTTATCAATTCGACATGTAAAAATTTCGACACATCCTCCAAGATACCATTACAAGTATGTTTTTCCCAAAATTATGCACATACTCAACCATACAAATAAGCGATAACCGCATTATAATGACACAATTCTCTGAATCTTGTGAACATCCACATCTGCAAACTTCAAGGAAAACACACCAACAAATAATCAACTCCCAATTTCAGCCAAATTTGCGACATTACACACCCATGCGACTCCCTCCAACACCTTCTGCACCGCTTGGTCGAGGACAACAAAGAACATCTTCCAGCACCGGCACGACTACGCAACGACCGTTTCCGTGACCCGACCATCGACAGGAACTTAGTCGATACTTTAATGTTGCTTTGTATTATATTTATGTATCTTGCCCTTTTCTATCATTTCGCTGTATCTTTGTAGTCTTCGCTTTATAAACTAGTTCAAGCAATCAAGTGACCACAACACCCAAGAAGGGCAGTCTTATTTCGGCCAACGGAAGCCGATCCAATTTTCAATAACAAAAAAAAAATCCGTCATCGAGATTAATCTTCGCTGTCGGGAGTGTCATGACTTCTGCTATCGAGAACTCATGATTCATAGATTCATGCTCCGCATACCGTCACTTCCGTTCTCATGAACGGATGGTTCTTGATCTTATAAGCTCCGCCCATTATGACTGTGGAGCGGGGATAAAAGGAGCCTGGGTAAAAGATGGTCGGTTCGACATGAGCCTACGACAAGTGAGCTAGACAAGTATTCCCTTACAAGTATATTCCAATGAACAAGTGACAAGTAAGATCCGTAGCTGGATCTACTCGCCGTCCTACAGGGCGGCATACAACAAGTCTCGCGGTCGACCGTAACAAGCGGTCGGACCCGGAAATTCCGGTACAGATTCCAAATCCTAAGGTCACTATACTCTCTTTCTCACCCACTCTCTTTCCTCTTCCTGTATCACTTAGTTAATATTGTTAGACAAGTAAAATAATAAAAGACTTAGTGTAATAGTGTCCTAACACTTAAACCACCAAAAGTCTATTGGACCGTGATGCAGTCCAAACACCACTCGACGAGGCTGGAGAAGACCGGCTGGCGAAGACGCTAGACGAAGACTGAGGAGGCTCCAGTACGTCGACGTGGGTGCGGGCGCATTCGCGCCAATGGCGGATATCGGAGATCGCAAGTTGGTCGTGGCGACGTTCACGATACTGGGGGCTGGGCCAACGAAGCAACTCCTCAAGCAGGACTCGGCACCCGTAAGCGATGCGGAGTGAGCGAGACACAGGAACGAAGGAACTCCTCAAGCAGGACTCGGCTCCCGCTGGCGATTGTTACCTACAGCTACAGACACGTAGGGGCTGTGGTATAACGTTGTTGAGGGGGAGGAAGTTGAAGGCAATCGTCGTAGAATTGATATTATACAAGAAAACAAAACGACACGTTTATTTGTAGAAATGTTCCTGATTGTCGTTCTTCTTGGACTTGTGACTCAGCAAACTTGACGCTGGATGGTTAATGGTGACGACGGGCACGGGTTGGACTGGCTGATGTAGACGAACGTGGAATGCTGTAGTGGGCGATTGAAGCTTGTGCTGTCGGTCATAGAAAGAAGAAAGGTTGTGTGAGGTTGAATTGGGCTAAGTGTAAAAATAAAAAACCTCGTACGGAGCTGTCATGTTCCCGGATTGGAGAGATCACATGCTTCTGTTTTAAGAATTTAATGTACAAACACTTATTGAGAATAACAAGCAAATAAAATAGAGAAAGACCTCGGCCAAGACCCAAACTAAGAACTACATGGACCAACAAATAGGCGTGTTCTAACCACCATGACATGCCCATCCTTCGAGACTTGTTGTCTCGACAAGCAAATAACAGAAGTAGTAGAGATCATTTCCAGTGGCACCGTGTTTCCTCGGCGATACTGTTTAAGAGCAAATAGAGAGGCAACTTTGCTCCATACACTGCTGTTATGCAATGTCGAGCAGAGAGCCCTGTGGTGACAGTCACTGGAACAGTAGATGCAACTAATGTTTTTTCTACAAATGCCACTGTGAAGTTTGAGACATTTTTGACAGACATTTTTCTCACGAACAATACGAGATCTCGCCTCATTGCCGAGAATATTTTGGCAACTATCCGTGAGACCCTTTGCACTGCAGAACACGCAGAATCTCTGCCGCGGTGCATGGATAGGGTTGTGTGTGCTGGGCGATGAGGTTGGCGACGAATAGGTCCTGCAGGAGAGGGCACAGCTAGTGGCATTTCCCTTCATTCTTCTTGCGCTGCTCGTTGAAGCGACTTCAAAGCCTCCAACGCGGCCTTCGTCTCGTCCAACGATTTTCGCATTTCTTGGACATCCTGCTCGAGCAAAGCAACCTTTGCCGCGTTCTCTTCGCACATCTCCTAAACGTAATTTGTCATTCGTGATTTCAAGCTATCGTTAATGCTTTTCATTTTTAATCGTATTTTACCTCCAACATCGTTTTGTGCGGTACGTATTCTAGATCCAACTCGTCGTCATCGGAATAACCAGGAGCACGAATTCGCATATCTTCAGCGGCCATCTGAAGAAGTGCCCGTCAAAAATAATTTCTTCCGTGATTGGAGAACAAATTAGAAAGAACGATATGTACATAACTAGAAGAGGAGAGTATTACTTTTGCTTCCGTGCTCGTTATTTATGCACGATTTTTCGCGCTCTCTAAACTCGACATCGCTTGAGGATTCAATCGACGTGACCGCCTTGTTGCTGGGGCCACACCTTTTATGACTTCAGATAACGTTTCTTCCTGAGGTACTAATAAACATGGTATCTGTTCCCTAGGCTCGTAATGTTTTATTCTGTTCAGGTGCACCTTCTCGGTATTTGTAGGTTTTCCGACTAACTGAAGTGAAGCATTTGGTTTTTGTATGTCCAGAACACGATAAGGGTCTTTCCATTTCGAATTCATCGTTTCTTTTCGGATTAGAACAAGGTCCCCTGCGGCTACTTTTTTTCTGATTGGACAATTTTTGTCGAATTGATTTTTGTAGGCCATCGTCGCCTTTTCTATCCGTGTTTTATTAGTTTTCCATGCCACCGTGATGTTAAAAATAAGCTCAGTTTTGTACGAGTCGGGATCACAATATGTTCTCCGTGGATACTTTAGCACAACATATGAAATTAGCTGGGGCTCTTCCATGCATTAGAAAGAAAAGTGTTTCGTGAATGGTTTCGTTCCTCGACGTGTTCATTATGAAGACTACCAACTGCAAGAAGTCCGACCAGCTATCTACCGAGTCTTTGCAAAATAGGGCTAAAGTATCTATTACCGTCTTGACGTATCTCTCGACTTGCCATTGGACTGGTGGTGATATGCCGTCGTTAAACTGTGTTTAGTTCCCAAAATGCTCGTTATTTCTTTAAATAAGTCACTCGTGTAATTTGAGCTACGATCTGACACGAGCTCTTCAGGGACCCCGTATTTGCAAATTAAATCGTTTACGAATGCTTTTGCTATTGTTTTAGTTTTCTGATTCGAAACGGGAGTGCACCTGACGTGCTTAATGAACGAACACGTATGAATTAATATGAATCAATGCCCTTCCAAAGATATTGGCAATGCACCTATGATGTCTGAATGCACTATTTGGAATGGTCTGTTCGTTTCGGCTAACGTTTCCAATTTTTCAACTCGTATGGACTGATACGGGCTTTTTACAAACTGACAGGTTTGGCATAACTTGACAAATTCTGAGGTGTGTACGTTCATGTTTCTCCAGTAGAACCTATCACGTATCTTTTGAAGTATTTTCGCAACTCCAAAATGTCCGCCATCGAGCACATTTCCGTGATGGTGAGCAATTATTAGTTTTTGGAGCTCCACATTCGGAATGACTAATCGATATCTAGTTCCATCGTCGTAATATAAAGCGTTGTTCAATAAACAGTACCGCTTTTTACGTATGCTGGGGTCTACCGGAGATTCCTTCAAACGTTCTATCCTTATCCTATAAGTACGGTCGAAACTGAGATAAACCAAAAGCTATCGCTAAGGCTTCTAGTTCAACGATCGAGTAATTTTTCTCGTGCTTGTTCAAGCATCTGCTGGCATATGCTATTGGATGAATTTGTCGCGTTTTTGGATTTTCCTGCAGCAATGTTGCTGCTATCGCTTT
This sequence comes from Ancylostoma caninum, assembly GCA_037903475.1. Taxonomy (NCBI): domain Eukaryota; kingdom Metazoa; phylum Nematoda; class Chromadorea; order Rhabditida; family Ancylostomatidae; genus Ancylostoma; species Ancylostoma caninum. The sequence continues at coordinate 637,725 of JBAJFG010000608.1, read as the reverse complement.
TGTTGATGCGTCCGTATGAATTTCGTACGGGATGCCTGATCTGGGAGAAGCTAAAAATGGAGCTCTCGACAGTCGTTCCTTTACTTCATCAAGTGCGTTTTGTTGTTCTGTCCACCATTCAAATCTTTTCTCTGTTTTGGACGTTAGTTTTGTGAGAGGGCTCGCAATCTTTGCAAAGTTTTGAATGAATGTGCGGAAATATAATGCTGCACCCAAAAATGATTTCTACGCAGTAATATTCGCTGGTGTTGGAGAATTTCGTACGCTTTCTGTCCTTGCAGGACTAATTCATGATCCGTTCTTGCTTATTAATACTCCTAAATACTTAACTTCTTCGGCGGCAAAGACACACTTATCGAGACCCGAAGCTGCGGATTCTTTGAAATAGCTCTTCAATGTCTCGAATATGATCGTCGAAATTGTCAAGTCACGATGTCATCGAGGTAAGCAAAAGTGCAGCTACGCAATTCACGTACTAAAGAATTCATCACTCTTTGAAATGTCCCTGGACTTCCTTTTAGTCCCATTGGCATCATGATGAACTGAAACAACCCGAACAAGGATTGGAAAGCCGTCCGTTCGCGATGCGATTTTTCCATTGATATCTGATGAAACCCAGATTTGAAATCAACAGTAGGGTGAAATGCTTTCCCCGCAGTTAGATCGATTATTTCCTGAATGTTGGGGATCAGATATGTTTCCGTTTTCGTAATTGAATTTAGTTTACGATAATTTGCTACGAATCGCCACGTTGAGTCCTTCTTCTTCACCATAACGATCGGTGCACAAAAAGATGACGTGTTTTTTCTATTATCCGTTGATCTAGGAGTTCGCATATCTGTTTTTCAATTTCCCGTCGTTGTTGGAGTAAGCGCGCTGCCTCGGGATTTCTGAGTTTTCCACAAAATCGATCTTATGTCTGATTTTACCAGTGTATCGGCCTAGACCTTTGTTTCTGCCCAGAAGAATATCACCGTACTTGTTCACTAAATCGACAATTCGGGACTTCTGGTCCAGGCAAAGTTTCAAGTCTTTCCAGTTCATTTTACTGATGCGGCCATCACTATCAATTCATCGGAATTAAGTTCCTCAGGAACATAATCGATTTTTGCTCTGGTTTGCTCCCGAGCTTGATTCTCGCGAACAGTTTCTGGAGCTTCGAAAAGGGAGTAAATGGGCCGAAGTTGTTTACCAATTTTCTCTGCATTCGCTACATGTTGATTTGGGTAGAGAGTTACATGTGCGTTCGAAATGTAAAGCACTCTAAGTGGGAACGATTTAGATTTCCCTGGGCGAAATAGTTTTCCCACTAAGATCCCTTCTGGAATTTGATCAGATACCGTGTCTTCTGCCACGTACTCACAGTCCTCCGACAGGAATTCATCGATTTTTGCTATTACGAAATTATCGGAGTTCGGTACTAAAGTAATTTTCTCTGGTAGAGAAATAGCATGTTTTCCTTACTTCTTCTTCTCGTAAGATCGGCACAGAAGATCTATCCACGGATAGTACTCTTTTTTGGAAGTCGAATTTCAATGGTTTTCCAATATTTGCCAGAAAATCCATGCCTAGCAGGGGAGCAGGGCTGAATTCATGACTGGTAACGAGAACACAGTGCTTTCGCGTTATGTTGGAAAACGTAATGGCAATTATTGCATGCCCAATAAACGATACTGAACTTCCGTTTGCCGCAATAGCCGGCGCCTCCTCCCTCGTTACTGTTATTTTTAATCTACCAACTGTCGTTTCGTTGATGAACGTGATTGAACTACCAGTATCCACCCAAAAGAGCAGATACTATTTCGCTGTGGCATTTTACAGGTACGAAACATGGTGATGTACACTTTCCTTCCACTGAGCTAATGATGCTCATTACAATGGGTACGTATGACAAAAACTTCGTCGTTGCTAAGCTGTACGTGGTTCTCTTTTGTGGACTTCGAACGGTTTCTTCCATAATGATATTGCTTACTTTTCGACTAGGTTCGTATTGTTCGTTGTTTGATGCGCAATTTCGTCTTTTCTTGCAAATCCATGCGCATGGGCAATAGTAGTAGCAACCACAAATGCCAATTAGGAAAAAAAACCTATGATGCAGATTACTATCACGGCGATCTTGTGCACTGGTACTGCGTTTATCAGTATTTTCGCACCTTTCTGTAGGACTTCGCCTGCGTTTTCCTCAATACTGGGTGCTAGTTGCAACCCTTCTTTCTCTGCCTTAGTTAACTCGGTATTGAATTCGTCGCTATATCGAAATAGGGTGGTGGTTCCCACATCTCTTTGATTGTTTCGTTGAGATGAGAGCAATTGTATAGCTGAATTGAGCTATTTTGGAGTGGAAAATGGAGGGTGCCGAGAATATCATTTCGGAATAGTTATGGAACGGCAAATTAAGCACGATTTCCGATACGTGAACTTCTCCATTCGTCGTTTTTCCAGAATGATCCTGATTTCACAATATGTACTAGCGGGAATATAAACCAACTTGAGCGCTTTCGGTGACCAATTCCTTATTTGAACCTGGGAGCAAGAAATATATTTTTGTACCAACCCGTAATGGTGTTCGTGCGAAACATGTGCCGTTAATTTTATTGCTGTAGCATATTTCGTCGATTTTCACGCTTTGGCACCGAAAGACTAGAAGAACTTCTCCGGCCATGATTGCGGCAACGCTGTCGTTTGTTAAAATACGTGCTGCTGTAGTTGGATCAAATTTCGCTATTGAGTTTATTACGCGCACTTCCGGATTGAGAATATTGCATACTTTACCCCACAAAAAGCTGAAGTCGTTATCGATCTGCTCCTGTAAACGAAATGACAAAAAATGACTTCTCACGTTCAGTTCGTAATGTCTCTGGTCTTGTCTGTCGTCGGGAGAAAGATGCGAATTATCACTGGGAGCGTTGGAAAACATGGTCAAAAATTTTTTTCGTCTCTTTCGCTTCAGCGGATGCTTTCCCTTTGTCGTTAATAATCATTGATTCTGCCTCGGAGTTCGTGTTACCTAACAGCGCGTTCATGGACCTTCGGACTCTACCCTGTTGTGAGTGCAGATTCTGAGAGTCATTATGATGACCTCCATTGATGTACCTCACGATATATGGTCGTTTTGCTAAAAGTTCAAATATAGTTAGATTTCCGAGATACTCCGATATTTTAGGAAAATCCAGGTATGCACCATTCAACCGATGTTTTTTGGTAGCAGGACATCTCATGAGATGCTCGGATGGTCGATGGAGTTCTGCGGTTCTGCGATGGTACCCTCGCGACAGAAAGCGACCGCGCGGCCGACCTCCTATAAGGTGGTACGATTCGTTGGCTTATCGAAACAACAGCGGTGCTTCCGGTTCAGTTAAGGTCCACTGGTCGACTAAGGCCCAAGACCGATCGGTGTGGAAGAGAAGTTGGGACCCGCGCAAGGCCAACCGCCGTGCTGAGGAACGGGTCGCCTAGGTATCCTAAGTAAGTACACCATTCAACATACGTATTGCGGAATCAGGTGTGCACCAAATTTCTCTATGGTCTTTGGCCGTATTTTCCTTATCGAAGTGGAATACTGCTTGTAATTTGTCGCTCAACACATGTTCCAACGAAATATACATAGGTGAACTCGCACTTTTATCGAATTTGCACCTCAGAATTTTTTCTTTTGGCTGGTTCCATACTAGTACACCGTGTGGTTGAGAACAGTAGCCGTTTTCTATTATACAACCATCCATCACTCCCACGTTGGAGGTCATAGTTTCCCCGTCTGTAGTCGTCATTGTTCCGAATTCTACAAAAATATTGGACGTTGTACAGCATCTTTCTCCAAAACTTGGGTATGAGAAGGTGACGTCATTTCCCGTGCTGTATAAAAACTCGCCACGTGTTTTTAGCGAAACACCATTGTACCGTTTTGTTTCCGCCATTCGCAGACATTGTTCCGGTGCTATAGCTTCCGTTATGGTATCATCTGAGTCAAATTGTAGAGTTAAATGAAAAAATGAACTGGTGCAAATCACTCTCAATTTGTTGAAGCAGTGAAATCCACCGAATTTAATCGGTTTCATATTTTCAACGTAGACTTCTCCTCGTGCTAATAGCACTAGTGGTCGATTTTCGGGCAGAGAACACTCAAATAGTTTCGGAATAGCAAGAGGAAAGCCTGCTTTACCGTTTCCACAAAGCTTGTACATGCTTTCCGTTCCATTTGCTGCGTTCATTAGGCAAAATGAAGACAAAGCTATAAAAAGAGACGGTGTGGTGCTAAGAACCGAACCAACACCTCTTCTATTAAAAGTGTTTTGACTACGTGATCGATTTCTTTGTGGACGGTTTTGACGACTTCTAGATCTGTAACGCGATCGTTCCGCGATTATAATTGCGATTATTGTAGTTCCTATAATTGTACGGTCTATTTTCGTTCGAATTTCCCCTCTGTGCAAACGATTGTGGACTATTTTGGATGTAATGTTGGTTATAACGTCGGTCTCTCGTGTTTTGATTACTATGGTACTGACTCCCTGCGTAATTCCTACCACGACCTCTGTGCACGAAACCGCAACAGCTTTGTCCGGGATGGTTGGTTTCCCTTAGGTTTAAATTTTTGATTACCTACCGTTATAGCGTTGACCATTGCGCTATCTCGTTCCCTCGTTCCCTTCCATATATATGTCCAGTAACTGTTGTTCCTTGTCGGCTATTCCCAAAAGTTGCTCGAAAGATGTGTTCGTTTCTTTATTACTGCTATACGTAATTCCGTATTTAATCCACGAAGAAATGCTTCGCATGAAATGCCGACAATTGCGTCAGCACCGCTTCTACATACTAAGTCTTTAACCTGCTGGCCAAAGACAATCACATCTTCGTCAGGATTTTGCTCCATTTGGTGCATTTTCGATTTTGCAATTTCAATATAGTTCTGATTTCGGAAATCCTTTTTCAACTGATCCAAAACATTTCGATAGTTTTGTCTCATCGTAGAAGGGTAGCACGTGTGTTTTACCTTGGCAGCTCCGCTCAGCTGTAGAGGTAACAGTCTCGCAAGCTTTTCCTCGTCGTAGCCTGCCGCAGTGGCTTTCTCGTTTTATTCACGGACGAACTTCACCACTAGCATATTATAGCCGTCGTAAACAGGCCCCGAATTCAAAGCAGTTAAGAATAAGTCAGAAATATTAACGTTAACGCTCATCTCCCTTCCAGCAGGACTCGTTCCGTTATTCGGTGTAGGAATCATTAAAGGAGTGGGTTCCTCTAACCGTTGTCGTACTCTTTCTAAAATTGATTTGGTCCGCTTTTGCTGATCTCGTTGTTCGGCCTTGCAACCCCTCAGCGTATGAGGGGAACTGCACGGTGTGAACGTTTTCGTTTCCGATTCGTTGATAGTTCGAAGAGAGCTCGTGATTCGTTTGAGAAATTCGAGAAGAGATCTCAATGATATGCCGACTTTCTACTACTAAAGCAGAAAATGCAAGTGCTCCAATTGTTGCGCTGACAATCTTTTATACGGATTATCGCGGCCTCTATCGGGATCTGGTACCAGAGCTGCGTAAACTGACTCCTCATTGAGTATAACAGCCCTTTATGGCGGCATTCTTATCGTTTTTTTTTCATTTCGGAAGTGCTATGAATATTAGTTTTACTGTGCCTTGTCCATGCGCCACATTGAACAACCATATTTTACTTTTCGTAAGACGTGCATGCGGAACAAGTAACGGACTTTTGTTTACTAGAGGAAAGAATACCTCAAGGTATTACTTTCGCGTTTTGTCGGCCTACAAAACGAAATTTGGGTTATGGCCTACTAACATCCTCAAGACAGAGATCTCCCCGGGATCTCCATGTCATGTTCCCGGATTGGAGAAATCACATGCTTCTGTTTTGAGAATTCAATGTAAAAACATTTATTGAGAATAAAAAGCAAATAAAATAGAAAGAGAAAGACCACTTTGTGGTCGGCCAAGACCCAAACTGAAAACTACATGGACCAACAAATGGGCGTGGTCCATGACAGAGCGCTATTTGCGCCTTTCCTGGACCCGCAAAAATGACGAGGTGGAGATGTTTTCTTCCTAGCCCTGTGAAGAGGAGGAAGGGGAGATTAAGGTAAGTGAGCAAATGAAGTGAGATCGAAGGGGAGAGACGCGGTCTCCATGCGCGTATTTTAACCGGATACGAATAGGACCCATCATGGGCACCCGTTTTGGGAGATTGCAAAAAAAGGGGTGAGGCAAAATGAATCTTGAGGTGTGAGTGGTGATTCAATAAACGAGGCACATGCTTCCAGCCAAATTCAAATGATCACACAACTTTGAGTACTATCGGTAAGTACTGGACGGATAATCTGTCAAGTTTGAGGCGTTCCGGAAATAATGGGCTAACTGCGCGGCCTGCTCAGTATCTGAATGGTGATGATGATAAATGCGTTCAGACTCCCTTGACACTCTTTGATAGAATACGCTAGGAGTTGCATCGGTATCGATATTCACCACGTGGTCGTCCTTGTTGAAAATGCAGATCGAATAATGATGATGGGGATCGTGGCAAGACATGCAAGGGCTACGCCTCTTACGTAAGTTCAGAGGATGGACACCAATCCAGTTGATGCAACGACCTACCTGTTTGAGGATATCCGCACTCTCCATAATGAGCTTCGCATCCAAACACAGCGCTGAGAAGTGTCTCTTACCGTGGCAGAACACGCAACCTTCATAGTGCTTAGGCGTAATGGTGGAAACATCCTGAACGAAGCTGTGACGCGATCGCTTCCTTTGCGGACTGCGGCTACGAGAACGACTACGACGCTGAGGCCGTGCTGGACAGCGTCAATTTTCCGAAACAAGAGAAGGTTGGCGTGGTGGATTGTAGTGGCTGCTACAGGATTGACTGCTGAATGGGCGGACCTATGCAGAGCTAGAAGCTCCTACAACGTCAGTGGTCCACTTGATAACGAACATTAAGTGCCTTTGTGAGTGTCGCAATGTCATTGAAGGCGTAATTCAGGGCCGTATCAGCGCTCATGATCAAGTAATCGAGGCGGACACCGGAGACGCCAAACTGGTGGAAAGACTTACCCATCTTTTCCGAGGATGAATCGTACGAGAGAAAACGCGGAAGAGGATTACGCTGAATAATGCTCTTCTGGATGTTGATGTTGGCGACTAACGTATTGAGGCGATATATCCACTCCAGAATGGTTGGTATGTGGTCGTGGCCGACTGGATGAGTGGAGATCTCCACATGGAGCTGAGTGAGGTTACTGACCTGCAAAGGAAGTGCCTTCACGGCGTACACCACGTGGAAGATGGCGAAATCTCCGTTGTACCCTTGTCTGCGAGGGTGCTGGAATTGTGATCTCTTTTGTGATTAATTCTTTTAATTATTAATTCGGATCAATAAATAAAAATCGTGCTTCAGAAACGCGTCAACCTGGGCAAAGTCCCGATTGGAAAAATGCTTGATCTCAAGAACATGCTTGATGTTCGCCGCTGAAGAAAGAGATTGGGCTAGCTTTGAGGAGAAAAGCGAATCTGGCGAGGTGACCTCTCCAAAGTCCATTGCCGACCTGTTTGACGAGAGAATGTGTTTGGCAAGACATTTTACGGGTTAAAATCTTGTTTGGTAAGACATTTTCCGAGAGAATGGGTCTAGAGTCTGTTTGGCAAGACAAAATGCGAGAGAATATGTTGACGGCCCTTTTTCCTGGACAGGCACATACGACGCATCGGCTTTCGAGTCGATGAGTCGGTTCAATTACCCAAGTTTGAAGCACGCATTCCAAAGGGAGTCGTACATGAGGAGGGTGGTGCTGTCAGTCCGAGGTCACCGCAAGGATCACTGCCTGATTTTTGCATGAGGATATCCCCTCGCCGTAATGCGCACAACAGTGCGCAGCCGGCTGAGCCACGGCGATGTCCACGTATTTCGTGCTTCCAGGCACGGAATCGATGGATGTCATCGGTTCAACTGCTTGAGGAGGTGCTTTGCCCAAACTATTTCCTGAGCCTGATACGTAAATGTGAAAAGCTCGGACATTGTGATAATTTTAGAGGCCTCTCCTGACAATGAGAGGAAATGGGTACGTGGCGAAATCTCACGTACGATGTTGAAGCGCATTTTTTGCATGGCGACCTGTTTGGCAAGGTTTGTATGGCGACCTATTTTCAAGGTTTGTATGGCGATCTATTTGGCAAGGTTTGCATGGCGACACACTTGGCGGGACATAGTGTTTGGCAAGACATTTGGCGGAGTTCGTTTGCCTGCCTCCTTCGCAAACCCGTTCCCTAGGTTGGCAAACAAACCTCGCCAAATGGGTAGCAAATGAACTTCAGAGCTGTGCCTGAAACACGGCGTCGTTCTTGTGCGGCACGTTGAAGAATGTCCTACATATTGCCGGCACATAAAGCGTTTACAAGTTCCAGGGAGGTGGGCGCGCGGGAACCTTTTACTGGGCTATCATGAAACCCAGGCCCAATAAAGAGCGTCTCTCTTACTCTGCTGGGGATGTCGGAGAAAAATGGCACTCCTGGTGTTGGGCTGGGCACTGCGGCGGCTTCTCTTGTTACCTGAGAGGCGGCCTTAACTACACGCTCGAGAAGTTCCACGTCCAAATCAGGACTGGAAGGATCTGGATTATAAGGCGCATTACCATTGGTCAGCGACATCGTAGGTTTTTCAGATGGAACGGGCGGTGGTGGAACAGCTTTAGGCACGACGTCGTTGGCCCAATCCATAATCACAGAAGATGTTGAAGACGGAGAAACTGACCTCGAATAAGACGGCTCCTGGTTGGTCGAGTGGTCGGGCCTATCGCTCTCCATTACAACAGAATACCTAGCGCGCGATAACAGTTGCAACAATTGCAACTCGATATCCGAAACAGTAAATGAGTGAAGAGGTGTCGCGCAACATTGGTAAGGCGAAATAGGTTACGTTTCAATGTCATTTCCTACGATACCGATAGCTGAAGAGAAGTTGAAACTATACCCAGGAAAAAAAACAACCAAAACATATTACCAATCAAAATGTGTGATTTGGAATACAATGTTAGGAGCATTTGCAAAAACGGAGTCCGACTATCGTCTTTTTTGAAGCAGAATGTACGAATCGGATCATAATGATCGAGTAACGTGCGCATAATAATGAAGTAATGAAGCGCAGCATGATGAGTCATCAGCTATGAGCTTAATTCGTAAAAAGCAAATGTGGTGCATTTCCTCAGCTATGAGCTTAATTCGTAAAAAGCAAATGTGGTGCATTTCCTAAGTACTAACGAAGGGAGTGGAAAGGGCAAAAAAGAATGGGGTGAGAGGCGCAAATTCTAGAAATTAGGCGAAAGAAACTTAACTGATAGGCTTAAATAGTCAGTTGTCGTCGTCTAAAGACACGCTAATGTGCCCAACATGGGCAGAAATTAGGAGTGAATCGCACGCGGAGGCAAAAAAAAAAGAACAAAGGAGATAAATGTAACAAAAAAAGAAACAAAAATAATTGGATTGCACGCTAGAATACCGCTGGAAATGAAAGTGGCCGCATTATGACGCAATACATCCGCAAGCGGTAACTGCAAGCAAAACACGAGTGTTTTTGAATAACGACATAAACTCACTCTAATAGTGATGAGGATAGGACTAGGAGAGATTCTGGCGAATTCATGCGAAAAAAAGGCGAAGAAAAACGCAGCGGAAACAAAAATAGCGGTCGGCGGGCCCAAAATTGTAAAATATTGGCTTTTTGACAAGTATGGGATGGAGGTTCACGCGTGCATGAAGGACCCATCGCGATGTGATAAACCTCGTGATTCATAAGGGTAAACAAATCGTGAATGTAATGACAATCTAGGTTCTTGTTTCGTCAACGAGTTGCTGCTCATTATAGTACTCCGCAACTGTTAATCAGCGACTTTTTTGCTGTGAGGATCTGGGAGGCTACTATTTTCTACTGAATTCACTGAAGTAATATTAGGTTGAGGAGAAAGTGATGGAAGAAATTTTTCAAAACTTTCATGTTCCTTATTGCTGATGATTCGAACGGGCATTGCCTGCTGACGTAGTAGGAGGTTCCCCAAAGTATTACCCTGTGGCTACTGAAGGACCAGGAAGCGCTTGTTGTTGCAGTTACACCTCCATTTCTGAAAGGGTGCTTTTGCCCCAACCTCTATTATGAGCTGCTTTGCAATGCCTTGGCAAGCGCTGGTCAGTAACAGCAGCATTACAATAAAGGATGGAACGGCTAAATATTTCACAGTACGCGACTGCTCCTCTTACTTCGAATCTTGAGATATGGACCTTTACGAGGAGCCACGCCTAGGACGCTCTCACCTCACAAAGCGAAGTGGTTATTGTGATTCGGGTAGCTCCCACAAGATAAGACAGACACGGCTACCATATGGGTTGGCCATATCTGGAAACTGAGGAGAACCATTGGAGAAAAACGACAAAAACAAAAAACCCTGCTCCACGCCACTTATTTTACATGCCAATTTTCTCACGTTTTTCCTGCCCCAAACTAGCACGACTTTCCTTCACTCTGGTAACCCACTATTTTTATTCTCCTGGCTTGTCACTCTCTGATCACTATCTCATCCTTCCTCTCAGCCTCTTCTTGGGCGAAGAAGTGCCCATTGATTTTGACCATTTTCGAGCGGGAGTCCCTTTATATGACCAGCCGCAGCCTGCGCAATTCTGAGAAGAGAGAGACAGCGTTCTACCCATGCGTTGGAGTAATGTTACAGGTTTCTCGGTGAATTGGGTTCAGTGTACCCAATTCACCGAGAAAAACTCTCTCAAAAGGTAGAGATGAAAATCCGACTTCCATTAAATTACATTTCTTCCATTACTTTCCTTACTTTCTCCCCAATCTAATACAACAACGGAAAACAATTTTACGAGTTTGCGAACATCACCTTAGTCGTGGTAAGAGGAGATTTCCATGCCTTTGGGTTTTGAATCTTGCACTTTGAATACGAATTCATTTCGCTTTACCGACTTGTCCTTTAGGTATCGTCTTTAACTACGCTTTATTACGCGGTCAGTAATCTCAAGTTTATCCTCGCCTCTATCGACGCCTGCGGTATCTCTAGTGGCAGAAGAAAGTTCTTGCAAGAAGAATTGCCACTAAAACAGATGAATTCGATCCAGTTTTGGTTTGATACCCTGTTCTTGAGCTGAGTGTGGTTGCTACGCGCGACCCGAAATGAGACTATTACTTTGTTTTTGGTTGCATTCACAGGTGTATTGAGCTGAGATCGTTCTGACAATTAACATGGAAACGTACTCCTCGTCTTCTGGTTTTTAGGATTGCTTCGAAGCCATTGTTGGTCAAGTCCAAGAGTCTGACGGAGTTCCACAATGCGTCAAAACTGCAACCGTAGAAATGACAAGACAACTGAACGCAGTACTCAAGGAAAACAGTGAGCCTCGAAAAAAAATGCCTGCATTCCGGGACTACGTAGGGAGATTCAAATGTTGAGACAAAAACTGAGTGACTATGAATCCAAGGATCAGAGTCTCACGTCGTCCGAAAACAAAGCTTGTCTTGATAATTCGTGTAGTGAAAATCTTAATCATAGATTACCTTCCCAGCATGATCTAGATGAGTTTCATGAATGTGAGCGTCTTCGATCAATTGTAATAAGTGGAATTCGTGAATTGTCCTCTCCATACATGAAAGAACGTCTCCAGCATAATTTTGATAGTGTTTTGTCTGTTTTAACCTTCCCAAGTTCTGAGTTAGGTACCGTCACTCTTTTTAGAGGTGCCAGACGATTTTCTGCCATAATTAATTGGCAAATTGAAATGACGTCATCATTTGTGCGCGTGACCAAATACACGCAGCAGGAGTACATGCGCTTGGATGCATCACCGAATACGATCAATTCGTGCGTAGATGAAATGATCTAGCAATAAGCAAGGTAGCGGATCGGTTGGATGTTGAATTTCTCGCAGGATTTGGTTCCAGTTGTTCAGATCTGTTTCGTCCAGAGGCTCGTTCCGTTGATACGGCTTCTTCCAGATCCTGAATGAACATTTTAAACTTTACTAAGGACGATGATAACGAACCCAATAGATCGAACATCGACGCTAATGCTCTCAAAGCTCTGCGTTTTGAGCTCACTTTGTTTGGTGCCATTTGTAAGGGAACAGCGATTATATCTAACTTGGAGTTCCAGTGCAATCCAAGAAGCTTAACTTTAGACTGATTTTTTTAAAGGCAGCGCGAGTCGAAATCCTCGACTCGGACCTGAGCTGCGAACCATAAAGTAGGCGTCGCGCGCATCGCGAATCTGCAAGGAACACACACAGTAACGACTTACCTGCAGAAAACGGCGAACTGCCGTCGCGTGCACGCCCGGTTGGCCACTGCTTCAGAAGGCCCGACGCGCCAGCTTACGCATTTACACGCATGCGGGCTGCTACCGATTCCCTGTCTCCATGCTGGGACTCATTTGCGCACGCAGGGCGCCGCTGGAATACTCGTCGCGCACGGAAGGCAGCATCGCGTTTTCCCGGTTTTCTCGGGTGTTTCACGCGATCTCACCACTGGATATGAGCAATACACCCCCAAAAACCCCAAAATCACAAACGCGATAGTTTCGACGGGTGCTGCCTTTAAAGGCAGCAGGAGCTGAAATTCTCGACTCTGAGCTGAGCTGCGGGTGGTGAAGTACAGACTCAGCACATCATAAATGTGAAACAACACAGACAATGATGGCTTACCTGCAGAGAAAATGGAACATTCGTCGCAAACACGCCTGGCCGTGTTCGCGCGCGGACGAGTTTTCCCCGGCGCAAAAGCCATTGCGACGCGTGGTTTCGGCCGAGTCCCGCCATGAAACCCTGTGAATTGAATGCATTTCGTTTTCCCTTTGCGACAAACCCCGCGCCGCAATGGCTTTCGCGCCGGGGAAGACTCGTCCGCGCACGAACACGGCTAGGCGTGTTCGCGACGAATATTCCATTTTCTCTGCAGGTAAGCCATCATTGTCTGTGTTCGTTTTACATTTGTGATGTGCTGAGTCTGTACTTCATCACCCACAGCTCAGCTCGGAGTCGAGGATTTTAGCTCCTGCTGCTTTTAAGCGGTCTTGTGGCAGAACAGCATTGTTAACTTGCGCTGAGTTGCTGAGGAATTCCCACAAGTTCATATGCATTGATTTGAAGATGTCTTTGACTTGTTGTTATTTACCAACGGTCTCCTGCTCTGATTTACTTCCGAGGAGAACGTTGTCAACATAGATGTTCCTTTCTACTTCCTTATGGTGTAAATTATTCGGATCACGTCTGAGGTAATAGAGAATGTATATCCATTAGAGGAAGGATGAGGCGTTTATTCTGAACGGAACACGTGTAAAGCGAAAAAACCGCAGATTGTTCACCGCAGGTGGACAACTTGGGTACTTCAGCCATAAGAATCGTGTGGCACTTCCCTGAGTTACCTGCAGACGGATTTGATGAAATGCCTTTCCACGTCTGCCATCATAAGGAAGGAACGTTCTTACACGATTTAGTAGACCACACAAATTTGGAAGAATTGGAGGCCATTGGTGAAGATAATCGTTCAAATTTGCTGCACCTTTGTAAAAGAGGCGGTCAAGACGTATACCGCGACGCGACCGCCCCGCATGCGTATGTCTTCGAATCCGTGTTATTCCTCAGATTTGACGCACTAAATTACATCGGTTACCACCTCCCTACAAGTTATGGGGCTCTGATAACATTCATCTGTCCTACTCAAGCTTGAAAAACTTCCTCACCACTGCTAGTATGATTTAAGGCTGCAGCAGCGACGCGCACATGAATTGACCAATCACAGCGCAGCAGCATACCTCTTGTCACACAGCTCCTTTGTAATGTGATGACGCAGCTCCCACAGCAGTTGTGGAGCTCTCTTCGACCACTGCTTGATGTGGTATGTAATAGACTCTTGGGTCGTCGAACACGTCTTCTTCAACTTCTTCGATAATTCCAGCTGCGTCTGATCTTCGAACGTCTTGGTGTATGGTGCCCACAGCTCTGACTTCTTCTGCAGCGATTTGTACTGACTATGGAGGCGTTTGAACGCTGACTGCTTGTTATCAGCTGAACCGAGGATGCCTAGCTTTCCAAAGGAACTGCACGAATAACATACCATCGACTTCCTGGACAGTATTGAAGAACTGTTAAACAACGCGTTCGCTTTCTTCTTTGTCCCGGACTGGATCTGGGTTGTCTGTAATGCCAATGGCATCAAGTTCCCAAAGCTTTGACAGGTCTTGATGATCGTCATCAACGTTAGGCGGATCCGTTGGAATGTGAGATGTGTGAAAATACTCCGTGCCAGAAATAATTGGTCCGAATCGTGTATAAGTCTCCAGAAAACCATCCGAGGTTACCATCATGCCTGATGGTAACCTCGGATGGTTTTCTGGAGACTACGTCCCAGTAGTAATCGATGCCAAGAAGAATTTCTAGGGCTACCAAGGTAGAATGTGTAGGATGGACTTCTATTCTCTACGATAGGATTGCCAAGGCGTCTTCTTTCGTCGCTGGTGCAGTGTTGTGAGAGGCAGTATGGCGTTCTTTGGTAATCATGGTAAAGTTGAGAGTTTTCCGTTCAAATCAAGAAGCTGAACATCAGCGGATGTTGAGATTTCAGAAGTACTGTGACCTCCAAGCGTGACGATTGTCAGGTGTTACGGAGTGTGCGTAGGAAGACCAAGGCGTTTAACTGCTGAATTGGAAATAAGACTAGTTCGAGATCAGGAGTCAAAAGAATGTTGACATCTTTTAGCAAATTGGTGTACCTATTGAAGACCCTTGCTGAGATGAGCTCAAGGACTGGTTTATGTCTCGTCGGAGTTTCTTTGAGAGCACTTTCTGATGTTACTGAGGCGTTTAGACAAGATAGGGCGTAGCATGTTCGTCTTCAGGCTCAGTTGAAAATGGATTGATCACAGCTGAATGATTTGAAGAGGTATCGCGATCACTCCAGGGACGATATCGATGTTTTGATGAAGATTCGTCCCTGACTGGATCCGCAAATGGTATTCTATGAGGATTTGGTGACAAACGGTTTGAAGAATCGAAGGATGGACGTCGGTTACTTTGAGTCCTCGATCGATATCGATCGTAAGAACTACTGTCAAACATGAATTACGCGACTTTGACCATGCTAGGACGACTCTCATAGAAGCTATCTACTGCGAGGCGCCCTGTACTGCGTTCGACTCTCTCTTCTGTTGTCTTGTGCATAACTTTAGCGACCGAGTGGGCTTGGTGAATGACGTATGCTGTTCCTGTAGTCACATACAAGGTCATTGTGTTCTCTGCCGCAGCGCTGACAACCTTGTATTCTACAATGACGACTAGAATGTCCTTGTTGAAAACAAATCCAGCATAGATCAAACATTCTCACAATGCGGCGACGCTGTCGCACACTCACATCACAGCGATATCTGTAGGAGGGATGGCTCGACAAAGGCAGCATATTTCTGGATCAAGCCGAGGCGATGAAGACCGACTGCGTTTCGGAGAGAACCTAGTAGAATGAGTATGATACTCTATAGTCTGCACTGTACTCTGATAGTCATCGATAGCTTCGAGCTGTCCGACCACGGCTTCTAAACCTATTAGATTGTCCCACAATAAATGGCTGCAACCTACTAATGAATTTTTGAAATTTTATTTATTTATTTATTTATTATTTCATTATTATTGCCATTATTTTAAGAACTAGATAGAAAACATTGAACCTTTCCAGAAAAGGCCATGAACTGGCGGAGCACCATCACGCGTCCGGAACCACATGGAATGTAGAGCAGCTCGTATGAGGTTGTCCAACAAATAATGGCTGTTTTGGAGGCGCGCATTCCAGGATGCGTAACCCAGCTCAAACTTGGGATTTCCTTCAGCAATAAAAAATATTATGATCAGCATTTCCTGCAGAATTTTCCGGTGCAGCGAATTTTATGTAAAGAAGAAAGCTTCAATCACAGGAGTTAACGAAGTGCGAAAGGTCAATTTTCAGTACACATTCACATTAGTTTTCTAGACGAAAAGTGGATTCACTGCAAGTTCAAAAGGATATTCTATTAGGCAGAGGTCTGGCCAACACGGTTGAGATTGGCAGTACATATGCACGGAAATGACAGTCCGAATATCAGCCTCGTTCAGAGGCATGTCCATGGTACTACAACTATGAGAAATACCCGAATTCCCTACCACAACCACGATCTCCCCCTCTACGACCCCTCCCCCTTTCATCCACCCACCATACGACCTCCGTTGTTAATTTATCAACACACGCTCGGCCCTTTTCCCGAGGTGGGGAGTCGATTGACTGCCGACCGAGGGCACGTGTGGATTCACCGTGGACATGTGCAGGCTGAGGGAATTTATTATTCAGGATTTAGTGGAGGAAGAAAGCTGCTTCAGAACCACTCAGTAGATTCGTCTCTAAGTTCATAAATTTTTAGCATCGAGAATATAAATTTTCAGCCTTGAGAACCACTTGAATTCCGTTATTTTATACATGTAATTGTTTGACATCCTCGACAAACTAGCAAAACAGTCTGAGTAGAAAGGCAGAGGGACCTGTCTGATCTATGGTCGGTCCTTCTGGCTTTCTTCTACAATACAGCAGAACCGCTACGGTCTTCCTGCATAGCTGCAGGAATGAATACAATTTCCCATTGATATGTTCTCCTTATGACATCTCAGAACCTCTGCAACAACTATTTAACCAGCTCTTGAGAAACTATTTTTTCGAAAGCTTGTAAATTACTATTTTTCACCACTTCCTTGCTAAATGGTTGCAAAATGAGAAACTAGTAACATAGTCGTTCTCCAAGGTCAACCTATTAGAACAAGAACGTTTTCTGGATCACACTCATTCAGAATACAACATCTTTATTGGTGGCATTCATAAACATCTCCAAACTGTGTGTTCGTGCCGGAGCAGTAAGACGCAATATGCCTCTCTGATTCTCATAATTTACTGTGATTGGACCAATTTCAGCTACCTTTCACACCGTTCATCACCTGCTGCAGTCGTACATCACTCAGCCAAGGTCCGAAATTGTCCATACAGGCTGCAAATTCGAATGTAAATCGTTCCTACTTTAGATGCCCCAAGATAACTGTGCACGAAAGCAGCCCATCAGCGTGAAGAGTCCACTGAAAATTCTAGCAGCATCTCCTTTCAGTTGCTGCCATCCTGTCCTCGATTGCTGCTCATGCTTTTTTTTTACACCAGCAATTGAGGGGAAGATGGCAGCAGCTGCGAGGATATGCCGCTAGGGTTTCTACTTGACGGACTACGCTGTTCGTTCCGCATTCATGCTGCACAATCGGAGGAGTTCTAATTCATTGCAGAGTCCATTGATTTTAATAGTTTTTCATAAGAACACTTGTCTTCAATGCTTCGGAATGAATGTTGAGAAAAAAAATCAAGCTTGTTGAAAGTAAATGGTCCTCTTTGACCGATCTGTAGTAACTCGTAATTGACTTGCAATGCTCCCTTAAAAGGTCTTGAACAGAGCAATACCGTCGGTAATTTAAAACTTGTGAATAAATAGGAGTAAGTAAATTCTGAGGAGTTAACTTAATACGCTATCTTCTCAAAAGCTCTACGATATAGCTTTTTTGAAATCTTGTTTTTGTTAACATATGTAGCTGCACAAGCTACTTAGTCAGTGGGATGAACCAATTGAATGCCTGTTTTGAGGAATATTGAAAAATTGACAAAAAAATTGGAAACTTACACATGCTGGGAGTAAAAGCGATGTAACTGCCGCTCTTCATCATATGCCACCGCTAAAATACCTTACCACATAGCAAGGGTTCTTTCATTTTTGCGTGATAAAACCAGGATATCAGCTCAAAGTAAGTGAAATAGTTGGTTTTTGAGAAAGTTGCTAAAATAGTTGTTTTGACTTCCTAGTAAAAAAAACTGCGAAACGAAAAGCTGGCCGGCAACCATTTTTTCTAGGCTAGTGATGACGTCATACTATTTTGCAAGCTGTTTTTAACAGAAACTTGTAAACTAGTTTATTTGAGCTTGTTTGCAAGTTGTTTTTGAGAAACTGTTGTTTGCAACTTGCTCCAGGGGTCCTGAGATGACCACCATGTGGAGCACAAACTTGCAAAAACTGCCTCCCTTCCAGTCCTGGCAAAAGGCATCACGTAGCACATCTAGTGTGTTTCTTATCTCAACCATGTGGATGCATATGTTGTTCTGGTCACAGCAAAAGTGAGCATCGTACATAGACATATGTGCCAACTCGCATTCTCTTTTGCTGCGGTCTCTGCCATTCTGAAGCGATAATTCTGCATCAGTTCCTATGCGAAACGATTCCAATGCTGTGCTTCTGCGTCTTTGTATTCGTGCTTTTATCGGTTCCAAGCTATATGACCGGAATCTATTTGTGCTGGGATCTTTACCCAGGTTTGTCTGGGACGAAACAGTAGTTTCACATTGAAGTAATATTAAGTTGTCTAGTTTCTAGTCAAATAAGTTAACAAATAAGTCCGGAACAACACCATTACATCCTTTTACTCTGTATGTTGATCGTGCATCGTACGGTTACTCAGTCTGAATCTACACTGACTCTGTTGATTGACCTTTAATTTACAATAACAGGTGAAGCACTTGTCTCAACTGACTTCAATTGACCATTGACTACAACGCTAGAACACTTGTCCAAACTGTGTATGTTGTTTCAGGCTTCTCGAGTCAAACGAATGCTATATTTCTACCAGGGAGATCTGTGATGTGTTGTCTCTTCTGCAGACGAACCTCTGTTTCGTGTACTCGTGAAGTAGTACGTTATTTCAGTCTTCATGAATGGAACTTTGGTTTATTGTATCCACAAAGTGAGTGTGAGAGTGCCTATAAATAGGACTGCATTTTCGAGAGAATGTCAGCCTTCCAATTTGTGCTCTTCCATTTTTTCTTCCCGCTTCCCTCTATGCTCTAGCTAACAAAAATTGAATGAAATACATAAAATGATCCCTTTACAGAATGCGCGTTACGTTGATATTACTTCTTCTATCCGTATGCGTCAGTGCCGGCGTATTCAGCGGATGGGGGGACAAAGTAAAAAATATACTCGGGGGTAAAGGAAGCCTTACAGAAAGGCTCAAAGCTCGATTCAAAAAGGTTTGTTTCTATTCTCGACCTACTTCGTTTCTGTCAGTTTCTGCCTCTGAGATTATATAGTGAATATAAGCTCATCACAACTTGCGCTTAACTAGGACGAGTTGTCGTGTAGGCTCTTCTTTCGCAGCGTACTCACTCTTTCTTTCTGGTGCGCTACTGAGTGAGCTCTAAATGTCAAACACCAATGTTTACGGGAATACCTGGACAGTTGGATGATTACTGGATTTATAATACTGTCAGTATCACTTGACTACAACGTGACACTGTGGGTCTCGCAAAACATCTCCACGGCTAAAGCTTCCTGCAATGTGCCACACCAAATGGACAGGCGAGTCTGGTGGGTAGTTGATGCCCTCCTGGAACGCCCCTTGAAAGAAGACCTCGAATGAAAAAGACACATGCTTCATGAATTGAATGGTATCAGTCGAAAAATCAAAATAGATGTGGTAGATGCGCTCCTCTCATTGTAAGCTATTTCATGGCAAGCGATTGGGAACGCTCAGCCGGACGTTTCAGAAACTTCTCTAAGCTCGCCCTCCCCGCCACCACGCCGGCCGTTCTTTGTTTTGTTTTTCGACGTCAAGGTTGTTGCCTGTACATAGTACACTCTAATTAAATTGGAAACTTTGAGGGGTGCTATCTTCAATAGAGAGATGTAATTTTCGTGTGAACGAAGCGCACATCAATTTGTACTTTACAGCTCTTCAACAGTACGAGTGTGCTAAAAATCCGCCAAAAGTTCATGAACATGAGGAAGAAAATCAAAAAGACGCTCGAGCTCGGTGCACAAGTGAAAGCATCACTCGAGGAGAGGCTTAAGGTAGATTACAGGAGTAATTTTTTAAATGTTGAAAAATTTCCATGGCAAATTTAGAAACTGAGACCAATCAAGCATGTTCAAGTGAAAGAAAAAGGGGACACTATAGAAGAAATTAACCAAAAGAGCAGCATTGGAGAATATTTGTTCCAAAGTGACATTGTGCTAACACAGTATGTTCATTTTAGCTTCTCCTCTCTTTATTTTGCACGAAAGTCCCAGAAGGAGGAACTGATTTCAGACGACAATTCGAAGAAATCGAAGAAGACGTGCAGGAAGAGTTATCAGAAGGCAATCGTACAAAACGTCAAGCTTTCAAAGACGGACGCTATCCGAAAACGATTTGGTCGGATGGTGTGAATTACTATTTCGATAATAGCGCAAGTGAATACTATTCCTTGGTAGATTTTTGTATTCCTACTAAGGACTTTGTTTTTTCAAGGTGACAAAGTACGCAGCGTCTTTAGGAAGGCAGCAGGGGAATGGGAAAAAGACACATGCATAAACATGAGAGAAGATGATGGAGGTAATGCGATACACCAGAGGTTCATTGGTTTTGTTGTAATGCAGATAAATCACACTAGAAATACAGAGTGAACTCATATCCTTATTACAGCTCAAGACAAAATTAGAGTGTTTGCCGAGGATGGGTGCTGGTCCTTTGTGGGCAGACTTGGGGGAGAGCAAGACCTGTCCCTTGGTAGCGGTTGTGAATCTGTCGGTACCGCCGCTCATGAGCTTGGTCATGCTTTCGGCTTCTATCATACAATGTCAAGACATGATCGTGATAGCTTCATTACGCTGAACACCCATAATATCAAGGTGAGCAAATTGATGTCAGCATAGATATCACACCATAATCTTCCACTTGCAGCCTGACTGGCTCGACCAATTCACAAAGCAGACCCCTCAAACAAATGAAAACTACGGAATCACATATGACTACGGCAGCATCATGCACTACGGTGGTACGAGGTGAACTAACATTTGTGCATATTCAATCTGTCCGCTCTGCAGCATTTTCACATTAGGGAAATCTCCACGAGCTATTAACAACAATGGTGTGAGCAATCTCGCGCGAAATTCCCAAGGGACCTGTTTTCATCCACAACTTTTGGAAAGCTCGTGGCCAGAGACAGGGCGCGTCACAGGCGGAGTTTACCTTCAATGCTGTTAAGCAATAGATAATGAGGAACTCTCACAATTACTATGAATTTTCTCAGATGATGTGTTCGCATGTGTGCATTATTTGAAAATCTCGTCCTTCCCCCTTGGCACCGCTCCTCACCTCTGACCATAACCTCCTAAAAAAAATTGAGACTCGGGGCTTCTGGCAGTTTTGCCAGGTAACACGAACACTAATGTGGTTCCAGCTATGAAAGATTTGATACGAATAATACTTTTCGAAGCTAGGTTTCTGTGTAAGAGTTGACGGCAAAGCGAAGGATACATAGGTCCTCTTCTAAGTTTTTCACACATGGAAGCTTAATTGTTCACTGGTTAAACGAATAGAGTTTTAGTTGTTACCATTTCAGCGCCTCATTCAATAAAAAGCCTACAATGGTGCCGTTCGATACCAATCATCAGGAAACTCTTGGATCTCCATTCATATCTTTCTATGATCTTCTGATGTTGAATACTCACTACAACTGTCTTGGTTAGTGCCTTAGATCTGTTATCGAATTTGCAGTATGATTGAGAAGTTGCTCAGATAAATGCAAAAACACTGCGACTAAATGCGAAATGGGTGGTATACCTCATCCCCGAGATTGCTCCAGATGCCTCTGTCCTGGTGGCTACAGTGGAAAACTTTGCAACGAGCGTGTAAGGAATATTCCGTTATGAGCACATTCATGCGCAGTTCATCCAGTAGGAACGAGCAATTTTGAGGTTATTCAGGGAAGTTCTCTCTAGAACTAGGTTTCCAACCAGATTGATTCAGCCATCGGGATGTGGCGAAGTTCTAACGGCAACAACGGAATATCAAGATCTTCAATCAACAGTCGGAAACCCTCAATTGCCGGAAAGCGAAGAGTTTGAAAAGTGCACCTACTGGATAGAAGTGGGTGCCGTAATGCAGACGTCTTGTCACTAGAATGGGTTTAACATTACGACTTTAGGCACCTGCTGGAGCTATAGTAGAAGTGAAAATCGAGAATATAAGGGGCAAGTATGTTGCTGTTGATGGCTGTCCTTACCATGGACTTGAGATCAAGTCACAACTTGACCAAAAAGCTACAGGATACAGGTAACATTCAGACATGCTCGTCTCTTATCGAAACAGTCCTGGGCTTTTCCCTGAAGGAAGCATACAGAGTCTTTTGTCATCCAAATAGACGGTAGTGAGGCCTATGGTCGAAAGCGGAGTGAGCGCAATGATACCTTTTCAGATTCTGTGCCAAAGAAGACTCTGGCGTCATACTCGTGTCTCAATCAAACCGTGTACCTGTAATTATCTACACCAACGAAGGACAAACCATCGTTGCACTCAAGTACCGCTACTGTAAGTTTTGATTCACTCAGAAAGGACGATTTTGTCTCCTCGAGCAACGATTTGAAGATCGCATGTTCAGTATCCAGTGGCAAACCAGAATCGGGGAAGCAGGCTGACGCTACAACTGCCGCTCCTGTAAGACCACAGTCAACAGTCACAACTGCAGCACCGAGATCGCAAGTTGCTATCACTTCGAAGCCATTGTCTGGAACTAACGGCAATGGCTTTGGAGGCTTTCATGGTTTCGGTAGTTTTGATGGTTTCGATGGCTTCGACAAGTTCTTCTGCAGAGATAGCTTAGGGTATTAATCTAAGGTGTTTTTGATCGTTATTAAGCTCTAAACTTTCAGCTGCCAGACTCTCAAGCAACAGGATTTCTGCACTTCACGTCGCTTCTCAGCCCAGATGAGGAAGGCCATGTGTCCGAAAATGTGCGGATATTGCAAATAGACGCTTCCATCTAACTTCACATGTTGCTTTTATTCAATAAATTTGAAGCGTTGCAATAACTTCTCACTAGGCAAGAGTGACTTGTGGATTTAGTTTCACCTTGTGTGGAAAGCAAGGGAAAAAGGTAAACCGGGGTTAAACCCTGATAATCAACCAAGCACAAGGTTATAAATTAGACTTATTAAAAATCGATGAATATGAGAAAGCAACGGACAATGAACAAAATGAAACACGTGCAAAAAAGAATACAGTCGGATACAGTGAAGAAGGAGGCAATCACCCAAGGCAAACGCAGGGGAGAGATCTGTTGGTTTTGTGCTCCGGAGATTTTCGTCACTCTCGATTCCCATTCAAATTGCCTGAGGACGCAACCATCACTCATGTATTCGCTACCGCATTCCGTAAATGGTTATCACTACACTTCCACCTACCACTATACAACATGCCTTCCCCTCCGCTTATAATCTGTCCTCAGATCACAGGGTCATCCCGCTGGATTCTCCTTCCGCAGGATCTTTCCAGACTACGTTGCTTCCACTTCTCTACCCTCTTAAAATGCCGCTTCGAAATGCGCTCATCTCTAATAACGGGCAGGCCAGACCAGACACATTAGAAATGGTCCTTCTCGACGGCTTACCTGTCCGTCTCATCGAGTTCGGCATCCTCATCTCTTCCAGGAGCAACTATCAGTATCAACGAGCTATGTACGGAGGCAACTGTAGAACTCAAGCGCTTGCGGGGCAACCCACCATTGGCGTGATCTTTCATGACCATACCTCGAGGCATGCCATGGAGGCCTTCAAGACAGCTGCCTCCGCTGGGACCAGGTCGTGCAGCTGTGGTAGAAAGTCTTGATTTGCATCCAAATGTCCCACCACATGTAAAGTTCGGACGGTTCGCGAGTTTTAAGTTTTGGAATTTTGCACTCAAAGAGGAAATTGTCCAGGTTTCCGAACTTTAGTTGAAGGGAAAGTTTAAGAGGAGTGAGCACAGGTTAAGATAAGCTTTTATTTGAAGCAAAAACAACGCGACATAAGAGAAAAGGCAAAGAAAATAGCGGCTCAAAGAACATCACAATCATGATCGACAGGCACTTACAAAATACATGAAAAATAAAGTGAAAATAAAATAGATGCGGCCATGATTGAGATATGGATCCCGGTGCAACCGGGTCCAAGTCGGGACGGACGAACTGAGCTGTCCTTTTGTTGTCGGCCCCCTTTTATGCTCTGGTTGGACCATAAATCTCGCGAATAAATCTCGCGCCATACGCGAAAGCTTATTCTTGAAGCTCTTGAGAGTACAAACGGCTGTCTGCGTCTAAAAACCGAGAGTCAAATACGGAATCAAATCGGCTCATTACACACAAACTCATTCGCTTTTTGTTTAATACTGTTCCAGCTTTTGTTCCCGATCAAACGAGGATCATTCATAATTCAAATGTGGGTCTCACACCTTGACCATAGGTCTGGAGCGCCTACGAACTGGATCCAACTATAGCGATCCTCAGATTCGCGGGTGACAACACGACAACGACGTTCTTTATCCGTCCGAAAAGATCACATTATTCCTCGTTGGTGTCTGCCTGAACGACTGATAAATTTGAAGTTCTCTGTCTTGGGTCAGTGGTGGCAGTGCTTCAATCGTTGAAGCATCTCTGGGACCACGCCTGTGCTCGTTCTGCACCACTGATGCCACATCGGGCCATTCTAGCCAACGCCCGCAGTTCCACCTGTTTTCTATGGCCATGGTGGTCCCAGGGCCACCCAGACAACGAGCTGTTAGTGGAATCATCGCCGTTATTATTAAAACACCAGCCTGATTGTCCGGCTAACGCCAGTATGTTCTCCTCTACTGAGCGCTGGCATACCGCTTTCGCAGGGTGGATCCGTGCGTGACATTTTCTCCGCTACTGAACGCCTGCGCAACACGATCGCAGGTGTGGAACCGTCCATGACATCTTTCCTCTTTTCGACGCGGGCGCACCCTTGTCTTACCCTTGGACCCGATTTCGGGCGTTTCTCGAATTTGAAACGCGGGCGCACCCCTATCACAGCGCTGGATCCGACTCTAGGCGTTTCCCTGCTTTGGAACACCATTACCTTACCATTGAACTGGACTCTAGGCGTTCGCTCACTTTGGAACGCCGGCACACCCTTATCTAGCCGTTGGATCCGATTCCAGGAGTTTCGCCACTTTCGAGCGTACTCGCACCCCTATCACAGCGCTGGACCCGTCTCTCCCGCCTATGGGCGCCGGCGTGCCACTCTCGCAGTGTGGACCCGTCAAGCGACGTTCGGCGACTGCTGGAAGCCAGCGCATCGCTTTTATGACACTCGCTTCCTACCATTTTCCGAACGCCGGTGCTGGCGCAACCCTCATCCGTGTCATCCCTCGTTCGCTGTTTCCTACTCTTCGTTGTAAAGCCATCCTACCCATCTTTTGCTTTTTATACGGTCCTGTAATCAAAGGCCTATCTCATCCATTCCGAACGTGTTGAAAACAACTTTTGATCATCACAAGAACTTAACATGTCTGAACATGACAAATGTGGCCCGAAACACTTTTAAATCAAGATAAAAATCGAAATTTACCACATTTTCGTACATAACTCGACGATTTCCCTCATACGAGGGATCCCAGACGGCTAGTCGCGAGGCTACGTGGCGCGTCCTCAAGTGGAGGATGGGGGGCCAATCGCGGACCAAACGCGATCTTGTGCCTGCCCTGAGACGCAGGTGGATTCAGGAGATGGACTCACTGTCTCTGCAGTGTCGGAACGATCTATACCTTCCGTCAGCGCATGGGCATGTTCATGCATGCGTGCGTGGGTGTGCTTGCGTATCTGCAGATTGTATCCTGCACATCTATCCGACCCAAAAGCCCTGCATTCAAGTGACTGGGAGGTACAAAGGAGGCGGTTCGGAGTCGCCTTCAACAAATAAGCTCCATCGTCCACTTCCGGGAAGCCCGGCTAACGTCCCGGTGAAATCACACTCTAGCCTCCCACGGGGAAATAGAGCCCAGCAAGCTATCTCCTGGTCTTAATTTTTTTTCAAGCTCGACACAGCAATAATAGAGAGCGTTCACCGGACCTTGGAAGAGTCACTGGTACGGGTGCGCCATGAGGACGAGGTCCGAGGGGTTATCAAGGCTGCCTAAAACTAGTAGGACTATGATGACGGTCTGTACCCTCAACGCACGCACGCTTGCATCGGAGGCTTCCATCGAGGATTTGATGACGCAGGCCAGGAAGATCAGGTACGACGTCATCGGACTGACCGAGACGAGGAGACACCGGCCACTGAACGCCACCTTCAACACTGGAGAAGAACTGTTCCTTGGAACCTGTGACAATAGACGAGTTGGTAGAGTCGGTGTCCTCGTCAACACGAACTTGGTCATGAACATCGATTCATTCGAACAGCTAACAACCCAAATCGGACGTTTGAGGTTGAGAAGATGTAGATCAAAACCGGCCTTGACAATCTTCGTCGGCTACGCCCCAACATCCAGCTACAACAGTGGCGGACGCAGAAAGTGGGCGGGAGGGGGGGCGTGGGAAGAAAAGTGGGGTCTCCGCCGTTTTGGGGACCCAGACGGAAAATAAAATTAGTAATAATATTAATTATAATAATAAACAATAAATAAAAAATATATTAAAAATAATAATAAAAATAAACAATTAAAAATAAACTAACACAAGATTTTTATTTGTATTGTAAAGTAATTTCGAAAATTTGGCGACCCATTCTCGGGGGGGGGGGGCGCGCGCCCCCCCCGCTCCCCCCCCCTGCGTCCGCCACTGAGCTACAACGAAGAGGAGATTGAGGCCTTCTATATGGACTCGGAGAAGTTCTACAGGGAAGACCACAC
This sequence comes from Ancylostoma caninum, assembly GCA_037903475.1. Taxonomy (NCBI): domain Eukaryota; kingdom Metazoa; phylum Nematoda; class Chromadorea; order Rhabditida; family Ancylostomatidae; genus Ancylostoma; species Ancylostoma caninum. The sequence continues at coordinate 610,966 of JBAJFG010000608.1, read as the reverse complement.
ATTCTACAAGATCATCGTTGGCGACTTCAACGCCAAGATTGGTCCTAGGAGAACGCCTGAAGTATTTCACATCGGTACCCACGGCCTGCAGTGGAACGAACAGGGAGAGAGGCTGTCTGACTTCATCATGACGACGAAGACCATCCACGGTAACACACAATTTCAAAAGCCGACCTCCTTACGCTGGACGTAGGAGTCACCCGGTGGAGAGTACCATAATGAAATCGACTACATCATCGTCAATCGTAGGTTCTGCCCGACCGACGTTGGTGTTGTACCGAAGTTCTACACCGGATCAGACCTCCTTCGTGCAAGATTCTTCTTCTCACGCAAAGGAGAGAAAGCCGTGAAGTTTGAGAGGAGGAGTCCCAAACCCGTCATCAATCGGATCTTTTTACTTCGCTAGCCGGCTTTTAGGAGGATGCGGTTGCCGACAACATCGAGGTCGCGACAACACAGCGCGAAGAGCGCCGGGGGTTCAAGAGTCACCAAGAGATGACTGTCCTACGAGACCCTCGAGCTTATACGCCAGCGTGGAGCCGCGAGAGCCGCAGGCAACCACCAGCTAACGTCCGAGCTCGCAAAACGGTGCAGAGAAGCGATAAAAGAAGACCTCAAGGAGAGACGAGCAGCAGTGTTGGCCGAAGCCGCAGAGGCAGAGAAAAGCGCCCGCCGAGACTTCGCCAATAGCAAGACCAAGATGTCCGTCCTCCGTTGCCCAGACGGAACAATTTCTTCATCAAGACGGGTAATAGTGAAGGTCATCTACGACTTCTACTCGGATCTCTTCGATAGCCACGTACACCTCCCTCAATGTTTGCAGAGTTTCGAAAAGGATTCAGTACGATCGACCACATACAACCGTCACTAGACTCATCGAAGTATCGCGAGAGTATAAGATGCCCCTCTGTCTCACGTTCATCGATTTGAAGAAAGCCTTCGACTCTGTTGAGACGGAAGCGGTGTTGGAAGCCCTGGGCAACCATGGTATACCTACTCAATACATCAAGGTATTTCGTGAGCTCTACAGCAACTTCACGACCAGGATTTCTCCATTCTACGACGACATCATCATCGACGTCAAGAGAGGGGTTCGGCAAGGCAATACAGTGTCGCCAAAACTATTCAGCGCCACTCTCGAAGACGTCATGCGGAAACTGGAATGGGATAGCATGGGAGTGCAAGTTGATGGCCGACGACATAGCCATCTTCGCTTCGCTGACGACATCGTTCTTACAACACCAACCATCAGCGAACAGATGCTGGCCGACTATGAGGACGCGTGTGGAAAGATTGGTCTCCAACTGAATCTGACGAAGACGATGTTCATGAAGAATGGATGAGTCCGGGATGCCCCATTTTCGCTCAACGGAGCGACCATATGCGAATGCTCCAGCTACGTATACATAGGTCGGGAACCAACATGATGAATGACCTCGCTCCAGAGCTGGGCAGGAAGAAACGAGCGGCTTGGAGAGCCTACAAGAGCATCGAGGACGTATTGAAGAAGACGAAGAACACCAGGCTCCGTGCCCACCTCTTCAAAACAACGGTTCTCCCCGCTCTGCCCTACGCCTCAGAAACCTGGGCGATGCGCAAGCAGGATGAGAATGCGGTAGGTGTCATCGAACGCTCCATCGAGAGGGTGATGCTAGGAATAACTCGCCTCACACAAGTGAGGGCTGGAATGCGGAGTTCCACCCTCCGTCAACAATCGAAGATCAAGGACGCTGCCGCTTACGCCACGTTGAATAAGATTAGGTGGGCCGGACCCGTGATGCGTTTTAACGAAAACCGCTGTACGAAAGCCGTCAGCGACTGGAATCCGCGGAACGTTAAGCGCACGACGGGAAGACTACCAACCCGATGGTCAGACTTCTTCACGAAGTCCTTCAAGGATAGATGCGATGCTCTCCGTGTCTCTCGAACGGATAGAATCCACTGGACAACTTTGGCTCGCGAGAGGGACAAATGGAAGGATCGCTGGCGCCCGCTCGGTATACCCGAAGATCAACGGGAGTCAAGGTGATCAAGGTGATCAACTCGACGCGCTAAACACGATGGTATAGATATTTTCCATTTTTGACAGCTGGTTCTCGTGCGCACGCACACACATGTACTGCCAATTAATAGGAAGCAGGATGCATGCATTTCGCTCTGAAAAAAAGCACATGCGACTGCCTTCGCAGTGAGTGTCACGTATGACTTGTTGTATGACTGCCTTCGGAGTGAGTGCCACGTATGCGCTGGACCTTAGGAGAGATCGATCCCGGGACCCTACCATACCGCTAAGGACCTAACAGCATCCAGAACACACAAAATACGCTCACTATAGATCGGCGTGATACCGATGGCAACAGGTCGCCAATAACGATGTTTTGGCTGCACCTGCATTGTGACAACAGAAAGCCAGATCGACCGCTGACTGGAAGGAATGGCTGTCCGTCACATGCGAACTTCAAATGGAGGAAGTGCACGACGTCGTAGTCGTCCTTGATCCTGGAAGAGGCATCGTTATCAAGTGTTACTGTAACAGAATGCAACACACTCATTCTCTTCCTACGCCCTCTATTCCCTTGACTGGGCACCACAACAGTTTTGTTTTCCACCACAGGAACATTCACCTTTACTGCGTCGGGTGTTGGCCCTTTTGGGATGGTTCCACATCATGCCTCACGACCTGTTTCTGTGAGCTCCTTCACAGTCCTACTCACGCCGGGCTTGCCCTCACACTCTAGCTTGCAACTCAGTGCAGGCACGGGGCATTGATTCCCAGAATCAATTTGTTGCTTTTTCGTTTGTACACGTGCATCTGAACATTCACTTCTCCCCTACCGCATTCTTTTGGCGGGATATAAATCATATCACAAGTTTGTAGTGGAGCAAACGACAAAATTCTACTATTGTCGCGACTTCGTGCGACTCTATCTGTAACATCTTTAAAAGATGTCCCAGATCGCTGTGCACAGTGGCCTTACGCTCCTCGCACGCGCACGCTAGCCTCCGTCCGCTCCGCCGAAGCTGCATAAGTAGTGGGCGCACGCGTACTCACCAAGCCATTCGTCGACTGTCAACCACGGGGAGAGGTAGCATTCGGAAGCAAAAGGGTAGATGATGGAACAATACATGTGTCGATCAGCAACAACAATCCACAGGGTACCACAAGGATAGGAGCAGCGCTACAGAGAGGTGAGCCGATGTTCCTGTCTGCGCGAGGAGAAATGGAGCACACGCTCCTCCCGCCGAGCACGGCTCATACGTAGGGGAGTTTGTGTTTGGAGTTTTTTAACCCCTGGTGACGAGCCGGTTGTGTTCCCCCATTAGCAATTATATTGTATTTGTGTATATATTAGCAGCGGGCTATGAATATGTGCAGTATTATTGTTCTGTTGTGTAGTATGAAGTGCAGACAGATGCCACGAGGGTAGTGGCCACAATATCCAGCATAGTTACCATATTACATGTGTGTTAAACAGCACGACGTCTACTGCCAAATGGTGCTGATAGCGCATCTGCATTATCACATGTGTTGTTTCCTGTCGGTTGTGCATGGTGTACGGAACCTACCTGGTTATGTGATATGTTGTCTCAGACATTCGCCGGATTGGAGCCGAACCCGATAGGGATTGGAGCCGCATGTCACCTCGGCTCCAATCCGTAAAATGGGCGGGGCTCGAGCGCCATACGGCGCTATTCGGGCTACCATGGGTGCTATTCGGGCTACCACGGGTGCCATTCGGTTGCTATTCGGTTGCTGTTCGGTTGCTATTCGGTTGCTATTCAGTTGCTGACTTGTAGTAACACGTTCGTTATTCGAGTAGCATGAGATACCACTGTCGGGTTTTAACACGTCCGCTATTCAGAATTATCAGATTTTCGAGCTTCCATGACGGTGATGAAGGGTTAAAAGCGTTGCTACAGTGGTTACTGCCCTGCTTTCGAGCCTCTTCGTTCCTTGTCCACTTTAAAGAGGAGTAATTCTGACGGCACTATCCTCAAATGAGACAAAAATTGTCATGTTTCTACCACGGATTGGGGTAATCGTATGCTTAAGCAGGCTTACCCCCAGATGTCTGAAGAAGCATGCTCTTTTTGCGCCGGCTGCAGCGATTCCACAGCATTCGATCAGTATCCGCCTTTAAGCCCCACTGCTAGATCCCAGAAGCATGGAATGTGTAGTTATGCGGAAAGTTTTAAAGGCCTTTCTGAATTTCACCCAATCCATGTATTGGAGAACTTGATTAGCTTGCCAGAAACCGAAATTCGAACAACCAAAATTCATTTGACAATGAGCTACAGTGTGCGTCAAAATTTACGCCCACCCTAAAAATTTGTGGTTTCGACCGAGGATTGAGATTTCTCGAGTAATGGCATTCACTATCGTTTTCAGCATGCTTGAGAACCTCGGAAACTTTCACCAAGTCTTTTCTAGGTGGTCTTCTAATTTTTTTATTCGTTTTGAAGGGAAAATGTGGTGGTTCAAAACTTTACGCCCACCCTTGAAAATGTCGGTTACGAAGGATAGGAATTGCGAGCAAGCAGGGAATGATACGGACTGATGTAGTAGCGCTCGAGAAGATCTCGGGAAACCTTATGGAGCATTCAAAATCAATGCCAAAGATATTTTATATGTCACTGACTGAGCAAACTCTCCCTCGAACAAGTGTGAAGAGAACAAAATTTAGCAAAGACTTTGGGTGGTCGCAGATACTTAGCCGATATTTCCATGAATAATCTAAATACGTATAGATAGAAAAGGAAACACTAGAACACATTTCAAAGTCGACACGACTGCCATACCACCCGTCTGGTCCTTCTCCTTCACAGTGTCGACCGAGAAAATCAGCACTGAAGTTTTCAAATTGACCAGTTTCTTCGCATATCAATAATTGAGGACATTTGAAACAAGAAGACAATGTCTGTTCTCCGGCAGACACCACATCACCATTGGGGTCGAATGATTTTGCTAGGCACAACATGAACAGCACATAGGCTTAACCGGCATTTTTCGTAGTGTTTATTAACATGCAGGATATCACTCATAACTTTGAAAACTCTGTTCGTTGATGGAAATAGAAGTCAGGCCACGATTTTCCTGACCGAATCTCGCATTAATTACGTCCTGCTGGCAGCGTTCCAACCGGCTGAATATCGATCGCCAGCAGGACGCCACGTATGATCTCAGGCGGTGCGGGAGGAGGATACGGTGGAACTACGGTACTGTACAGGCAGTTCAGAAATGACTCGGTACGGTGAAATCCTATGTGGAGAGTGAGAGGCCCTTTTGACAAGTCGCCCACGTTCTGGCTTGTTGTTCGCTGTGCTTTATAGCTACCGGACATGTTAAAATGGCCCTGGAAATGATGTGAAAGGTACGTGAAACGCATGCGTTCAAGCGGTGCGATACCGAGTGCGAGGTGAATCGCCTGTATATCCCAAATTTCTGAGAATTTTGTTTTCGGGGTAATTTTGTGTGAAGTCGTTAGGAAGTGGTGGTTTGAAAGGGGTGCTGAACACGAATATCGTATCTGTTTTGTACCGTATCCCCATTTTCGTGTGTTCACTGTAGGCACAATGTAGACTCGGAATCTCATAGACTGCTCTCGAATTTTGCGTACAGGAATTTATATCGACGCTAATAACGTATATCAACATCATTTTGCATGCCGCCTCCTTTCTGCCCGAAATCGGTATTTTCTTTCGATGTCTTGCAGTACACCCACCGTGACCTTGCAGAAATGGGGGTGCGGTGCAAAACGGATACGATATTCGTGTACAGCACTTCAGATAAGGGCACTATTCCACTTATTCTGCCCGGAAATCTTAAGACCAAAAAATCCTCTGAAACTTTGTCTTAGGGGGGTATTTGGCATGCCGGCCACGAATATCACACTCATTTCGTGCCGTAACCCTATTTGGATAGGTTAGATAAGATTAGGGTAAGTAAAGTATCTCGCAGAATTATCTGAATTTTTGTCTAGAGGGGTTATTTGGTATGCTGATCACGAATATCACATTGACTTCGCTAGTTGAAAGCAATTTGAGGCTTTCCTATGGACTGTGCCTGCCCAAACCCTGCCGCAGTTCTACCCAAATGGTGTTGCGGCACTAAGCGAGTATGATATTCGTGATCAGCATATGAATAACCCCCCTACACAAAAATTCAGATAATTCTGCGAGATACTTTACCTACCCTAACCTTACCTAATCCTAACCAAATAGGGTTAGGCACGAAATGAGTGTGATATTCGTGGCCGGCATGCCAGATACCCCCTCCCCCCCCTAAGACAAAGTTTCAGAGAATTTTTTGGTCCTAAGATTTTCGGGCAGAATAAGTGGAATAGTGCCCAAATAACCCCTCCCTGACTCTTTGTGAAGTTAGGCGAAATACTTCTCGAAATTTTGGGGCAGAACTAGCCCTTTTATGTTATCTACAGGGCCAGGTGAATAAGACTCGCCGTTAAACCTACAATGAAGTAAAGGCTCGTAGTAAAACTCGTCCAACTCCGCTCACTCGCCGCAGGACCAGCCAAATCACCACCCTTTCGATTTACGTGCGACACCTATCTTACTTGCACTCATCACTGCGTTGTCGACTGCAATTCTTCATTCTCATGCAACTCGCACTACTGCACTACAGTAATTTATTAGCTTACAGAGGGCGTGAGACCGACTTTGGTCGCAGTTACGACTTCGTCACTTTTTGGCTAACTGGTCTAATTTTTGCACTTTTGGAAGTGCATATGATGTAATCCCTTCCATTCTGATTTTTCCATACTGCCATCCGCTAAAATATACTTCCAAACGCATTCTGCGGGCAAAGTCGTAATTGCAAACAAAGTCGGATCAGGCGCCCTCTGTGAACTAACAGACCATACTTTTGTTGCACACTTCATCAGCTGCCATTTTAGAGAAGTTTAATGTTTTCTAGGCTATAAACACCTCGTTGATGATGTAATGTTAAGTTTTCAAGAGAGAAATAGTAGGTTTTGAGGTTAAAAGTCCTCTCAAGGAATATTATTTCTCTGCAGAACCCCCCACCCCCCTAAGAAGGAAGAAGGAAGCGCTCGAGGGGACCTGAGAGGATACACCCTCACCAGAAGTCACTCTATGCAGTTTCAGCTAATCAGACATCAGACAAAAACAAGGTGATCAGACAAAAAGGATATCGACCGCACTCGGCGAGAGACGACTTGAGAATGAGACTTGCTAGCAATGACGAGTGGAAAATGAGAAAGACTTGCTAGCAACTCAATAGCAACCATCGGTGAACATGGCCGCCATATGTGGCCCGAATAGCAACTCAGTAGCAACCGTCGGTTGCTAGCAGCAACGCAATAGCACCCACCGTTGCTGCGGCAACGGCCGTTGCTATTGCGTTGCTAGTGACAAGAGTGGGCGGAGTCGGTTCGGCTCCAATCCATGGAATGTCTGAGTAGTGATATGGTTGGTAGCTTGGGGGCCTCCACTGTAGTTGTGCTGTTAACTACGTGGCAGGTGAACTCACGAATTCTGACGCAAGCCAAAAGTGCTATAGTCTGTCCAAAACGATGTGTCCGCCCACGCACGCGGGGATGTAGAAGCCGCCACACGCACGCGGGGATGTAGAAGCCGCCACGTTTGCCAGCGCTCCACGTCATCATCCCTGACCTGCGTATCACTTTTCATCGTTATCTTCATGGTATTGACCAGTGATTTGGCTCTGACAAGGACGATGTGGCAGCCCAACAGCATCCGTCCCTGCCGCGCCGCCTCTCGATCCCCGCGTGCGTGGGCGGACTCGTCGTTTCGGACAGGCTCTACCAGCCTTGACGGGTTACACGACCCATCAGTGTCAGGTTGCGGGTTTCCTGGTAGTTGCTCCGCCGATGTGTCGGCTCTGAGGTCCGCTAACCACTGCCATGGGTGACTCCAGGAAATCACGACACGACAATTGCGACTATAGAATTTTTTTTCTTGTTGAAGTATTTGAGATGGATATGTTCCATAATAACATCCTATGTCGAAATCAGCACATCGCCATGATTTTGCTTCCAGGCCTACTTCAAAATAGTTTGTAAGCGTTTGAATATGGTATGGGTCTTGGGTAGGATCTTGGGCCACTGGGATATCTCGTAGTGAAGGGGTTTACGCTATGTGTTCTGCAAACTTCCCAATGAATATATTGGTGGTGTTTCCTGACTCGGCAAAAAGAATTAAAGATTTGAACTCTTGGGCTCATGACTTTCTTTATAACCGAGACAATTTTTGGGAAGGACCGCAGCAGAAAACCGACTGGTGGCCTGCGTTTCTTCCGGTCTCCTGTTGCATTTTTCCGAATAGCTGCTGGGGTCCTTCTGAATGCTTAACGTGGTCTCTGCGAATATCTGCTGCGCTTCTTCCCAATAGCTGCTACGGTTCTTCCGAATAGCTGCTGCGGTCCATCCTAATGGCTACGGGGATGTGCGCGGGGTTCCGTACAAATACGCTACACACCCTGTTCACTCTCTCAGGACCACCACATGTGGTACTCACACGCAAAAATGGCAACCTCCCTGGGGGTCAGTGGTTTTACAGTCCGAAGCCAATTTCTTATCTCAAGCTTAAAAGCACTGATTTCTTCTTGATCGCAAAGAAGCTGAGCGTACTATTTATGCAGTTTCGGCGGAGCGGACGGAGGGTAACGTGTGCGTGCGAGGAGCGTAGGGCCACTTCGCGCACTCTGAACTTTCTGCCCGCGGTGGACCCGCGGTACGAGGTCGATCCGCGGTGGATCCGCGGTTGCCCGCGATAAATCCGCACATGCCCACGGTGGACAACCGGGAGTGACGTCACTCCCGCGCTATGCCCGCACGTGCCCGCGGTGTATCCGCACATGCCCGCGGTGGACCCGAACATGCCGGCGTTGGACTGGACCCGCACTAGAGCTGATTGCGTCATCAATGCCAACAAAACCTCCACGCACGATGTACGCATGTCCGAGTGGATAAGGGAGCGGACTTGGAAACATGAGTTCGAAAAGGTACGTGGGTTCGAATCCAGTGGTGTAAAAACGCTTTCAGGATGAAATATCAGTGCCATTGTGGATTTGCCTCCTCCTCACGACAGGGTCTTCGATACAGGACCTTTTTTAGAAGAAAATAACCAGTCCCTTGAAAATGCATGTTCCCGCGGTGGGTCCGCACATGCCCGCGGTGGAGCCGCACATGCCCGCGGTGGAGCCGCACATGCCCGCGGTGGCGAACCGCGGATCCACCTCGTGCGTACCGCGGATCCACCGCGGGCAGAATATTCTGAGCAGCGACCTGGGATCCTTTAAAGATGTTACAAATAGAGTAGCACGAAGTGGCGACAATAATAAAATTTTCTGGTTTGCTCCTCTACAAACTTGTGTTATGGTTTGATTATAGTACTACTTGATCATAATATATGTAGGGTTTTTGAAGAGGGAGATTCGGGTCACTCCGTGCAGTCGAAGTCGAGCTGAGAGAGCGAACTATCAATCAGCTGCCAGATGTCATCGGAAGCTCCAGCAATTCTTGATTAGTAAGTAGTGAGAAAATTAGAGAATATGCTCGTCGTTTAGCATGCTCGTGAAAAAATTTTCGAAATTTGCTTGGGTATTGATTAATAAGCGTTGAAAACGCGAGAATAGTATTACAGGATTGTTACAATCTGCTTGTATATTTGAGTTTCGTACGTTTTTTGTGAGTCGGAGGAAGCTTCCTGGCTTCTTCCGCTAGGATTATTTCTCTGTCGAACTTTGGAAGTGATTACAAGGTTTCAGGGAACCGTTCCCAAGTTCCTATTAGACCATTGTATGCTCTGGATCAGTCCACACAATGTATGCAAGCATTCTATTTGTCTTGGGCAACTTACTGTACAAAACATATCCCAGCGTCGAGCGAGGATAAGTAGTAAACAAATGAAAAAAAAAACAAAATTGTGTGTCAACAATTTGTTATTTGATGAATTTCGCGATCAATTCTGACTAGCTAACAATAAATCATTGTGGTGAAGACCTAAGCTTCAAGCGACGTTCTGCTTCAGCCGGGAAATTCGGCCCAGCTCGTATTTCCGGCCATTCAACGTGGAAACGCGGTAATAAAAGCCGTTTTATTAGCCAAAATTCCCAGAACAGAGCAGAGCCAGAAATATGCTCCAGCAGCGGCTGTGTGAATCAAGTTTTTTCTCCACGAATCCATCATCCCGAGCCCAGCACCTCAGCATTTAGAGCCCATCACTGCCCTTTCATATTTACGCTGTCCATGCTCCCACGGGACATCCGCGACTCCATCGCACACCTCCATCCTCGCTCTGAATGGATCGGGCAGACGAATGACTATTACGGAAGATCTATAGTCATTCGCCTGATTATAAATTAGGCTCGGCGGTTTTGTGCCCTTGTCACCTCGGCTTGGCCTAATGACGCCTGCGCCGTCAGCCTGGCGCCGTCGCAGAATGCTGGGAACCTCGTTTGCTTGGTCCTTACCTGAATGCTCGGATCAACATGCCAGTTGTGTTTCGAGCTCCTTATTTGTCTTACTTGGTCTCGTTTCGAGTGACATTAATTTATTATCTATTTATTTATTTACTTCTCTGTCCAGAAGTGGGCTAACAGAACTCTATGGCATGCAAGTGTAAAACAAATGATGTGTTCTACTTGTTGTAGGCAGAATGGCTTGAAAGAGCGGTATTCTTTCATTCAAGCATTTGTATATGTATACTATTGGGAGCTTTTATAAATATAATGAACGAATGACACCTCTCCTTACAGTTTAAAGGCCTTACTCGAGTACTATATGAAAGTAACATGATATTAATCTGTTGAATATCCATCGCTACATAACTGTATAATATTATGAATTTTCGTTGATATTTATTAGTTACAGTCATTCCCTCTTCTGTTTTTTCGTCTTTCTGCTTTCCTGACTCTCAGTTTTATTTTATTCCAAAATTCTTGGCTTTACGCTTAGGACATGATTCA
>JBAJFG010000383.1:600000-799171 GCA_037903475.1 Ancylostoma caninum | reverse complement strand
GTCCCGACCCTTGTCTGCGTACATTTGGAGTTCCCTGTATGTATCCTGTGCAAAGTCTCTTCATCGGCCCTCTATAAGAGACCATACATGTTTGGATAAATAAATAAATGAGTGAGTAAATAGATAATTAAATGAATAAAAATGCTAGTTATCCTATGAGAAATATTGGAACAAGAATGGAGACTAAAAACCCGTGCACAATTTCTTGACAATCACTATGAAAATTTGGATTGTTCCAGAGATTTCGCTGCGAGTTCGGCCATTCATCTCGCTCCCTCGCTCCGTCAGTGCACGTATCTGCGTTTGTGCGTGCGCGAAATTGCGTCAAACGCATGAAATTTCCATAGTTGAGCCTATCGTCGCTCTCACTCGTGACTCTGTCGAATTCCTCTCTACTCACGAGTTGGACGTGAGCCAAGTTTAAAGGCCGCAGTGGCAGATTTCACTGCTCCTCAGTATTTGGCTCATGTCCAGCACGACAAGGAGCAGGATCGTAAGATTGTGCGTAAAGCAAAACAATGGTTCTGCACCTGCAACAGAGGCTTTGACTATGCATGAGAATGGTGATAAACAGTAGTCTTTGGACAAACAGAACGCTGTAGTTGGACGATTTTATTTCAAAAGCTGCGATTTTCGATTATTTCCAGGCTCGCAAAAATGAGGAGGTGCTCTGTTTTTGTGGGATAAAGACTGTCCCCTCATCGTTCACGAAATCAAATGATCTTTTGAGGGACTTGACAAGAGAGAACTTCTGCCAGTCGATCCACGGGAGTCCAAGAAAAAATTTGGATTTGTTCCCAATTTCTCGGCTCATCCGTGATCATCCATCCAACTCCATGAATCTGTTTGATCTGTTTTGGAGTGCAAACTAACACTTGTGAAGTCCTAGATTCCCCGTGAATGACCCTAATTGGTGGGCGGAGTCGGGCAATTAACGAGCTTTTGTAATATTTGGTGACAACAGGAAAAGTGTAAATCGAGAGGAGTACGATTTAATGTGGAGCGTTGTTCAGCATCAGTATCATATTGTTTTTTGTCCAGTATCATATGAATTTCCAATTTCAAGAAATTCTTCCTCCTTCCTCCTTCGAGAGTTACAGTCGGGTCCGGCATCCACTGCAAATGAGCGCCGGCGGGCGCCGGCCGCCGCTACCCTCCGGCGCCCTGGTATTAATGAGCTATAAATCACTCGAGCATTGGAGCAAGCGAAGAAAAATACAATTTTAGTTCATAGTAGACAGAGTGCAGTGGATATGTTAAGGCTATAAAGCAGGGGACCATTTTCACAACTTTCACGCTTTTTTCATTTTTGTGATTTTCATGGGGAAAGATTTCTGAATACACAATAAGCGAAGCCAATTCTTCCATTTTCTGCTATAGTACACTGCTTCGCGAATACAAAAATGGCCGTTATTCTTCTATAGATGGACACAGTGCTTCAGTTGTCCCATCTGAATAATAAAGCTCATCCAATTCGGGATCCTCAGAAATAATTGAAATCCGTATAAATTGTTCCATATCCATTGCGACCACGGATCTCCCTCATACGAGGGATCCCAGCTGGTTAGTCGCGAGGCTACGTGGCGCATCCCCAGGTGGCGGATAGGGGACTAATCGCGGACCAAACGCGACCTTGTGCCTGCCCTGAGACGCGGGTGGATTCAGGGGATGGACTCCCTGTCTCTGCAGTGTCGGAACGATCTATACCTTCTGTCAGCGGGTGGGCATGTTCATGCATGCGTGCATGGGTGTGCTTGCATCTCTGCAGATTGTATCCTGCACATCTATCCGACCAAAAGCCCTGCATTCAAGTGACTGGGAGGTACAAGGGAGGCGGTTCGGAGTTGCCTCCAACAAATAAGCTCCATCGTCCACTCCCGGGAAGCCCGGCTAACTTCCCGGTGAAATCACACTCCAGCCTCCCACAGGGGAATAGAGCCCAGCAAGCTATCTCCTGTGGGCTTAAAATTTTCTTCAAGCTCGACACAACAATAATAGAGAGTGTTCCCCTGATCTCGGAAGAGTCACTGGTATGGCAGCGCCAGTGAAGACGAGATCCGAGGGGTTATGTAGGCTGCCTAAAACCAGAAGGACTATGATGACGGTCTGTACCTTCAACGCACGCACGCTTGCATCGGAGGCTTCCATCGAGGATTTGATGATGCAGGCCAGGAAGATCAGGTACGACGTCATCGGACTGACCGAGACGAGGAGACACCGGCCACTGAACGCCACCTTCGACACTGGAGAAGAACTGTTCCTTGGAACCTGCGACAGTAGAGGAGTTGGTGGAGTCGGTGTCCTCGTCAACACGAACTTGGTCATGAACATCGATTCATTCGAACAGCTAACAACCCGAATCGGACGTTTGCGGTTGAGAAGATGTGGATCAATACCGGCCTTGACAATCTTCGTCGCCTACGCTCCAACATCCAGCTACGACGAAGAGGAGATCGAGGCCTTCTATATGGACTTGGAGAAGTTCTACAGGGAAGACCACACATTCTACAAGATCATCGTTGGCGACTTCAACGCCAAGATTGGTCCTAGGAGAACGCCTGAGGAACTTCACATCGGTACCCACGGCCTGCAGTGGAAGAACAGGGAGAGAGGCTGTCTGAGTTCATCATGACGACGAAGACCATCCATGGTAACTCACAATTCCAGAAGCCAACCTCCCTACGCTGGACGTGGGAGTCACCCGGTGGAGAGCACCATAATGAAATTGACCACATCATCGTCAATCGAAGGTTCTGACTGACCGACGTCGGTGTTACACCGAAGTTCTACACCGGATCAGACCATCGCCTTCTTCGTGCAAGATTCTTCTTCTCACGCAAAGGAGAGAAAGCCGTGAAGTTTAAGAGAAGGAGTCCCAAACCCGTCATCAATTGGGATCTTTTCACTTCGCTAGCCGGCTTTTGGGAAGACGCGGTTGTCGACAACATCGACGAAGAGTACGATTGGCTTGTACAGCATCTCCGCGACAGCGCAAAGAGCGCCGAGGGTTTAAGAGTCACCAAGAGACGGCTGTCTTACGAGACCCTCGAGCTTGTACGCCAGCGTGAGGCCGCGAGAGCCGCAGGCAACTACCAGCTAACGTCCGAGCTCGCAGAACGGTGCAGAGAAGCGATAAAAGAAGACCTCAAGGAGAGACGAGCAGCAGTGTTGGCCGAAGCCGCAGAGGCAGGGAAAAGCATACGATGCTCCCTCCGAGACTTCGCCAATCGCAAGACTAAGATGTCCGCCCTCCGGCGCCCAGACGGAACAATTTCTCCATCAAGACGGATAGTGGAGAAGGTCATCTACGACTTCTTCTCGGATTTCTCCCGTAGCCACCTCCACCTCCCTCAATGTCATCTTAGGGAGGACGGGTATGTTGTCCCATCGGTTCTCCCTTCCGAGATCCGACATGCCATCAAGTCGGTGAAAAATCGTACAGCACCGGGCCCCGACAGGATTCGACCGGAACATCTGAAGAACCTACCGCCAATTCTCATTACCACCTTGGCTAGGTTTTTCACGCGGTACCTGTCGGAATGCAAGGTACCTAACCAATGGAAGACCAGCAGGACCGTGTTGCTGTACAAGAAGAGAGGCCCGCAGGATATTGGCAATTATCGCCCCATCTGCCTACCGTCCGTCGTCTACAAGCTTTTCACGCGAGTGATCCTCCATAGGATCGAAAGGACACTAGATGAGGGACAGCCGTGCGAGCAAGCAGGGTTTCGAAAAGGATTCAGTACGATCGACCACATACACACCGTCACTAGACTCATCGAAGTATCGCCGAGAGTATAAGATGCCCCTCTGTCTCACGTTCATCGATTTGAAGAAAGCCTTCGACTCTGTTGAGACGGAAGCGGTGTTGGAAGCCCTGGGCAACCAGGGCATACCTACTCAATACATCAAGGTATTTCGTGAGCTCTACAGCAACTTCACGACCAGGATTTCTCCATTCTACGACGACATCACCATCGACGTCAAGAGAGGGGTTCGGCAAGGCGATACCGTGTCGCCAAAACTATTCAGCGCCACTCTCGAAGACGTCATGCGGAAACTGGAATGGGATAGCATGGGAGTGCAAGTTGATGGCCGGCGACTTAGCCATCTTCGCTTCGCTGACGACATCGTTCTTATAACACCAACCATCAGCGAAGCGGAACAGATGCTGGCCGACTTCGAGGACGCGTGTGGAAAGATTGGTCTCCAGCTGAATCTGACGAAGACGATGTTCATGAAGAACGGATGGGTCCCGGATGCCCCATTCTCGCTCAACGGAACGACCATATCCGAATGCTCCAGCTACGTATACCATAGGTCGGGAAGTCAACATGATGAACGACCTCGCTCCAGAGCTGGGCAGGAGGAAACGAGCGGCTTGGGGAGCTTACAAGAGCATCGAGGACGTAGTGAAGAAGACGAAGAACACCAGGCTCCGTGCCCACCTCTTCAATACAACGGTTCTCCCTGCTTTGACGTACGCCTCGGAAACCTGGGCGTTACGCAAGCAGGATGAGAATGCGGTCAGCGTCATCGAACGCTCCATCGAGAGGGTGATGCTAGGAATAACCCGCCTCACGCAAGTGAGGGCTGGAATACGGAGTTCCACCCTTCGTGAACAGTCGAAGATCAGGGACGCTGCCGCTTACGCCAAGTTGAGTAAGATCAGGTGGGCCGGACACGTGATGCGTCTTAACGACCACCGTTGGACAAGAGCCGTCAGCGACTGGACTCCACGGGACGTTAAGCGCACGACAGGAAGACCACCGACCCGATGGTCAGACTTCTTCACGAAGTCCTTCAAGGAAAGATATAATGCTCTCGTGTCCCTCGAACGGACAGAATCCACTGGACAACTCTGGCTCGCGAGAGGGACAAATGGAAGGATTGCTGGCGCCCGCTCGGTATACCCGAAGATCAACGGGAGTCAAGGTGATCAAGGTGATCCATTGCGAAGTAGTTCTACCGCTGTCATTTATCTTTCGTGGAGCAGTCCTTTACGGCGGAGTTACTCTCTCCCGGTTTCCCTCAACTTTGAAAAAGTGGTTTTTCACTATTACTTACACTATTACTATTACTTACACTTACACTTATCGTAGTTTATCTTCGAAAGAGTTTTCCACTATTACTTACACTTACACTTATCGTAGTTTATCTTCGAAATTTATGCAAAACGTTGCCGGATGCCTTCCTGGACTACCCGAAGGAGATCACGGGGGACGTTCCAAGCAGTGAACCCCAAACACTGCGATACTTAACTCTGGATCTCCTACGGAGTGGAACCAGCGATAGGGACAGATTGCAATCTGCCACTCAAACCACTGAGCCATCCGGGCTACTTTTTATGTTGGAGTTTGTTAGATAACTGCAGCAGTCGTAGGCAGCATACTATATGTATTTGCAAAACCGGGGCGCAGTGCAGGATTCGATCCCCTGACCACCACAACGTCGATCATTCGCTCAACCCACTGAGCTATGCGCGCACGCGATGCAGCAAACAAGTAGTGTCCAATCTTACTTACACTTACACTTATCGTAGTTTATCTTAGAAATTTAGGTGAAAAGGGAGTGGGGTGGGGCCACTCCTGTGAAGTCTAAGCCTAAGCCTTAAACCCATTCTTAAGCATAGGGTTAGGCTTATCTACCCTGTCTACTATGGACTAAAATTGTATTTTTCTTCGCTTTCTCCCAAGCTCGAGTGATTTATAGCTCATTAATACCGGAGGATGGCGGCGGCCGGCGTCCGCCGGCGCCCATTTGCAGTGGCTGCCGGACCGGACTGTATGTATTGTAAAAGTCCCGGAAGCCCTCACAAATCCCTTAAAAATTTCCATAACGCTTCAAAAGCAGTGTGTCACCTCGTTTTCGTTTCAGGTTTTGACGGACCCCAGATCTTTTCAGTGCGCTGAGTCTGAAGGTACCCATAGAATTTTACAAAACGGTCTGTAAGCTCGTTTTTTAGACGTTTTTCGGGATGGAGTTTGCAACAGTTCGTGAACTACACTTTTGGACCCTCCGTAAACGGGGTTTCCGTCACCATCATGGGTTTTGACGTACATACATCGTTTTAATCAGCGTGACGAGGACAAGAATAATGAATGTTTACCTTTCTCCCTTCCATATGGCTTTGCAACTCGAAGTTCACTTATTAATTTATTTAATTACTTGTTTGCTTATTTACTTACTCATTTATTCCCTTGTACATGTCACAAAGGCCACCAAAAACATACTAGTCAATAATTAAATGGCTAAACTCGAAAGAAATGAAGTAAAAAGTCGAAAGATTCCCTTCATACCTTCTTTGTAGGCCGATATGATGACAACGTTTGCATGTTCAGTTCAGGCAGCGCCAATTCTCGTGTGAATAATTAGTTTTTCCCTAGTTTGTTTTTCTTTTTTGTTCTTTTGTCGGAGGTGTTCCATAGGTATTCGTTCAGGTCGATAATCTTACAGGTGACCCCAAACCAGTGCGACATTCATGTACATCTCACTAAATAGTTTTTTGTATCTCTCTTATTTTTTGCTCTCTTTCGTAGGAACCTGGTCACCCACCTGTGATTTTTTGCTCTCCATGTAGATTTTTGGTCGCATTGTTCGCTGTAGTTCTCGCTCTAACCTTTCACCCGCCGACATGATCGCTTTAGCCTTTTGCGATCGAGGCGGTGCTGCTTTAATGAGCTGTAGAGCTATAGGGTTTATAAGCTTAAATCGTCTGGTCGACAGCACTTTGACGGCTGTCTGGTCACTTGGAAAAAAAGCTCTGCACTCTTGAACCGTTTTTCCCCATCCTGCTAACATGCTTATCATATTTATTTGCATATTTTCATGGGAAAATAATGAAATAGAGAAAGAAAACAACAAGAAGGTGTCTGTTACTACTGGAGCAGAATACGAGGTGGCTAACAACTTTGTTGGTCTTGAACTTTGGAAATAACCTCCTACAGAGCGCTGAAATGAATATAGCTGAACTTGAGATAATTTTTCTAAAATATATGTATACATATATTATATTATGAATATTATTATGTTTCTTAATATATAATAGAGGTGCAAGAGATGACTGGAAATGACAAAATCATAAGAATCAGCCTATCAATTTATTCGAAATTCCAAAATTCGATCTCAAATAAGTCTATAGTTCGGATGTTTGAAAAAGAAAAAAGGGTTCTTGAACGTTTGAATACTCCGGATCTAGTCCTGGACGGAAAATAATCCTGAACGAAAAATAATTAAATTGAGTTATTTGATTTCTATTCTGCTCTAAGTACAATGTGTGCAATATAATGTAACATATCATTATTGGCTTTCATTTCAGAATCTTTGAATCCTCCTCTTGGGACAAATAGATCGTAGTATTTTTACGGTAATTGAAAGTGCAATCCGTTGAATTCGTTTACCGCATTGCCAAAAAATAAAACATACCTTAGAAATATTTTAAACTTTTTTTTCTATAACTTCAGACATTTTTAGGCATGCTGGGCCTCAGGTTTCACCCCATCTGCCTTTTCCTTTTCACTCTCGCCTATGGCGTGGCCAGTCTTTCACCGGAAGCAAGGAGCGCCTTGATGAAGGTACGAACACTTTGACGAATAGTCGTGCAGCAGTATCAGGAACTAAAGGATTATTTTAGAAAAGTGCAAAGTGCTGAAGCATAAAAGCCACTATACGATTAGGTACAGCCGGTTTTTACGTGTTTTGGGGCCATAAATTTTGTTCATAATTATTTTTGAATTACTAACTCGATTTGGGAAGAATCCTGGCTTTTTTCATTAGCATGGTTTGCCTCGACTGCGGAATACAAGAGCAACTCGCCTTCTCCCTTCCCTCTCCCAGCTCCCACCCCCCCCCCCCCTCTCTTGCCGTTCTGAATATGGATGCAAACAGCTCGACATGCACAATTTCATTCCTAAATCGAGGTCCCTGAGATTGGATTCGCTATCGTCTTAGCCCACTCACTTTATACGCACTGTGGTTGCAGTCCCCAAGAGCCTCAGACACTCGATAAGCAGGTAAAGAAAACAGCAGGCGTTCTTGGGCTCCTACCATTTTTTTCCGAGGTGAAAAACAATTTGAATGCGGTCAAGGAAATCCCAGCAAACTTTATACTGATGGGATGACGGAAGCAGAAGAAGGAGCTGCAGCTACGAAACCTTAGGCCCTAGTGATATTCTGGCCTTCTTGGACTGCGGCTACGTAAATTCTTTACTAATAATGAGAAGAACTGTGAACATAATAGGGCACAGATAGCGAGAGGCACTCTGTTGTCCCCCCTGTTGACCTGCAGTCACACTACCAACCGATTTCCACCTCTAAACTGAGATGTATGAGTTTTCAGAGTCTCGGCGGCACAAGTCTAGAGGATCGTCGAGCTAGACTACGTAATCTCGGCGCACTGTTCTTCGGGAACAGGACAGCAGGAACGACTCCGACGGCTAGAGTTGATTCGCCCATAGCACAGGTACTATCCTTCAATTTTTACATTCAGTTGGTTTTCTAGGATATTTTAGTGCTGCTTAATTGTTCATTATCAGCATTGGAACAAAATGGTACTTTAGGGAGTTCAACAGGCTTTGGATCCTGTGGGAGAACTCAACATAGAAGACATCAACCAGCAAGAAGGCATTTCTGAGTATCTTTTCCAGGGTGACATTGACTTGACTGAGTAAGTTGTGCATTTTTTGGTCAACTATCCCTATGATTGCATTACTATAGAAATTTGTGAAATGACTGACTGCTCGAAGTTAGCTCCATTACCTTTATGTCCCCCCGCACCCCCTCCACTCCCTTATAGGGTATTTCGCCTGTTTCCAAGAACTCGATCTAATCAAAAACAGGTGAGCCAATATAGATCACGTAGTTCTTGCCAGCAGATACCAAAACACCACCACTTATGACCTCAAGCTGCTCTTTCTCCTATCGTAGTGAGGATCTTAAACAACTTTGTCACTGCCCCTTGGAATTGACTCTATAAACTAGTAGGCAGCAAATAAGAACCAAAGTGATACCAGTAAAGCCACAATTTACAGAGAGCAACTGAAGCAGCTTGAAGGAAGTGCACCTATGAACGCCAGGGCTAAACGTCAAGTGGCCGCATTTGCACTCCTTTGGCCGAACAACCAAGTCTTTTACTACTTCGATCCTAGCATAAGTATGTTTGTAGGTTTCGATTTTCTATAATGTGCTGCACTAATACGTTTATGTACTACAAATGTAATACTAGTAGTTTAATACTTATGCTCATCTCGGATGAAAAAAACTTACAGAATTAGTCAAAGTCCGGGAACCGGTTGGTAGAAAAAAATACAAACTTTAAGACATTTGACTACTCTGTTACTAACATCGTTTTTGTATAATCATCCGCTTCTTATTCTTGATTTAGACCAATCTTCGTTTCCTTACCAAAATATGAGAAGTTTGTGTCTGTGGCTCAAATTTGGCCATCTTTCCTTTTTGTGGTATTCTTGGTTTTTAATTTTAAAGCAAATTCAGATGACAGAAAGAAGACACTCGTCCAGAAAGCACTCAATTACATTCGTGCGCGTACGTGCATCGATTTCATTGAGAGTGATGCAGCCGAGAATCGTATACGTGTGTTCAATGGTAGCGGATGTTATTCAGCGGTCGGCATGAGGGGAGGAGTCCAGGATCTGTCACTGGCAAATCATTGCAACAATGTGAGAGTAATTTCCTGGAAAGCTCGTTCTTCCTCGAAATGACTGTGACCTGTTGCTGCTTAAAGGTCGGCGTCACAACACACGAATTCATACATTCGCTTGGGACGTGGCATATGCAGATGCGAGATGATCGTGATGATTATCTGCGAGTTGACTTAACCAATGTTCCGGTAGGGGAATGATTCTGAGTTCACAGCACTTCCGCAAAGCCTACTTTGTTTTATAGTAGAGGTAGCCTTGAGATGTGTACTTACACAAACACACAGCCAATTAAGAGAACCTAAAAATTCTAACTAGATACAAATGAATTCCTTTGCAGCCGGATTATCATGGTAATTTCGTCAAGGTTGACCAAGGCGAATCCATAAACTACAATCAATACGAGTATGGCAGCGTTATGCATTATGGAGCAGCTACGTAAGCATACCTTACTTAAACAGTGAACAAAACATCTCGGCAGGAAGAGTCGCATTTACATAAAACATGATTGAACCTCCTCCACAATACTATGAACTAAAGCGTGGCGAGTGCAAGAAAAGTCCAGAAAAATGAAGGAAAGAACAGCAAAGAAAGTCTTTGTCTGCAATTTCAGATTTTCATCTGGTTCAAACTCCCTTATCCCCCTTGATGGTCACTATCTGCGTACTCTTGGCTCTCGTGTTGTATCGTTTTATGATATCAAAACAATCAACGACCACTACAAATGCCATAGTGAGCTCTTTTTATGCAAATATCGTTACAGAATCGTCCCATTATTTATATAAATTGAATTCTTGATGGTATTTACAACCTTTGCAGCAAAATGTGGACCTGGTTCTGCAGTGTGCACTAATGGTGGTGAACCAAACCCAAGGAACTGTGCAGTATGTAACTGTCCTGCTGGATATGGTGGAGCTCTATGCAACCAGCGGGTGAATTGATGATGGCTTTTCAAGAAAGTCTTTCTAAGCTTTCGTTCGCAGGGGCAGGATCTCACCTGACTTTCAGTTGTGCATTAACGAATAATCGACTAAGCACAAATTTAAGTGATTACATAAGATGCTCCGGAATGGGCAAGAAACAGAACCGAAAGAACAAAGGAGCGTTACGAGTACACAAATAAACTCGTCGAGAGATCCTGCAACCCCCAATTTTCGCACAGACTCTGTGCGTATGTTTCAACTAGTTTCTTATTATATGCTAGCTTTGGAGAATTCACATAGTACCTGAAATAGGTGGAGCTGGACGAAAGTATCTGCAAACTGCGCTACTTTCAATTCTCCCAATCAAATAAGATATCGTGGTTTTTTCGTTTCAGGAGATTTCTCAGTTATTCTTAGCTGCATTTCTGGCGCTCCACTACCATCTAGTGTAACGTCGCATTGTTATTCGGTCTGAAAACTGCGCAACACTTACTTTCTTGAGCCGAAGATGGTATTCCAGGCCAAAGCTCAGATTTCAGGCAATCTGATGCCTATATTCCTAACAGTTTTTCTGAACGCGTGTTCACCGACGACTCCTGGGCTTCATGTTTCCTAGCGCTATTTTGTACATAGAATTTAATCCACAACTGTGCGTTCCATGCATTTCTTCCTTTCCCGGACAAAATGTGCGACTTTCTGCACCCTTTTGCTATCTGGGGCTGAGCCCCGGATCTGACTTATCTTCATCGTCATAGGTGAAGGTTCCCCCTAACGGCGCTACCGTACGTGGTGGTGGGTTGAGTGGCGTCTCAGGTTATCGTACCTATGGGTGAAGCTGGACGAACTATGCAGAACATTGGCCATTCCATTCGTGCCTGTCATTCGCAATCGCACTGTTTCGGTCGGCAAAATGCTATGCATCCCGACCTCTTATTTTGTATTTAAGGACTAAGGCTAGAGGACAAATTCTCTAAGTAAGACGATGAAGGTTTGTCAGGTTTCCCAGCTCTGAACCGAAAATGTGGGAAAATGAAAAACAATGTCAAAATTAATATGTATGGATGAGAGTGAACCTTCAATGTCTTAGTCATGCATTCTTTTGTGCAGTGAGTGGGATGGCTGTGGCCTCTCCGTGGTCTCGAAGAAAAAAAAACGCCGCGCAACCACTCCGCGCGAGCTGGGATCGATGTCGTCTGCCGACGGGAAGCTATTTCTTGTCGCTTTCTCCCCATCTAATCGAAAATCTTCAAAATGGGCTGGAAAAAATGCTAGCAATAGAATTCCGTAATGCGAGACAACATCGATTCCGTAACGCGCGGCGCGGTTGCGCTCTTCTCGGGGCCGCTGGAAGGCCACCACCATCGGCGCTCACTGTATATAATAACTTGGATTGGATGTCTTCGAGCGAAACCTATTTGTAACCCAGTGATCATTTCCCTTCAGTTTTAAACTCTGTTTGCGCGGAAATGCCATATTTGCAGCCTGGTGGTTGTGGTCAAGGGTTAGCAGCGACAACCCAGTGGCAAGTGAAGCAGTTCACTTTTGGCAATGCTTCTATAACTACCATCAGAGATGAATTTAGTATGTGCAATCACTGGATAACGGTGAGTCGTAACATTTGGCGTGAACACTGCAAAACGGTGAACATCTGTAAATAAATGCCTATTCCTGTCTGAAGGCCTTCCTCACTGTTAGTAGACGAGTAGGTTCATCTCTAACAATGATGTAAAGAAGTTTCCTCTTGATGTCACATATACGGGGTCCTGAATATTTCCAGGCACCAGCTGGCAAGAAAATACAAGTGCGTGTCACATTTATAAAGAACCCGCAACAATGCAACAATGGCTGTCAGTTGATTTTCATCGAACCAAAGACCAGACAGCGGGTTGTAAATCCAAGGTAGCCCGATATCATGTTTTTCTCCTCAATTACAAGATTGTAGCATTCTTTTTTCAGGATATGTTGCACAGAATCGTTGAATCGTATCTCAACCAGCAGCCTCAATCCCACACCAGTAGTATCATACAACAGATACCTAGCTTCAACATTCACATTTCACTATAGATACATCTAGATACGTTGTTTTGCATCTAATTGTGAGCACAGTGTGCAATATGCGAGAGAACGACAATAAAAATGCTGCCACTTGAAGAAACATATCAAGAAACATATCGCTTTTGAATTCAAGCGCTATGCAGGACCTGTATACATAAAGGTGAAAGCTGGTTGTTTGCGATTTGCGTGTTTGTATCCTTGTATACTCCAAAGAGAAAACGCGGAGGATTGACTGTTCCGAAGCAAGTTTTTCTTTGCGTCGGTAACGGAGTTCTGGTAGCGATGCGGAATAACTCAGAGATTCCGGGACGGCGAACGCAGGCCGAACACGTTTCAACAGCAGTTACACCCCAGGTGAAAGCTTATTTTGTCGCCCCACGGGCTGCGTTCGCCCCCAGAAGGCTGTGTTTCGGGGGCGATGAACTAGTTTGTCTCAAACCTAGGATCGCAGCTCAGTCTGGGCACAGGGCTGTGTTCGTACTGCAGGCTTGAGTAAGTGGATGCTTATCCAAGCTCATTCAAAAATAATTATTGCACTGGGCCATAGTTTTACGCGGGCCTCAGCCAGCCTGACGAGTCTCGCTGGGCTCCTCTTGTCTCCGCCGGAGCGGAAACACGACTAAATTTTGATGCTCAACCAGCGGCTTATATACACCTCCCAGGGGGCGTGTCGTCACGTGGCAAGGAGCAGGCAGAACGCAGGTTGACCTGCACCACAGTTCATCGGGCAAAAAACGCTGCCGAAATACGGAGTTTGCTGCCCTTAGCGGACGGAATGCAGCAGTTCTTCCTCTTGCAGCAATGTCTGCCTTCCATTTCTTGGGTGTGTGGCTTGCCAGGTTGTGCTGGTTTGCCTTATCCAGTTATCTGAGAAGGAAGAAGTTGATCTGCGTTTGGGTGTTGCCTCTATAAAAGGAAGCAGGGTAAGATGAGAGGGGAACTTTGTGTTAACCACGGTGAGGTTATTAACCACGACGGCTAACTCGAGAATTCGTTTGCCATCACGTTGAGCGTTCCATAACCAAATCATTCATGACATATTCTAGGGTCTTTTCTAGCGTCTACGTGCCCATCGAGGTCTCCCGGACGATCGTGTCTTCTGCCTTCTGGATCAAGCTTTCCTCTTCATTTCTTTGTATCTTTCTTGAAAAGGTCGACACCCATTGCTGGTTTTTCGCTCCCTATACTAGTTAGTTTTTGGTCGGGCTGTTCGAATTCGTTCGTATGCTAACCTTTAGCCGACATGATCGCTTTATTTTTTGTGATCACGCCGGTACTGTTTTAATGAGGAACGGAACGCTTGTTTATAAGCCCTGATCGTCTGGTCCAAAGCACTTTGGCAGCTGGCGTTCAAAAAGGGTGTTCTGGGTCATTGAATTGTTCTTGCATCCTGTTCTGTTCTGATTACTCATTTTATAAGGGTTTTCACATACGTTGTCACTGTCGCAAAATATCAAGTAAAAACCTTAACGAAATATTGTGCAACGGAAAATGAGTAGCAGTATTTGTACCAAAATTTCTGGAGAGTTTTGCTATTTTTTTGGCATCAAACTTTTCCACGATAGAGTTTGGCCAGAATTTATACTACAATATTAAATATATGAAGTTACTACAACAACAACAATATATTATTGTCTTCAAATAATTTGCTTGTGCTTTCTTCTCTAAACCTGGGCATGATGATCTAATGATACTTTCACTTCTTCTGCCAACCAGTTTGCTAGGTGGTAACTTTATTGGCCTGACGTTTCGAACAGATCGTCGTCTTCAGAGGCCTAAAAGTGGCTCGCAGTTCTTATCTGTGATTGAAACCGCCAAACGTCTCCACTCACCGTGCCAGTTTCCATACATTACCCCAAGCTTGCTACTACGAAAGACCCAGGACGAAGGGTAAACCAACCTTGGATGTGTTGAAATTACAATAAGAATAAGGAATGAAAGATAAGTCTTATACAATGTTTTTGTCTATTTATGAACTAATTTCAAAAGTTCTGTGACTAGTTCTCAGGCAGATGGGGCGCCCCCCCCCCTCCGTCCCTGTAAGCCCACTCGTTCATAGAAAGAGGAGGTAAAGAAATAACATAGTAATAATACAGTGCTTTTGTTACTACTGTCACAGAGCACGTGGTGAATAACGGATTCATTGGCCTGTGTTTCAGTAAGGTGTCCCCCTCATATTATGAAATGAGCATACTTGAACTCTAGGGTAGTTTTGTTCCATCTAAATAGTTTAAAAAAATAGCCGTAGGAGCACCTCGTTCCACTGAAATATGGAATCGAAACCGAAAGAGGTATGTTGTGGGGTTTAAGCAAAGATGTTTTAGGCTGAAAAATACCAGGGCACCGTTGGTTTTGAGGGGTTTCTTTGAAAATCTCAACTTGAACTGGATTTATCTCGGAATTACAAATGCGACCATATGAATTCGTGTTCTCGGGTATTGAAACACAAAATACGTTCTTGGAACATTGTGTTTTTTGAAACAGGCATTTTCAGGCATGCTGAGCTTCAAACTTCACATTGGCTGTTTTTATCTTTTTGCTCTAGCCTATGGTGCAAAGAGTCTTTCACCGGAAGTAGAGAACTCATTGCTTCAGGTAAGAATAGTTCGACAAGCACCAATACAATACCTTCACCTATAGGAATCAATGGATACTTGTATAAAAAAGCCGACAGGTATCATTGAAATGCAACCGCCATTGCCCGGTTTCTTCTCACTTCAAAAACATATATTGAATATCCTGCCCTCTCAATGAGTACCTGGGCCCCATTAACGTCTCGACACGTGCCTATTTGCAACCAAAAAAAGTTTGACAGTCGCCAAAGCTCGGCTTTGGGTAAATCAGTTCCCATGCACTGTGGTGTCCGTCTCTAAAAGGTCAGAATCCCTGATAAGATGTTTGGAAAAGTGTCATGCTCGTGCACCGAACATGCTTTCCTTTTTAAGATAGAATTCGTTGCATGCACTAGAGAAATTTTAAGCAAACTCACCGATGATTTTTTGTGTGTAAGGATTTTTGAAAATAAGAACTATGATTACGGAAACGGAAGAGAGCCGCTTAACTACACGTCCATGTGATGTCCTGGATTTCCATGCTTCCACACTTCTCCATAAGGAATGCGTAGGGATTGCTCATCACCGGAAGTTCGTACTTTATGCATTTTCCATTTTTGCTTGAGTTCTTTGCGGGCAATCAGAGCAACTGTTGACATGGGATGAACACAGACAGCAAGAGACACACCCGTACCCCTTAAAGGCAGCAGGAGCTGAAATTCTCGACTCTGAGCTGAGCTGCGGATAGTGAAGTACAGACCCAGTACATCATAAATGTGAAACGAACCCAGACAATGATAGCTTACCTGCAGCGAAAATGAAACATTCGTCGCGAACACGGCTGGCCGTGTTCGTGCGCGGACGAGTTTTCCCCGGCGCGAAAGCCATTGCGGCGCGTGGTTTTGGCCGAGTCCCGCCATGAAACCCTGTGAATTGAATGCATTCCGTTTTCCCTTTGCGCCAAACCACGCACCGCAATGGCTTTTGCGCCGTGGAAAACTCGTCCGCGCGCGAACACGGCCAGGCGTATTCGCGACGAATGTTCTATTTTCTCTGCAGGTAAGCCATGATTGTCTGTGTTCGTTTCACATTTGTGATGTGCTGAGTCTGTACTTCATCACCCACAGCTCAGCTCGGAGTCGAGGATTTCAGCTCCTGCTGCCTTTAAAAGTAACTCCCACGGAAATCTTCATCTTGGAAACCTCAGCGAATTCCGAAGGTATCGAGGGTGCTGAACATTTGTACAAAGTCGATAATTTCCTGTAGCACCAAAAACCTTGTTTTTAGAAGCTCACGACCAGGTTAGGTGTAGCAGAAGTGGTCGAATTGCATGGGTAATGGGGATGGGCGCTGATATCGAAAGGTCGATGATTTCCCTTTTCTGACAGATTGAATATTTGCGCAATCAGTCATTTTCCAAAATTACAGCCTTTCTGTACCAAATCAAGACAAATTGCGAGTGGAGAATGTGCAGCACTTAGCAAAGACGTCATTCTAAAATCAAAACTTCATGAAATCATCAAATTTACAGAAGATTGAAATTTCAAAGAAAACTAATTCGAAAGGTTGCCACACACCTTCAAATTCTGTAAATTTCAGAAGAGAAAGCATTCCAGCCAATAGAAATAGCAAAAGTACAACAATCGTCGAAAGAACTCTTAAAGAAAAACAAACGACTGAATTTCACCAAGATCGCAGCAAAACAGCTGTTTTTATTACGATTCGCGCAGCAGACAACTTACGGAGAACTCGTCCAAATTGAACGCCAGCATAAAAATGTACCAGTTACTGCGCTGAACGCAGTGGGTTTCGGATGTTGTTTCTGTACGGGAACCAGTCGGAATGCGCTAAAGTACCAGAACATGTGAAAATCTGAAGAGCGAAAGTTTCCGTGGGTGCTGCCTTTAACTTACGTTTGCTCTTCTAACCGCTCCCGTA
Organism: Ancylostoma caninum; assembly: GCA_037903475.1. Lineage (NCBI taxonomy): Eukaryota > Metazoa > Nematoda > Chromadorea > Rhabditida > Ancylostomatidae > Ancylostoma > Ancylostoma caninum. The sequence goes on along the minus strand of JBAJFG010000383.1, from coordinate 782,047 downwards.
GGGATACTCATGCAATAAGCTTTTCAGGGACTTAATGTTGCCAGTCTAGAGGATCGGCGGACTAGGCTTCGTAATCTCGGCACACTGTTCTTCGGGAACAGAACAGGAGGAACGGAGCAGAAGGACAGTGTTGCATCGCCCGTAGCAGAGGTATCGATCCTATGTCTTTTACACAATTCTTACAAGTATTTTCGCAGTTCAGTTCTATCAATCACTATGAGCAATGAAATAAACAGTACATTAGGGGGTTCAACAGTCATTGGATCCTGTGGGAGAGCTCGACATAGAAGAGGTCAACCAGCGAGAAGGCATATCTGAATATCTTTTCCAGAGTGACATTAACTTGTCAGAGTAAGTCGTTGATTAGCAGTTATAGATTCTACATCATAACAGCAAAATATGCTCTGGATTTGGAAACAGCCCGAAAATTCATACTGGCACAAGTTAGCAGGAAAGTATAATACTATACGAAATCGATGGAAGAAGCTAAAAATATTAAAACCCAGTGCTTATGCTATTCCTTAAAGGCAGCACTCACCTAAATTTTTGGGTTGAAGATTTCGCGGTATATCGGGGTTTTTAGGGACGATGAACTCATTGACAACGATGAAGTAGCGTGAAACACGCGAAGAACACAGAAAATGATAGCGGTATTTCATGTGTGTCCACAGCGTAAACGAATGTTCCGTGATGGGTCCCGCCACGGAGCCCTGCAAATGATTTCATAGACACGCCCCCGCTGAACCACATGCACATACCTGTCAACTGCGTTAGTTGGGGCGACGGAACCCTAATGTCCAGAACGGCAGATGTGTCCACGGCAGTATCCTCACAGGTAGGCGGCCATTCAAAGTGTTCAACTTACTGTTGCGATTGTCCAGCGGCCGGCTACATGGTAAGTGACTCATTTTAGAAGAGAAAACTTCCGTGAGTGCTGCCTTTAAAGAAGTATATAATTCTAGCCGCTCCACTAATACAATGATGAAGTTGTGATGAAAACAAAATGAAATCAAAATCAAACAGAACTTCTCCACCAACCTTTGTAATTAGAAGCAGTCCTCGAAATGGTCGCCAGTATCTCGTCACAGTGAATTCAGTTTACCATGAGCTAATGCAAGGCATAATGTTACAGATACTACATAATGTTTGAGTAAAGGCAGCGCTTACAGGGAGCAGTTGAAGCAGCTCGAAAGAAGCGCAGCCACGAACGAAAGCGTCAGAGCCAAACGTCAAGTGTCCGCATATGCATCTCTTTGGCCAAACAACCACGTTTTCTACTTCTTTGACCCTAGCATAGGTATGTATGTAGGTTTCAAACTTTTATAAAACATTGCACTAATAGGCCTACTATGATACTTTTTCCAAACGCGACCTTGTGCTTGCCCTGAAACGCAGGTGGATTCAGGAGACGGACTTCATTTCTGCAGTGTCGGAACTATCTAGGCGGTTCGGAGTCGCCTCCAACAAATAAACTCCAGTGTTTGCTTTCGGGAAGCCCAGCTAACATCCAGGTGAAATCCTACCCGGCTCCCCACGGTGGAATAGAGCCCAGCAAGCTATTTCCGAGGATCAACTGAGAATAATGGCTTCTGCGCAAAGTATTCACCCACTCCCTAAAATAGTTGCAGATTTACGAAAGTTCTCATTAGTATATTTAACCTCAATTATTATACAGCTCTAACCACCAGCATAGTTTGGGTGCATTACTGCAGATCATATTTCACAACCGTCGTGATTATGTGTATGATCTGCTGTGAATTGCGAGAAAGTTGTAGATAGTGAGAAGAGTACGCATTTCAGATACCATTTGGTCTATTGTTAGTAACGCACAGCCCTGTTTCAGATGCTAGAAAGAAAGCAATTGCTCGGAGGGCGTTGAATTACATTAGTGCTCGTACCTGCATTGATTTCACTGAAAGTGCTACGGCTGCGAATCGTATACGCGTATTCAATGGTGCCGGATGCTGGTCAGCAGTCGGCATGAGAGGAGGACCTCAGGACCTTTCGTTGGGGAAAGGTTGTGACGTGGTTGGTACAACTCTCATGGAGGTTTCATCTAACTGCCACAGGCTGCGACTTACTGCTGCTTGCAGGTTGGCATCACAGCGCACGAGTTCATACATTCCCTTGGAACGTACCATATGCAGATGCGAGACGATCGCGATGATTATCTACGAGTTGATCTGACCGACGTTGAGGTGGGAGAATCATTCCACGCACGATTCTAAAACGCTGGTCGTAGCTGCACCCTCAAATTTCTGCAATACAGTAAGCGTGTGTTCTTGATTAATGTCGTCCACGACAGCATTTACGTTGAGAGGTATTTTCGCTGAAGATTAGCTCCAGCGAAGGACGACATGTTGCATTCGTCTCATTCATCATCTCTTATTCATACCTGAAAACATCTCACAATTCTTTGCTAAATACTGCATACTTCGAGTTGACAATTCTCATTTACTCTACCCCAACAGTTTGTTTTTTCTTACTCGAGAAAAATTAAAAGAACTCTTTTGCAGCCGGCTCGACACGGTAATTTCGGCAAGCTTTCTCCAGAAAATTCCATAAACTACAATCCTTACGAATATGGCAGCGTTATGCATTACGGAGCAGCTACGTGAGTATACATTACCTAAACACGAATAAAGCACTGCACGGCAAGAAAATTTGTTATCCACATAAGAAACTTCTTACACGGTGAGTAAGCTGAAGCGTGACAAGAGGAAGAGATGATTGGCGAACAAACGATAAGGAAAACCATCACGAAAGATTCCTACCAGCAAATTTAGACTTTCATCTGGTGCCAACTCCCTTATCCCCCTTGATGGTCAGTATCTGCGCACTATTGGCTCTCGTGTGGTATCGTTCTACGATATCAAAACAATCAATGACCACTACAGCTGTCATGGTAAGCTTTTTTTTGCTAGTTTTGTAACGAACTTATTTCATGACTCATATTACGAGAATATTTGGTGATTTTTGCACCCTTTGCAGCTAAATGTGGTGCTGGTTCTGCATTGTGTAAAAATGGTGGTGAACCAAACCCAAGGAACTGTGCAGCATGTAACTGTCCCGCCGGATATGGTGAGGCTCTGTGCAACCAGCGGGTAAATTAATCATTCTTTCTCAAAGGAGATTTCTGAATAGTTTGTGACCTCAGGTCCTTAACTGCGTATGTTTTTCAACGAATTTCTTATCATGCACCAGCGCTTGAGAAAATGTTGTTGTAAAAACAAAGGGTGTACAGCTGCATACGTTGGGGTAATGGAGGAGGTGTAATCGGCAAGTCTATTCGAGTCTCACAATAGCAGTTACGCTGTTGCACACCTTCTCGACAGAATGCGCTGTACGCCGGTGTAGAGTTTCCTTTTGATTTGGGTAGAAACGCAGCATTTACGAAAAAAAAATTCGTCTCCGAGAACTTGCTACTTCCTGGTTAATAAGAATGAATCAGTGCGCTGAGTCTGGATCTAATGTCAAGAATTACCAGAAGTGCCGAAATCTACAACTTCAAAGATGCCTAATCCAAGGGAGGCGAGGGATATTGGACGACAGATCCACCCGTTATAATATTGTCCACGATGATCTTGACCGATGTCGCTGCGTTGTATGGCATATCCACACGGGCCTCTCTACAGATAGAAGTGCTTGAATAATCCTTCAAGAAAGTCGAAAAAAGTACTGTGTCCTTTTTTATGCTATTACGCTCTCTTTGAGTATCCCCAGACTCCACCAGTTCAACATGAATAAAAATGAACCGGCGATATAAGAGGTAAGGATCTTGGAAGTGATAAGTATTGATGGCCACGTTGCATCTGCCGGAGCTGGTCGCCTGTACGCTCGAAGATGTGCCCAAAATGAAATGGCGATGTGATTGATAGCGATAGTGGAAACGAAGCCCATCTGTCGCACGCCACATCAGTTATCATTTCTCTCACGTCTGAAGTCTCCTCATTCACTTTACCCATGTGGCGATCGCGACGACAGCCGCCTGTGGTGGCGATCGCCGCGATTGTTGGCGAAGTCTGGGGATACTCCTTGATGAGAAACACCTCATTTGCAGCCCACTGGATGCGGTCAAACCTTAGCAGCGACCCCGCGATGGCAAGTGAAGCAGTTTACATTCGGTAGTGCTCTGATCACTACTCTACGAGACGATTTTGTTATGTGCAATCATTGGATAACGGTGAGTAAGGACATTTGGCTTGGAAACCTGCTGCAAAACACAGTGGCGGGATTCGCGAACATACCAGTTGGATCCCGAACTGATTCATTGTATGAGTTCCCTGGAAAACTTCATGTATTCTATTATACAACCTACGATTTCAAACACCTAGTATCCGAGTCAAACCTCCTAAAATATAGATGCACATATATTCCAGTGTGATGTAGAAAGTAGACGAAAGGAGAGCAATGGGGAGGGGTGCAGATTTGAGGGATTTGCATGGAAAAAGTAGGGTCTCCACACGGGTGCCCAAAAGGCCGGAATTTCGCAAGCGAAGTTAATTTAAAAAAAACAATCTCAAATTCAAATAATCATAAATATTTGAAAGATAATGACAAAGTAACAAATTAAAAATAAACTATCGAAGACTTTCTATCCATTTTATAAAGTAGTTTCGGGTAATGAAGCACCCATTCTCGGGCGTCCCCCCTGGCCTTACCTCCATGGGTGTGGAGTGTTATATCCGCAAGTGCAGTACGGTTCAGCTCTGCGATTGGTCAGTTCATGCAAATGGTCAATCCCAGAGCTCGATCGCGGCGACCACTTCAAGTATAACGCTCCACCCCCTCCCCCTTCCCCCTGCGTCCGTTTGTTATATGTTCTTTTTATGCCTAAAATATCACTTTGATAAGTGCATGGGGTACTAGGCTCTCAACTGAAGAATGTGTTAGGTATATTCGAACTCTCCAGTTTGAATGAGCATTTAGAAGAGGACGAGCGCTACAACCGTGAGGAAATTAGAGCAGCATCGTAGAGCCTTTTGTTTTGGGAAATTCGCTTTTCCAAGTATGCTTTTATATTATTCTGAGAATTTCCAGGCACCAGCTGGGAAACAAATGCAAGTCCGTGTCACATACATAAAGAACCCACAACAGTGCAATAATGGCTGTAAGGCGATGTTCATCGAACCAAAGACCAAACCCGATCAGAGGGCTGTAAATCCAAGGTGACTTCCCGTTTTTCATTGTGAATACTACGTCGATTAAGACTCTTCTTTCTTTAGGATCTGCTGCTCAGCACTGTTGAATCGCGTTTTCACTAGCAGCCACAATCCAACACCAATCATCTCTTACAACAGAATCCACACTTCAACATTCACTTTTCATTATAGATACATATAAATATGTTGTCATGCGTTAAATTGTGAGCATGACATGCAATATCCAATAGAACGATAATGAACATATGTATACCGAATGTTTTGATAGCAGGTGGAACAACACGTTTCTGGTGAATGGAAGCGATATCCAGAATGAAATATAACAGTCACTTCTGAGCATCAGTTTCTCGTATCGAAGGCAAAATGATCGGTTACGTCAGTTTTCCTTAAAAATTTGTTTTTCTTTACGAGAAATCATGATTCTGGTCATTTAGAGCATAGAGCCTTGCGTAAACGTCAGCAAATTAGCGTGTGTCGAAGAAAATCAACTTGCTGTGTTTTGTTGGCGAGGAGCCTGTGTGGTTTAGTGGCTTTCTTCTTTTGCGACACAAATGGCAAGGGTTGGTGATAGCCAGAGGCACTTCAAACTTTAGCTATTAAACTCCTTTTCCATAGGGTGATGAGCAAATATGTACCAACAAATGTAGTAGGGGCAAAGATATTATTATAGTCGACTAGAATAATAAAGAACAATAAAATGATGCGATCGCGTCAGCGCCTCTTTCATAACTAGATATGGCTTCTTCGACGCCAGCCGAGAACCGCGCTCTGATTGCCTTCTCTACCTATGGCTTAAGGGCTCGCGCCTCCGCCGCTGTGGAACACAGTGTTTGCGCCTCGAAGTTCCCTGGCATTACGTAATACTTTTACTGACCAACCAAATACAAACTACTTGATGTCTGCGTTGCTGGTACTCACTTTCATTAGCGGGCTCAGGAATTTTCCCGAGGTGGGTCTGAGGCTGGATTGTTGGGGGTAGGGAATACCTAAAATCCGAAAGTCTAGCGTCAAATTCTTCATGTATGCCGCAGCGCTCGTGGAGAGTAGCGTTATCCCTAGCGCCATCCGCCTTTTTACTTTTACTTCTACGTCTACTTCTCTACTAACCCACCAAAGTGCCAGCTCAAGGTTATTAACACATTCGCGACAACGCAGATTTTCCGCTCAGGGCCACTCTGGACCAAAGCGAGTTTGCGCTTATTTCTCACCGGAGTTGCGAGAATTAGAGCATATTTGACATGCTGATCACAAATATGCCATCTATTTTAATTGGTAAAGCACTTCTGTAGTGTTACTGTATGTATACTGTAGAAGCTGTAGAAAGACTTTTTTCTATCAGAATTCAAACAAAATTTGCACAGGAGGGTTATTTTACATACAGATTAAGAACATGATATCCATTATCTACCGTATCGCATCACTGCGGTGTTACTGTAATCATACCGGAGGAACTGTGGGAAAGGTTTTGCATCAGAATTTGCCCGAAATTTGGGGTTATTTTACACTCTGATCTCGAATATGGCACCTATCTTGAATATGGAGCTCAAATTCGTGTTCAGCATGTCAAATAATCCCACTTGCCAAAGTTTCATTGAATTTGGTGAACAAAATGCATCTACAGTATGCCTACAGTAACCCTACAGTACTGCTTTACGGTACAAAATGAATGTCAATTTCGGGCTCAGCATGTCAAATAACCCCACTTGCCAAAGTTTCACTAAATTTGGTAAATAAAATGCATCTACAGTATACCTACAGTAACCATACGGTAACGCTACAGTAGCCTCAGAATACTGCTCTACGGTGCACGACTGATGGCGTATTCATGTTCAGCACGTCAAGTCACCCCAAAGTTCAAATTTGCAGTAGATGTTGTGAGAAAATACATCAACAGTATCTATAGTATGACTACAGTAATGCTACAGTATCGCAGTTACTATACAAATGGATGCCATTTCCGTGTTCAGCGGGTAGAATAGCCCCAAAGGACAGAAATTGGGGGAGCTCCACCTAAGAAAAAGGGATAAAACGGATACGACCCACCGGTGGGTCGTATTGTCCTCTACGTAACTTCCCGTACGACCCACCGGTGGGTCGTATTGTCCGTTATGTGTTAAGTAGTGGTTTGCAGTGCTATCGGAATGTTTTTCTTTTCCTTCTGCCTGCTGGGGAATTCCTACATGATGTCTCTCCACAAATTCTTCTTTTCCTTAGCAGCAATCTTTTTTTCCTCTCAGTTGTCATACGCTCTAACACTATGTTTCTGTTTCTGTTTTTATGTTTTAGCTGAATCGTTTAACTGTTCATGCGTACTTGAGCGTGCAAGTCATAAATAAATAAATATATGCCAGCAACTGTGTGTGCGCCAACGAGTGGTTGAAACTGCGAAGTTTAGTTGAGATTACATCAAGAATGACCCCCAATTGATGTTTCTTTCAACGAAGCTGGCTCTTAAGCTGAACAGATTATTCATTGTTTTTCTTTCGAATATTCGAATATTTCAGTTTTTCGAATAATTCGACTATTTTAACTTTTCGAATTATTCGAGTATTCGAATAGTCGAATATTCGAACTTTTCGAATTACTCGAATATTCTAATAATCGAATATTTCAACTTTTCGAATCATTCAAATATTCGAATAAAGAAAATTTTGAATTATTCGAATAAATGAGTACCATTTCTTCAGAAGTGGTTCTGCAATGAGTTAATTCACAGAAAATAGGTAAAACAGTCTTGTCAAATGCGAAGAAATAGAAATACACGTTTGTGATGTGATACAGATGTGCAACATAAACACTAAGGGGGGGGGGGGGGAGGGATCCAACCAACCCAGTAAGGGACTTAGCAAGCATAAAGTCCACCACCGTTCGGACAAGCCAACAGTGCGAGCAGATGCTCAACGCGTCCGAGCAAGTCTTACTGACGTCGAGTTACCTCAGACTTGGAGTTGCTCCTCCCTCTTCCCATGGCCTGTGTATTGGTGTGATTGACACATGTGACCAACATCTAACCATCACCCATTGACTTGCAACCGCTCTCCGCGAAAGACAGACAACGAATGGACCTTCAGTGCTGGCGCGCCGGCTATTCATGCGTTCGCGGCGGAAGGTGCGGAGCCTGATTTAGAGCAGCTTGGGGACCATGCGCGCAACGACCTGGCGAACGTAGCGATGGCAGAAAAGAGTCGCTCTAAGTCGCCACACCCACCCTCTGTTCCCATCGTGTCTCATCTAAAAAATCAACTTTATTTCTGTTCCCAGCCTCTGTAAAATACCAAACTAATATAGTTTAGTTTTGTCTTTTAATGTTGGTGACCGCCTACTTTTTTTTTCAAATTTGCGTACCACCCCTTAAATTGGCAAGAACATTTCGAATTGTATAATACTATAATCTTTTGAATTTAGCCGAACATTAAGCCGAAAGAGGAGGTAGCATGCGATTAAAAGTTTGCGTGAAAGTAAAAGTATGTAATTTGAAGCAAGTCAGGTCCGTCTTTTTCACGGGTCTTGTCAATCAATTTTTTCATTATGCAATCAAAGAAAAATAATGAATGAATAGTGATGCGTGTTTGTCTTTCGCATACAGTCGAGGTGGCTCAATTGCTGACCACTGCTGACCATGAGGGTAAATCATAATATGTGGTCCTTGAATCTTGGCAATTTTATCATTAAACCGATAGTTCGAATCATGGATGCTCGAACATCGGAATATTTGAGGAATCGAATATTTCAACCTTTCGAATAATCCGAATATTCGAATAATCGAATGTCGCAACTTTTTGAATCATTCGAATATTCGAATAAACGAATATTTTAACTTTCGAATAGTTCGACTTTTCGAATTATTCGAATATTCATTCGCACACCAATGTATAGAACAGATATTAACTAGTGATCAGCGCATACAAGTTTTCCAACATATTTGAGTTGAGTTTGCTGCATAGAACCCGATACGTGCTGAGATCCCCGATAGAGAGAGATATTCTGTGAGACATTGTTTGCACGAGCAAGTCATAGGCTTCGACCTCTGTGAATGAAATTTTTTACCTAAGGAAACTAATCGCACAAAATGGAGAGATTTTGGATTATTTCTCATCCGCGTGAGCATATGCAACTCCCGAAACATGCCAAATATCACTGAGATGTCAAATATCAGCTAGAAATTTGCCGGTTCTAGCGCCTGATAATATTTCCATAATTTTGCTAGTTGGGCAAGTAAGGCAGATGGCTCAATAATTGTTTCCACTAATACACGGTGTTCAGCAACCCTCGGAAAACAGTAAGACATTCATATTCATCTCACTCAGTTATCGTTCTTTTTTCTTCATTTCTGCTCTCTTTCACCTGGTTACCCAGTGATGACTTTTTGCTCTCCATACCGGTTAGTTTTCAGTCGCATTGTTTGCTGTTGTACATATGCTAAACATTCGTCGACATGATCGCTTTATTTCTCGTGATCACACCGATGCTGCTTTAATGAGGTATGGAACGCTTGTTTATAAGGCCTAATCGTTTGGCAAAGATAACTTTGACAGCTGTTTGTTACTTTGAAAGAAGGTGCCCTGAGCTTCAGGCCTGCTCTTCCTTTTTTCTGCCAATCTGCTCATTACACTCACGTACATATTTATTCATCCTCGTATATTCTTAGGAAAGTGGAACAGAAAAAAAAAACAAAAAGGAGGTTTTGTATGTTATTACTGGAGCAGCATTGTACTTAATAAATTTCTTGGCCCCCACATTTCGGTGAGATACTTTACTTTGGAATCCTGAAATGGATATTGTTATACCTATGATAAGTTTTTTTCCCCAGTAAAGAGCTGCTAGAAATAATAGTAAGTATGGTGAGTAGTAGTTAAGTATGGTGCCGGTCAATCATTCTTGCACCAAAGAATACCTCTGACCTGCTCAGCTGGAGGTGGAGGCCGGCGTTGCCACTTTCTATGTTCACCTTGTGCGTTTGTTGTCGTTTGTAGCTAAGCATGTTTCTAGTAGGAATACACTTATTTGTCTGGTCACGCGTGACTTTTACTTGTAATACTTGTGAATACGAATTCCTAATAATCTTTTCATGCGCTCCAAAGGCCTCGATAGAGGGCACTAACATCTTTTACACACCGTGTAGATGGCAAAAATAACAATAAAGCGGGGATTAACATAAAGCCACGGACATGAAACATATCATACCTACATCACACTTATTCCACACATCATGGAAACAAACAAACAAACGAAGGAGCGAAAACACAAGCTAAGCGTCAGCAGCGGCATCTCCAGCGGTGAAAAAACATGTAGAGACGAATGGCTTCTTTTTCGCATTGCATCTCAATACCTTCATATAAAGCACATTTTATGAAAACTCCTGGCTTCTTTTTCGAATTTAGTGATTTCAGGCATGCTGGGCCTCAGATTTCACCTTGGTTTTCTTTTCCTTTCTACACTGGCCCATGGTGTTATGCCTCTGTCACCAGAAGGAAGGAGCGCATTGCTTAAGGTACGAACACATTGAAGAATTGTCGTAACTCCACACGAGCCGTAACAGCAAAGGAATTTTGAATTATCCCGTGCAGAAGTGCGGAGCCTACATTTTGCTCTTTTTTCTTGACCATGGAAACCGAGGTATACCATGCTGCATTAACCACAAAGACCAAACAATTGCTTAGCATAAGTTCGTCCAGTTTTAAAGCTGGACCTGTTTTTTCCATACGTTATATACAATACAAAATGACATAATGACTCATATAGAAGTCAGCATTATCTTTGGATAATACTGCTTATGCACTTTTACTTCGAAGTCAGAATGAGTTCAGGACACTGGACAAGGAGATAGAACAAAGAAATACAGGTCATACAACAGTCAAAAAATTTCATGTGTGCAATCCTCGCTTTATACGCTTCCTGGGATTCCCATGGTGGCACATATCAACCTGTATCCCGAAGCACTTTTAGGATTTTCTCACCGCAAAAGCGCGTATTACATTGTTTAGGGTGTTAGATCAGACGACCGCTTTGAAGCAGAATAACAGCAGGTTGCTTTGTGGCTTTTCATGCAGCTTCCACACAAAACTTTTTCTGACAATCAGAGGTGTGCAAACTGAAGATAAGGCAAACAGCGAAAGAAACACTCGCTTTCCTTGTTTCCTTGCGGTCGCTCCGCTACTTGTTATCCATTTCGATAACTGTGTTATTTATACTCTGGATATTTTTATGTTTTATATACTTCACATATTTAGACATATTTAGAGTCTTGGTGGCGTGAGCCTAGAGGACCGTCGAGCTAGACTGCGTAATCTCAGTACACTGTTCTTTTGGGACAGAACAGCAGGAACAGAGCCGAAGGGCACTACTGATTCGACCGTGACAGAGGTATCTAATCCTAGATATTTACTTGCAGTTGATTTTCCGGGACATCTGCAATGGCGCTTCATTGTTCACCAGGCTGACGCCGGATTTCCAGACTTTTGTAATGCTTGCTTTGCTCGACCTGATTTATTTCGTATGCAGGCTAATTCATCATCCCTGCTTGCTTCTATCTTCTCTATCTCTCAATGTACTCTGATATTCACTGGCGATACATTTGGCGAGGTTTTTTTTGCAACCTCGCAGACGAGCTTGCCAAATATCTAGACAAACGAAGCCCGTCAAATGTATTGCCAAACAAGAAGTCCCGCAAAATGTATTGCCAAACAAAACTCGTCAAATGTATCGCCAAACAAACCTTGCCAGTTGTATCGTCAAACAAAAGGGTTATCGACCGCGCAAAAACTTCGACCTCATCAGGAATCGTGCCATGATACCAATCTTCGGAGTCCGCTGCCTTACCAGCTGAGCCATCCGGATACCGCCGATAGCTAAGCCTACTACTAAGAATGAAATAAGCGCCTTATCGAAAACAGCGTAAAATGTATCGTCACGCAAACCTTGCCACTTGTATCGCCATGCAAACCTCGTCAACTGTATCGCCAACAGATTCTCTTGCCTTTTGTATCGCCAAACACCCGTAAAGTGTATCGTCGACAGATTCTCTGTTAATGTATCGCCAAACAGGCTCTTCATTCATTCTCCCGTAAATCATATTGCCAAGCAAAATTTTATCCTGTAGAATGTATTGCCAAACACATTCTCTCGCCGAATGTCTCGTCAATGAACATCAGAGTAGATCCGAGAAACTGCACGTAAGCGATTCCACTTGGAATGATCGCTGTAAATTACTTAGAGTATCCCCAGGTTTTGCAAGCAATCGTAGCGATCGTCACATGGAATGCGAATGAGAGACCCCAGACATAGGAAAGATGATAATCAGTTGGATGTGGTAATCGATAGGCATCGTTTCCACCACCGCTATCACTCGCATCGACAGTTCATTTTGGCCTCGTCTTCGAGTAGCACAGGCAGTGTGAAACGATGAGCTCCGTTTGAGAGCGGCCAAGGCGATGTAAGGTGGCAATCGATAACATCGCCGGTTCATTTTAATTTATTTCAAACTGGGGAAGACTGAGGATACTCTTACCTTTCTTCACATGCTGTGACGGATTGAAAGCAGCACTCATGGAAATTCTTACTTCTCAAATGAATCGATCACCATGTAGCGGGCCGCTGGACAATCGCAGCAGCAAGTTGGAGACTGTAGGTAGCCGCCTACCTGCGAAGATACTGCTGCGGACACATTTGTCGCTGTGGACGAAAGGGTTTCGTCGCGTTAGCTAACGCAGTTGACAGGGTGTGCGCAATTGGGTCTAGCGGAGGCTAGCTTATGGAACTCGTACCATTTGCAGGGCCTCGTGGTATGACCCATCACGGAACACTCGTCAGCGCTGTGGACACACATGGAATACCGCCGTCATGTTCTGTGTTATTCGCGTGTTTCACGCTACTTCATCGTTGTCGATGAGTTCATCGTCCTCAAACACCCCGATATACCGCGGAATCTTCAACCCAAAAATTTCCGTGTGTGCTGGCTTTAAGTGATAAGTGTCAACTCGAACACATGAGAGGATCCCTATACCTCGCCAGCCGGCTGTCGTCGCGATCGCCACGATCGCCGGCGACCGCCAAACAGATAATGCAAATGGGGAGAGCCCAGACGTAAGACGGATGATAATAAATGGGCCGTGGCGATCGATAAGCATAGTTTCCACTATCGCTATCATTCACATCGCCACTTTATTTTGGGCACATCTACGAGAGTACGAGGGAGATGAGCTCCGTTTGGCAGCGATCCATGGCAGTGTAAAGTGGCAATCGATACTTATCATTTCCACGATTTTTGTCTCTCATATCGCCTGTTCATTTTTATTCATCTTGAACTGGCGAGGTCTGGAGCAACTCTAACACAGGAGCGTGAGCTGTGCTCGGATGCAAACCACAATAGAGGAACACAATGCGAATCCGATTTAGACAAAGTCACATAAGTGCTACAACACTCTACTCAACACTGAACGCTGGCATTTATCACTCCGTTTTCGCCAGCGATTCATCAATCAAGGATGGATCAATCTTTGTTATAACATGTTTCCATCAATGAATGCCGGCGCCCCTCATCCAGCGGTTGGTCCGTCACATGACATTTCGTCCCAGTAGGAAAGTGGCCCACCCTCCTCACAGCTTTGGGCTATTCTTCTGGAGTTTCTCCACATTTGGGCGCAAGCACACGTCCTAATGCCATGGTGGACTCTTCCGCAGGTATCTCAGCTCCTCTTTGTAAACCCATTCCAGATCAGCCCACCATCTGCCTCCTCCCCACCCCATTCCACCACGCCACACCCGCTCCAGCCCTTTGTATGATCTCACAATCACCAACATTGACAAATCCCATAATTTTGTAGGAGGAAGACATTCAAGCAGACCACACTTGCACACTGACTAAGCGCACTATCACAGGTCATGGTTATTTATGTGCACTGAAACACCTAATATAACTGTGAGGCACGCAAGCAGCCGGAATGGCGTTATGTTTGAGTTTGAGTAGAAATCCTAGCAGCAACGGTTGCCGGGTGCTGTCATCCTCCCCTCAATTGCTGATACCCCTCGGCAATTCTTGCTAAGGAAAGGAAAGCTCAAGTAACAATCGAGAGAAGGATGGCATCAACTAGGAACCTTTGTTACTAAGGTTTCTACTCGAACCACTATCCCTTTCGTGCTGCTTCCGTGCTGCACAGTATCAGAGGTGTTTCAATGCTAATAATCATGACCTATGATAGGGGCAATAGTACTTCAGAGACAATGTCACTTTAGGGAGATCAACAGCGTTTGGATCCCTTGGGAGAACTCGACATAGAGGACATCAACCAGCAAGAAGGAGTTTCTGAGTATCTTTTTCAAAGTGATATCAATTTGACAGAGTAAGTTGTTAAGTAGCTCTAAAACCTACAGGAGAACCAGAACAATATGGAGTAGTTTAATAAACGTCATCTTAGACAATTTCTCCAAACGTAGTCTTATTTCACACCCCAAGTAGATCCGCGCGCTTCAATTGTCGGTAAAAGCACAGTTTTCAGAGAGCAACTGAAGCAGCTTGAACGAAGTGCAGCCACAAACGAAAGTCCCAGAGTTAAGCGTCAAGTGAGTGCAAACGCACTCCGTTGGCCAAACAACGAAGTTTTCTACTTCTTCGATCCTAGTATAGGTTCGTATATAGGTTTTGAACTTTCTTAAAGCTATACATCATTTCTTGATAATTTCGAAACACTTCCAGATGCTAGAAAGAAGACTATCGCCCAGAAGGCATTTAATTACATCCGTGCGCGTACTTGTATTGATTTCACTGAAAGCGCTACAGCTGAGAATCGTATACGTGTGTTCAACGGTGACGGATGCTGGTCAGCAATCGGCATGAGAGGAGGACCTCAGGACCTTTCGCTGGGAAAGGGTTGCGACGTGGTTGGTGTAAACTTCTTAGAAGCTTCCCCTACACATAACTAGCACTGACTACTTATAGGTCGGCATCACAGCACACGAGTTTACACATTCCCTTGGAACGTGGCATATGCAGATGCGTGACGATCGCGATGACTACATAAGAGTTGACCTGACAGACGTTCCGGTAGGATAGTAATCCTGAGCTGATCATAGTTAGGCCATTAGATTTGTCAAATAGTTATAAGCGTTGCTTCTCTGAAATCACTCTATTCATGCAAGTTTTTACGTTTAGAGGTATTTTCCACTAAAGTGCTTGCGCAGGAGATTTCAAGGTGCTCGATTGTAAACGGGTACGGTGGTAGTGGGAAGTGATTCGTTTCTCTTCTCCTTATACTCAGACATTCGGGAGTTTGGAGCGCCGTCCCACCGCATGATACCTGTGTGACCAACACAAAAGTGAGCGGAGTTGGTGCGCCTATCCTACTTTGGCTAAGCGGATTGCTCCTTTTAATCTGCCGTAATCCCACTACATGGATGGCAGACTATACACGTTGGTTGCCATGTGGCGTATGGAGAAAAACCAGGTACATATGGAGAAAAAATAAGGTTCATATGGAGAAGAAAAACAAGGCGCAAGATTACCTGAGTATGTCCTATCCCATGCGCGCGTACAGCAACTTTTATAGTTCCATCCGCGCTTTCAGCAACAATTCTTGCACCGCCCGCGACTACCTGCTAGAAGCCTGCGTCGGCTGATAGAGGGCAGGTTCATCAGTGGTCTAAACATCTAAATGTGAGTGTCTCGGTTCTGAAGCATGACCAAAGGAAAATTTCATGCGTGATAATAACATACACGCACCCGTTTTTGCTAGAATCCCACTTTTCACCTCTGCTTGCAAACTTCGCTAACTTTCTCCTTAATTCTGCACTCGAAGGTGAGATAAGAATATAAACGCTGAGCGTGCTGTTATAAAACCCGCATATACGTATCTAGTCGACTTGAACAAGGCTGCAGTGAAGTACTATGAAAGAAGAGAGTGAGTGATGTACGAGTGGGTACTATCTTCTAATTGTAAGATGTTAATGATGATATTGTGTTAGATCTACACAGACTTATGCAATTTTTGGTTTGCATAGTGCCACTGCGCAAGAATTCATTCTAAATGACACGCATTTATCTTTGCTGTTATGGCTTGCTGTGTCTTGTTTGCTTGTTTCTGAATGTTGTATTGCTTTTTTTCTTGTTTTTCACCTCCCTAATATGTAAAAAATGTGCCTATGGTTTCACTCCTGCTTTTTGAAAAAGTGCCTTTCGAAAAGAAGAAATAAATTCTGTTGCAGCCAGCTTACCACGGTAACTTCGCCAAACTTGCTCCAGGCGAATCCATCAACTACAATCCGTACGAATATGGCAGCGTTATGCATTATGGGGCGGCTACGTAAGTATACCTTATTTGAACACTTTCAGTTGAATCGCTGGAAACTGCACTATTTACTGAAGAAACTGGCTGAACATTTTCCATGGTGGCGTAAAAGGAACGTATGACGAGTGAAAGGCAAAATGAGCCACAGGCCAGACGAAAGGCGAAAAATGAAGAGAGTGAATGCTAAAGAAATAGTTTTACAAGCAAATTCAGACTTTCATCTGGTGCTAACTCCCTTATCCCCCTTGACGGTCAATACTTGCGTACTATTGGCTCTCGAGTGGTTTCGTTCTACGATATCAAAACAATCAACGACCACTATGGCTGCGGTGGTAAGAAATTTTTATGCAAATACTGCGGTTACATCCAGTCTTAATACATATTGAGTGAATTCTGTGTTTTTGCACATTTGCAGCTAATTGTGGAGCTGGTTCTGCAGTCTGCACCAATGGTGGTGAGCCAAACCCACGAAACTGTGCAACATGTAACTGTCCTGCGGGATATGCTGGAGCTCTGTGCGATCAGCGGGTGAAGTATCAGTTCTCCTAAAAATGCTTTTTTAACCGTTCACGACCTTAAGGGTTTCATCCAAATGTGTCCTTTAGCGAATATGTTATAATGGTCCGAATAAATGAAAACCAACACCCCCAGTAGAGGTGGAAGCATGGAACGTAGGACGCCGGTTGCTAAAACACAGATCAGGCTTGAATGCCTTACGATCACAGTCGCAGTTGAGCTTGACGCACTTCTTCGACTTGTGTTCCTCGCATGTCTATATTTTGCTCTTGCATGCAACGGTCTGGCCACGACCGGAACTCGTTCACTAGCCTTCTGGAGTCAAAGACTTTCACTTTGTTATATTGTGAATGTGCATTCTGTATATATTACTTTGCTTCGATTTTTTTCTAACGGGCTGCTAACGGGCTTCGCCTTCCGCGTGAACATTTGCTTGCGACAGCCATTGCATCTGTCAATAAATAAAATAGTGTATCCAGCTTTGGGAGGAATGACGACATTTCAAAGGTGTAGAGGAGCGCACTTGCGGGATGTACGAAGCATGGTCGAGCTCTGTGATTGGCTAGTCCAACCGACTCTGTCAATCGCAGTCGCACTGTTGCATTCCAATTCTAGGCAGAATATTCTATACCTCACGGTAGAGACTTGTTTTCGATCTGCAGTTCATCTTACACTGAAAAATGTAAATGTGAGGGTGACCCTTATTTCATCTATGGATTTATTCGAACAGAGCCTTCTTGAACGAAATCCCTTTTGTCGGCCTGTGGCTCTACTTACATTTTTCTTCTTCTCCTTCGTTGTTCCATTTTGTTGATGAAGTTTGTTTGCACAAAAATGCTTCTTTGCAGCCCGCTGGCTGCGGTCAGGTGTTGGCTGCGACCACTCGATGGCAAGTGAAGCAGTTCACCTTTGGTAATGCTGTCATTACTACAATCCGGGACGACTTTGTTATGTGCAATCATTGGATAACGGTAAGTCGTTCCAGTAGGGTAGCGTACCAGCTACAGGACGCCCTCGCAATGCCTGGAAGACGAGTTCAAGACCTTACTCAGAGAACACGAAGAACGAGTTTTTTATTGCACAAATCTCTGATGTACACCATGTATGAAAACACTGTGGCCACAAATAGTCATGATGCAGCAGGGACTTGCTCCTCACCTGTGTCTAGGCTGCGCTATGAGTCCATCTGTTCTTGTCCTATCACGCACGTTCAACGGAATGGTGGATTTGAAAGAGTTCTATACAACATTCTTATTTACAATAAGAACGGAGGTTCTTGCGAGATTTGCTCATAAACTTGGCTAAATAAAGAGTAAACGATGAAGTGGTCGGCGGAATCAGTCCTGCGATGCGCCATGTGTTCTACTCCAACTGAGCAAACTTAAGGCATTAAACGCGTGTCTGCCTTATACAGTGGCTTTCAGGGACATCTTACGTATCAAGTCAGCGCTTAATTTTCTCTTCTTACTCCTCTGATACCAACTTACCAAACCGAGAGCTTGGCTGGTTCAGCGGCATCAAACAAGGACCGTGCGAGCCACGAAAGGTCAATGCACTATGCTCGCCCTCAAAAGTATTGCCACCTTTTCCGAAGAGAGATAAACCCCAAATTTCATAAGATTTCACGAAATTATTTAGACAGGACAGGTGTACTTACGCTATTGCCTTCCTGTTTACATTCATTTAACAGTAACAGTAGAGTTCAAATGACATAGGACCACTGTAGCAGCAGGATGCAGGCATTCCGTACATGAGAATGACGAACGTCCACGCCTTTGTTCAACCGATTTTCAACCTATTCCTAACCCTTTAACGCGAGCAACGTCATCTGGTTTCCGAGGTTTTCGTTGATTCGTTAATCTATCACGTTATTGAAGAAAATCATTATTACGCATTGATGCTATAGTTCGTTATGTCAACAACGCAGGACCTTGATATGTATAATGACTAATTGGGTCCTAAGGTCTCATCAAATGTTGTATGCGCATAGGATAGAACCCTCTCAGAAACGTAAGAAAGTCCTTTGCGGTTCCGCATTGTTTTATATACTTGCAGGCACCAGCTGATAAACAAATACAGGTACGTGTCACATATATAAAGAACCCGCAGCAGTGTAACAATGGCTGCAAGACGAATTTTATCGAACCGAAAACCAAACCAGATCAAAGGGCCGTTAATCCAAGGTAGCATAACGTTGCATTCTTCCCCCAAATTATATTAGTGCAACATTCTCTTTTCAGGATTTGCTGCACAGACATGTTGAATCGTGTTTTCACCAGCACCCTCAATCCTACACCAATAATATCATACAACAGATTCCAAACTTCAACATTCACGTTTCATTATAGATACATATAAATGCTCTGTTGCACTTCCAGTTGTGAGCACGATGTACAATATGCCATTGAACTATAATAAACATACTATTTTAGAAGCAGGTGATACAATGCATTCCCGTTGAATACAAGCGCTATGTGGAATGTGTTATAACCAGTGATTTTGGACAAAATATAACAGTGATTCTATTGGACACAGTTTCAGCGGATACGTCCTCCTATTCTGTGGCTTTTATTGAAGCAGGAGAATCGAGCTCCAGCGGTAAAAACTGCAAAAGATCAGCGACTGTTGTGATCCATACTTCGATTGGTATCTATACTATCTATGATTTTTTATGAATTTTTTTCTTCGAAAATTTCAAAACAGCGGAAACTTAGGTGACAAATCATGTGAGCTATGTCCGGTGATCATACTCAATTGATTGAAAATCTTGCGAGAACTATAGGCCTTTATGTGATAGAAAAATGGTATTATATATATATATGTATATATATATATATATCAGTGGCGGACGCAGAAAGTGGGCGGGAGGGGGGGCGTGGGAAGAAAAGTGGGGTCTCCGCCGTTTTGGGGACCCAGACGGAAAATAAAATTAATAATAATATTAATTATAATAATAAACAATAAATAAAAAATATATTAAAAATAATAATAAAAATAAACAATTAAAAATAAACTAACACAAGATTTTTATTTGTATTGTAAAGTAATTTCGAAAATTTGGCGACCCATTCTCGGGGGGGGGCGCCCCCCCGCCCCCCCCCTGCGTCCGCCACTGATATATATATATATATACAGTACCGGCCACAATTATAAAGCCTTTTGGAGTTTCCTTCGTTTCCCTCATAACTTCGTTTAGAGTAATGCTTCGAAGCTCATATTTTTATGGGTGTTGAAGACGCTCACATGTAATAGAAACGGAATGACATCGTACCATTTTTTCAGCTAGTTTCCTCTAGGCAAAATAATTACCAAGATTCCAAAATCTGGGATTTCGCGGCATCCACAATAGATCACAGGATGGATTCTGCGGACTGTATTTTCACAAGAATTGAACTCCTGGTAATAGATTCGACTCATATTTAAATGGAAACGTGTGCTCTCAGATCATTGATGAAAGCATAGGAAGCAAATTTGAGTTTATTTTAGCAGTAAAGCAACGTAAGAATCTCTGCCAAATTAGCTCAATCTTCCTTGGTTACAATGTTAAGTCGGTCACGATGTACCCGGAAGTCCATATCACGAAAAGTTGTTCCTTTCTTTTATGCGAAGCTTTACTCCACCAAAAGTTATGCAGGAAAATTCAAAAGGCTATATAATTTTGGCCCAATTTTGGCCTATATATATATAGTATATATATATATATATATATATATATATATATATATATATATATATATATATATATATATATATTAAAGGCAGCACCCGACGAAATCGAATCGCAATTCTGTCAGATTTGGGGGTTTTTGGGAGTGTGGAACTCATATCCGATGATGAAATGGCGTGAAACACCCGACAAAGCCGAGAAATGAGATGCTTTCTTCCGCGCGTTCGCATGCGTGGACAAGTATTCCTGCGACGCCCCGCAAATTGGTCCTCTAACTAACACATCAAACGCAAAATCTTCCAAAAAAAAAAAAGAAGAAATTGCCTAACAACAGCTGCGTCATCGGCGGAACCTCCACAACACCAAGTGATATGCCAGTGGATGCGGCCGAGATTAAGGAAGAAGAGCGAAACAGGAAGTCAAGCACATGCAGTTCAGGTCTCAAAACGCACAAGAACGTCGCGCAACTATAAAAAGCGTAGAGCGAATCTTCGACATAGAAAATAAATGACGTCAAAGTAGAGATAGATTAAAACGAATTTAATCAGCAAATCAATTAAGAACTAGTCTTTTCGAAAGTAAACTGAACTTTATCCACTATCGTCCGACCATATCTGACAGCTGCGGCTGTAATCTGAAAGGAAAAGCGAAGAAAATCTCAAGACGTACCGCCTTTAAAGCACCGTTACATTGGATGGATTGAATTAAAGTATCGTACGCATTACTGTTTTAACATCATGGATTACCTATTTCTAGTTTAACATCAAGGAGTTGATTCAGAGAGAAATATGAAAGCTGGGGGGGGGGGGAGGGTAGAAGTGGAAGGCTTCGATCCACTATTTGAGACATCAATCAACTCTGGAAAAAATTATTTGTAGCCACTCTTCACATTCTGGTAATGTCCTTCTAATGTCCTCAGCTTGTTAACACCATCCAACTGTGCATATCCGTTCCTTAAATACTTTTATTGCTCACAACAAATCGGAAATAAGTATAAACAAATAAAAATACAATGAAGGTCATGGTGATGATGATAAAATAACGTGAAGGAGATCATCATAGGTACAGATGAAATGTGAAACAGTAGAAGTACATCACAGAATTAAAGAAGAGATAGAATCCGTTAACTACGCGGTAGTCTAACGCTTTGTCATACTATAACGGAACGCCGAGGACATCGTTTTCTTTGTTGCCGAGTACGAACGTTTTCGTCCAGTGGTAACTCCGAATATAGTCAATATTATGTCGAATACAAGAATGCACACCTGAATAACCCACAGTTTTCATATGCGCAATCCATAGATTCAATGCATTTTACCTCCATAATTGTGATAACACTAACGCCCATCCACAAACCAAGTTGTCCACCGAAGTCTGATAGAAGATTCGGCCACTAAAACACTAAGAATTAGCCTGTATACGAGCACAATTTCAGGCGACATTTTGGCGTTTCGTAATACTCGCCCCAATTTTTTAGCATAAAAGGCATGTTATAAGCAAGCTTCCGTCAATGGACTTACTTACTCGCAATCAAAACCTAAAAGCATTTACTTGTGTAAGCGACCTGCATAATGGTCGCCAAGTGTGAGGAAGCGCTCCGTCCTTTCGGTCAAATCTGGCATCAAATCGCCGTGAAAAAAATTGAATGCTGTGTTGGTCCCGAGTAGGAAGAAATAGGGAGAGAGGAATAATCGACCACCTCTACAGCAGAAAGAATTGTCGAAGCCCTGCATACGGAAACTTTGATGGAGAAGGGGTGCGGTGGGGCTCAATATAGCGTGTAAAGGACCAGGACACTGGTTTGCCGAAGTTGCCGAAGGAGTACGGAGGATGGACGCCCTGGATTTCACTATTGTGGAAAACGCCCAGATGCGGGTACACCTGCAGAACATGGGTACGGCTTCACGCAATGCTGGGAGAAAACGTCAGGATACGAATTCGCCGATTGAGAAGGGTGCGTCGGCATACAAGTTCGGTAAAACGTCATATGACGGGTATCTACAGCCGAGCAGGCAGATTGGTGTACACAACTCATGAGACGGAATCCGTATTTGAGCGCAATCAATGATTAGTTCTGCTTCTTCTTAATTCTCTGAAGACTTCGAACGTTTGAAGGTTTAGCACATACCTCGAGTGGCTACCCCACCCCACTTTCTAGTGTCCCGTAGAGGCGTTAGCTGAAGCAAAATAGCTTTTTTTAAAGCAAAATCACCTCATGGATAGGGTGGCAGGGGAATGGGATGTGGTTAGTGATGATAAACCATTGTGATGTAGATAATCATTTAGTAGCAGTTGTAATAATAGTTTTGTTCTCATTATCCGCTTACTGATCTTGGTTGTGTGCAGCGCTTGAATTGTAAGCCGTGGCTCGCTCCGCCTCAGAACCGACACTTTGGGCCGCGCCCCCTCGCTATGAAACAGGCATGTGCGGAAGTTAAATTTTAAATCCCGTAAAAGGTAAAACGAAAAAGACAAAAAATGAGTGGAAAACGGGAAACGTAAAACGGAAAACGGAGAATTTTGCTCAAGCATAGGTTAGCGATCAAGAGTCATCCTCAACCTTGGATTTTCCAGGTATCTTCTTCATGGGCAAAAGTGATGACTTTTTCAAGTAATTGAGTAAATTCAAGTCTACAGATGATGCTTACTTCAAACGCATAAAATATAGGTAGATCGAGAAGTATTTATCCTTCACCCAGTTACGAGGGATCATTGCAGTTATATAATCAATAAGCATATTTCTTACTAAATGTTTAAGTAGGAGAGAAGCTGTAAAGTGTGAAAAGTGGGACTTTTTTGCTTTACTTTTGAGCACACCTATTCTGCAAAATTCAGACAAAAAGGTAACTTTGGTAACAAATGCATTTGGAATCTGATGAGGATCACGTTATTCACAAAGGATATTATTGGAGCCGCTTAGCGATGGAGGAAGGAGAAGAAGAAGGGTGTGTGGCCAATGTGAAACACAAGCAACCCAAACATTGCGCAAAACATCAGGCGCCAGCGGCCGCAGTGTGGAGCTGGGGATCATCGTCTAATTAAAACAGTGACAAGTACGACGTAGCCTTATGCCTTTGTTATGTTTCAAGAAGGCCTATACCATGCGTTGCTTCGCAAGAAAGCTTGATGCTCTTACAATGGCTTGTCACAGTTCCATAAACATTTTATGTCAGTTCATCCCACATTTCTGACGAAACTTTTTCTTAAGAGTTTTAAGGAGAGCAGGACACTTGTATGGCATGTTTGGAACAATGATGAATGTCAAAAAAGTCGAACAAAATAGTTCGAATTTCGTAAAGGGGGTTTGGATGTCAATTTTGGCGCCATTGTTGTGAACTCATGTATGTACATTGCGCATTGAAACACGTGAACCCTCTTCAGGATAGAGAAATACACCGGAAACAGCGACCCCTCTCCCTTCATAATTTCCCGGAATTTCCGTTCTCTGGGCCAAAAACCCTTAAAACGTTAAAACGGAAGATCAAAAATGGGCGGAAAACGGAGAGCGTAAAACGGAAAACGGAAAATTCCGCACACCCCTGTTATAAAAGGGGCGCCGGCAACGATCAGTAGTTCAGTTCAGTTGGAGTTCAGTCGGCGGGTTCAGTCGAGTTCAGCAAGTTCTGCGAAAGCGAAGACGACGCAAGGGCAACGAGCGACGGATCCGAAGGAGCAATAAAGGGTGAAGAAGAAAAGGACCAATACACCCCTAGTTAGCATAACAGAAAGCCCCAAATTCTTGACACCATGACGTTTATGACGCGATAGGTGTCAAGTCAAACAACAACCAAAATCATTCGTGCATGAAACTGCAGCCTCGTCAACTTTCAGGAACATGCCGCGTGAGTGGTAGATGTTACAGTACAGATTTCACTCCTGTTATAGTCATATGTTCCGAAACTGAAGAAGAGTTTGGATATGGCTACACATCTCCAATCTCCAACTCTTTTAATGCTCTTTCTTGATGGTGAACCAGGAAATACACTCGCCCCGTATG
This sequence comes from Ancylostoma caninum, assembly GCA_037903475.1. Taxonomy (NCBI): domain Eukaryota; kingdom Metazoa; phylum Nematoda; class Chromadorea; order Rhabditida; family Ancylostomatidae; genus Ancylostoma; species Ancylostoma caninum. The sequence goes on along the minus strand of JBAJFG010000383.1, from coordinate 757,426 downwards.
CTTCACTCTCTAGTAGCGATTCATAGTTGAGCTGCTCGAAGTAGACTTCAATCATAGCGCCTTGTTCCCTGGAAGTATATACATAGACGAATGTACGGGATGCATTCTTTCGAATTGAGCTGTTTTGTCATGAGAAGTTTGTGGTCAATTCATCTCCTTCTTTTTCCAAAACAAAAAAGCATACCTTTTGTACATTAGGCAGTGATGTGGTGCCATTCCAGTCGGACAACCAGACTGATCTCCAGGCACGGCTGGCCAACGAGAGGCCGAATACGACACCGAGTAAACATCTTGACTACAAATCGAAGGGAAATTAGAAAATTTGGAAAACTTCTTCACATCATTCTGGGAAGGCAGAAGAATGCTTAACAGGCAGAACTTTTTAGAACCTATAAAAGCACATATGAGAGGTGGATGCCTAATGGACAAATGCTTGGATTGAGGCGCATTCATTAAATCGAACATTATCAATTTAGCATTCACTATGAAACGCTTCGCAAATCACTTATCATAGAAGCTCTTGCCTCTGCTCCATTATTTGTGAATTAACTATTCTCCCAGAACCAGGAACCTTTTTAATTTACCATTGCTAACAACGAAATGAAATGAAACTCGTCTGTATCATTCTCCACATGCCAAATGCATATCGATATTATCCACATTACGAAATTTCAACCTATAAGGATTAGGGAAATTCTTTGCCCAAAGCAAAATTTCCCACAACCCTTCAATGAAAGAGCGAAAAAACGGTGAAATGTACGAAACAAGCTGTAAAGAGAGGAGTCGATCCCAAAACTCTGACTCTTCTCCTGCAGTCATTCTCATAAGCACTCTGCGAAAATTATTGATCCGTTCATATTTGATGGAGAAATCAATGAAGAACCAGAAGCGAGTTTGAATGCTTTAGATTCGCGAACACGTCTGGGTTCTATTCCAGGAGGCGCATGGATAGAAACTAGTGATGAATGTCTGCTACAGAATGCACTGGAGTTGGAAATCAAGGGAATACACAGATGTTGCAGGCAGATTTCCTCACAACTTTTTTCGAGAAAAAGTACAATGACCTTTGTGTCCTCTTTACCCAACCGGCAAATGTGACATGCGACTCGATAGGGTGGAGGATTCACAGAAGATCACAGGGGAAGATGTGTTGCAGATAAGTGTTTATTGGATTTCATTGCCCAGAAAGCCTGTAGACAAGGCGATTTTTGCATTATTCGCTATGGTCTACATTTGATCGGCCAGCGGGTCGTCAGGCCTCGGAAGTCCAGCCTTCTCTGGTACTTACCACTCTTCTCCAGTACACACTGAAGCCACATCCGATCCGGTGCCCCACACTAGATATCCGCGCACTTCTCACACAGCTGTGAAACGTTCCTCTGAATGTTCTCCACCATCACAGCTGTGGATACATCGACAAACGTCTTTACTACTGACGGGCATCGGCACGCGCTCCAGACAACCATCGGATAGAGGTAGTCCTTCCCACAACTGTGTGCGGGCCTGTCCTCATACCAAGGCCCAGATGCATTAGTGATAGGATGCCAGAACAGGTACCATGCCCATGGGTATGACTGCCTGTGGGGAGCAGCTGGGTATAGGTAACGTCAGGTGAACATGTTGATGGGGGTCAGGTAAAGGATAAGCTTGGGTACGTTAACACGGTTACGCCATAGGTAATCTCGATGATGCATCTGGGCCAGCACTGGACCCCCCCCCCCCGCCGCCCCAACCCCCTCCCGCACAGGAAATCAGGTTGCCAGTTTTCTTTCTCAAAAATACCTTATTAATCAGTTTATGACTTAGTATTAGTTCATTTTCGAGTATTTTTTCTTTATTCTCAAATTTTGGCCCTGCGAGTCCTCAAAAGCTGTGAAAATTCAGTCTTTTTCTCACACCCCCTCACAGCTCCCTCACCCCCCCCCCCTCCTCCTGGACTGCGCCCTTCTGTGTCCGTCAAGTCCCTACACAGTTATGAATCCTTTTCTCAGCATTGTTTCAAAATAACACCCATAACCTATAACCAAATGGTAGGAAGAAGTAGAATCTGTGGTTTTGTGAATAATTTAATAATAGTTTTTAAAATAGCAATTTACTGTTTAGGTAATCCCTCTTTGGATACCAGTGTCCTCAAATTCAAAGAAAATCTGCTGTATTTTTCGTAGAGGGGAGTGTACTCTATGAACATGCAGTGTACTCACCTGCATGGTTGCCTGCACTTGCATCCGATCTTTTTAGAATGCCGCATTGCATACTGGACCTCGTTTTTCAAGCATTCCCCTGAAGGAATACAGCATAATATCTACTATAACAATAGCCAATTACTTGTAAATCAATATGAGCTCACTTTTCACCGGGTCATCCACGGGGCAGTTTTTAGTGGTCCTAAATGGCGGATAACGTGGGTCACCACATCCACATCTCGTAGCCAAGTGTTTCTGGATGCAACTACGTTGGCAGCCCTGCAAGAAATCCAAAATTTATTCAGGGTGTATGACCCCATAGGGATATAGCTCCCTTAGCTTACCTCTGTATTGTATTGCTTATCGACAAATATAAAATCGTCATCTTTACCCTCTCGAATGCAGTCACCGAACGGTGCAGGGAGACGTGTCATGGATTTCTGGAACATTGCTGTTATTACTATAGTAAGGACCGAATGCATTAGATACCTATCGATTTGTTGAAATACAAAAATTCAATTTTGAAAATGTTTGGAAAAGAGGAATATAATCAATCCTTCTGGACATTTAGAAATGTCTCTTTTTTGAACATTTGAATACTTCGGACCAAGTCCTGAATGAATAATTGAATTGAGTTATTTGAGCTTTACTCGGTCATAAGTGTAGCTATTTCACTGTTTTAGTTATTGTACGGGATTCTGTAGTATTGATTGATGCACTTGGATCGCCAGTTCTTATGAAGTGCATTTGCGAATTTGTCTGCAATTACGGCAGTGGCGTGGTATCGCCCGGCTGCTTAGCTGGTTCTATCGATAGTAAGACGCTGCGGGGTACGTAAGGTAGGTGATTTTTAATGAATTACAGGTATTTCATGAATATGTGTGATCGTAAGGGGAAATGGGACGTGACCAGGCCAATGTGATTGGCACATTCAAGCAGGGTACCACGGTAATCATGGAAGCCCGGTAACGCCCCATTTCCACTCACGATGATACACAACCATTTTGCATAAAATACATTTTATGGAGCAAACATACAGAAATCACCCGTCACGCACACTCCGCGACGTGCCTCTTGTCGATCGACCCAGCTGATCAGGCGGCCGAAACCGCGCCGCAACCGGAATTGCAGTCAAAGTCACAGACGCACTCTCCAAGCCGCCATGCATATAATCGATTCGTGATCAGTTTTATTCGTGTTTAATTGTTGTCTTCCAGTTCAATAAATATATTCAACCCCTGAATTTCGAGCATAACAAGCCAGCTGAACAGCACATAACATTACAAAGCGTACTGGGACCGGAACGAAGAACCCAAACAACACGTCTATTCTGTAAAGGAGTTCCACAGCGTCACCAAAATAATTGTGACCTTCCCTTTCACTCAAAATGGATGGAATCCTGGATCGAAGTTCCTGTGTTTCACTTCCTTCAAATTCCATACTCTAGATTTGCCGTGACGGCAAAATGCACCACCTTTGCCCAGAAAACTCGTCCACCCCACGCCTGAATTTGTGGTGAGACCTTCTCAGGGACGTGCACGGATCTCGCCACGGTAGTCCTTAAGGTCACCAACCCTGGATTGGGTGGGGTCTAGCTGGAGCATAGACAAAGAGTGAAAGCTGACTCAAACACAGAATTCGCTCTCTCCAGAATCAAGGATGTCTCCGGATGCATGAGTAGCTTACGGGACTGAAATGTGATGAGAAACAGCTATGGCTAATGGAGGAAAACAGTCACACCCCCCCCCCCTCCCCATCTCCCCGTCCAGGAAGGCATCTTCTTGGCACTTCTCCAACAAGATGGAATGATCCTTCATAATTGTGGAATAGTTTTCCTCTAATATGGAATGATTTCTTTCCAATATAATATTACTCATTTGTTTAACTTGTCTTGTGTTGTGTGGTCATAGTTCCACACTAAAAAATATAATATATATTATATTATATTGTGTACATCATGAAGAGATGAGGTCCACTCCAGGTAAGGTTTTAACTTCACATTACACAAGGTAAGGTCCTCCACGCCGTACTGACGAGTTCTCGGGAGGACCTATCTCTTATACCTATTTACCCATATATGGTAAGGGAACGAAACAGGCAAATAGGCAAAATTCCTTCATGAATCTCATAGCTCTTTTATCATAAATTCTTTCCATTACATTAATAATTTCATTCATAATACCATTAGTGACAAAGAAAACCGGTTTCGTGCACAAGGTCCACTGCAGCCCAGGCTAGAAAGAGGTGGAAATGGTAGAAGTGTTACTATGTATAATAACAAAGCGCCTGTTGTTATCCTACATATTCATCACACCTTTTCTAGAAATTCATGCAAAGTTTTCCAGGAACTGAAATGGAAACCGTTGGTGTGAAATAATCAAAGAATGTCTTTAGTGATATCCGTAGAAAAAGCGTCATGTTCGAGGTATGTATTTATGAAAAAAAACTACGATTTCCGCAAATAAATGGCTAACCAATTTAATGCCAAAACTGCTAACGAAACCAGTCGGCGCTGAATGTCCCAAGGTGTCCGGAAAGGGCTGCTCCAACAAGGAGTGCACCGTCAGGCGAACGCCGGCTGCCTCAGTTGTTGGAAGATACTCGGAGATGTTCACAAACGCTTCCAAGCGCAGTCCTACAAAGTGCTTTTTTTACTTTTTCTTCCTTTTTTCTTCTTCCAGAAAATCGCTTGGGAAGAAGCACATACCGTAAGCAGGTCCAGCCCTATCGTTGCTTTTGTTTGCATGTCGACTTCCGACGTATGTGAAGCAGGCACCAAAGGAAGGGTCCAGATACGCTTCAAAATCGCTGAAAAAATAAAAATTTAACCTGAAATATTTGAGCTCTTAGGACTGAGGGTTAACTCACTCCTCGACATTGCACTCTACTCCGTTAAATGAGCATTTGGTAATGAACTCCGATTTATTGTAGCTGATCGCCCATTTCTCATCTTCTGTTAGCTGATCCACAGCAAAAATAATGTTCTCCTTGGCTTTCGCTTTCAACGCTATAGGATCTTTTACACCCTGAAAATCAAGGAAACTTCAAAAACAATAAAAATCTTGCAGCTTTTTTTTTCCAAAGAAAACCCTCAAATTACAAGTCATCTGTGCTATTTTTAGATAAGAGATTTGATATATGGCACTGTTCAATTTCTCTGAGGTTAGCGACAAAACAATGTGCAGGGGGCGTCAATAGTTACTGCACAACTGGGAACGAAGCCGCGCCGCAGCACTCACGCGACGCGGTAGCCCAACTGGTCGTTCTGGTCTCGAACATGATCGTGCTTGCTGCTGTCTAAATAAACAGACATAAAAGACCCAGCGGTGAAGGAAACAAGCACAGCAGCAGTAATCACCGCTCTCCAGAACCACAACACCCAGCTGAACTGCCGCGTCGCCTCTGTACGTACTAGATGATGCAGCGCGGTCTTGGTTTGCATGTGTGCAATGACGACTGAGGCCATATGTATATTACGAGTTCAACACAATGCAACTTCGCCAATGGTGACATATCTCTTAGCAGTCGAGATTCGTGATACAGATCAAATTTCACAGAATTACTGCAAGAGCCAGTTATTATTGTCAACTAAAAAATTAAATTCTCAGCTCTGGTACATAAGCCTAACCCTATGCTTAAGAATGGGTTTAAGGCTTAGGCTTAGGCTTCACAGGAGTGGCCCCACCCAACTCCCTTTTCACCTAAATTTCTAAGATAAACTACGATAAGTGTAAGTGTAAGTAAGATTGGACACTATTTGTATGTTGCATCGCGTGCGCGCATAGCTCAGTGGGTTGAGCGAATGATCGACGTTGTGGTGGTCAGGGGATCGAATCCTGCCCTGTGCCCCCGTTTTGCAAATACATATAGTATGCTGCCTACGACTGCTGCAGTTATCTAACAAACACCAACATAAAAAGTAGCCCGGATGGCTCAGTGGTTTGAGCGGCAGATTGCAATCTGTCCCTATCGCTGGTTCCACTCCGTTGGAGATCCAGAGTTAAGTATCGCAGTGTTTGGGGTTCACTGCTTGGAACGTCCCCCGTGATCTCCTTCGGGTAGTCCAGGAAGGCATCCGGCAACTTTTTGCATAAATTTCGAAGATAAACTACGATAAGTGTAAGTGTAAGTAATAGTGAGTCCATTTGCTTTAGATTCCAGGATGGATCATCTACCGCGCACTACCTCGTAATGCTGTTTTCGTAAATTTCTCTACTATTAAAATGGTTGTGAAAAGTGTGGAGTACCGGGAAGTTAGAGCAACAGAGGGATTAAAAAAAAACACAAAGCTGTAGTCGCATACCGTGTAGCCATAGGCCTTCTCACGATCCACTTTCTTCTTCTGTACGGGAGACAATGTAGTTGTTGGTTGAATGTCCCAGAATTTCACGATTCGCTCGGCTGAAGGGAAAAATCCTTGATAAGCCATTGAAAGCATCGAAATTGGTTTCCCAGACGCATTTCTCGAGGATTCCAGCTTCATTAGCACTATTGAACATCAAGATTACTTGTGCAATAATTGTGAAAAAAAGGGTCAAAGACTTTTATAGAAGTGAGACACATTCATCCAGTAACTGGTCCATCACTACTAGTGGACAATGTGTTAGATGTATGTATAATAGAAATTCGAATATTCGATTTCGAATAAGTCGAAGTTTTAGAAAACAGACAGAAGCGAAGAGTGGCTTCTACCACTAAGCGACGAAGCAAGTAGTATAAACAGGCCACTTCGGGAGCGTATAGCTCATCTCAGCAAAGACAACAACAACAACAAGCGGTAAACAAACTCACAAAGGTCAGTGACATTTCCCTCAGGCGGATCGATCCTCACGCACATCCGTATGGGTAACGCGCAGAAGCAGTCGTAGATGGCGTTCGTAGGATTGTCGGCGAAATGGCAGTCACCAAATGAATTGCACCTGAATATCAGTTTTCGTGGATTTTTCCAGAACTCCCATGTTTTCTGGAAATCCGATCAACGACTCCAATCTGAAGCCAAGTGCAGCGAACATAATTCCACGAAGGGCACGCTTCAGCCGAGATAACATATCTGTTGTGCTATGACGACAACAAGACGAGATTCTGCGATGAATAGGTCCCGAGGGGATTGAGCAGACATGGCAGCACATGTCCTACAGTGCAATAGAAGGACAAAACCAGACCAATGGCAGCAGATATTCCAAAAACACCCATCATTGACCACTGCTTCAACGAGAAGGTGGGAGACATGGACAGAGAAAATTTCGAGAAAATTTCTCATTTTTTACGGTGAAATTTTGCATGAAGTAGTTATAATATGATTTGTCTTCTATGTGCTTCTAGCTTACTACCAATTAGCCGTTATTCAATAAGTGAGAAAGCAAAGAGCATCCAGAACCTTCCGGATTGAAATCAATATATCGATCAATCCCTTGGAGAAAATTGATCACTCACCTTGAGCACTTCCTCTCTTGCCATTGCGATTGCTCATAGCACGGCCACAGTTGGTCATTCTTCTTGTTGTAGAAGCAAAGACATGCGGCAGACGTGTTCGTCACAAGCTGTCAATCAATATCAATCAATAGCAAAGAAAGTAACTTGTATAGTTTTTTGCTGTTTCAAGAATTGTATGTAAAGACATGATAAGTCTAGAAGAGTTTTTTTTCCGCGTGGGTATAAGGTTTTTGGAGATCTTAAAGGTCAAAACCTAATCGATCGATAGTAAGGCCCACCTTCTCCTTGATCGCCACGCATCCATGTTTATCAGTGCACCGACACATGGAGTAGACAGCGAGGATACCCTCGTACTGGCTGAGAATTTTCTCGTAGACGCGAGTTTTACCTCGACGAACGCGGATCTGAAACAGAAAAACAGTCTTGAACGTGTCACAGAAGAGCGAGAACTGATCCTTTCCACGTTGATGCTGAGATTAATACTAAGATTAATAAGATTACTTTCGGAGAGCAGATTTTTGCCAGAACCATACAATAAGAAAGGAAAAATGCATTTTGTATCTATAGGTTCACCATAGTGGACAAAGTCCGACGGTTTGACCATAGCCCTTGAGAAAATACAAGCGAAGAGACTACACGAGAACTAGTCCCCAACAGGAATTTGGCCTTGACAAGCAAAGGACTCTAGGCCCATAACTGGTAGCCAAATATCTATTCATGCATAAATACATTGATGAAGCAGCTTCAACGGATGATAGCAAAATGCATACTGTTGCGTACATTCTTTTCGGGAACAGTTTTCGCTACATGACATGACTACACAACATCTAAAGAACGATTGATATGCAGTCGTTAGAATTTTAGACGTAATTTATGGCGTAGACAAGTAATGCTGTCCGTTTTCACTTATTTTATCTTTTACTCCATTTCCCATTAACATAGTATTACGATAGCATGCCTACATTACCATGTATTATTTGCTTTTACATAGTAGTAGTATAATATCGAATAATCAACATATTTTTTGAGTGATGTCAAACACCCAGATTTGCACACTCCAGGGCAACGCCTCTACGCCGCTTTCAGCACTCTTCGAAGATTTCTTTCTGGAGAAAATTATTGGGTTATACTAACAACATTTCAAATCTTGAGGACCAGTTCTCGCCATGAATTATACTCGAGTCCACTTTTTAATCTCCTCATAATAAAGTTTTCTTCAGTTATAAATAGACTATAGAAAAAACACTGTGTGTATTTCTCAGTATTGCGACCATTTTTACGAAGTACATGCTTAGGGCCCTACATGTTTCTTCGTGTCTGCGTCTCCATTATCTTCACCATGTCTCGCTGCCGATTCAACTGCAAAGCACTGTGTGTGCGAGTCACCGTCGCATACACATTCCTCTTCACCTGAGAGGCCAAATGAGCGTGTACATCTGAAAGAAAATGGGAAAATTAGCCAAACACGAATAAATTCTCATTAACGAGCTTTCCAGCATCAACAAACATCCGAAGAAACCGCGCTCTAGTGCAAATCCACCAACTCACCTCCCCCACCAATCACAACCATTGCACAGCGTGTATTGCCATTTTGAAATTCGCGCGCAATACGACGATGACGTCATCGACGCGTCGGCGCTGTGCGGTAGGACACACATGCAATTTGTTGAATTCCCGCATTCCTTGAGTGATATTGACAAGGGCCATCGACCAGTGATCTGAATAAATCTGTCGATTAAATGAAAGTCTAACAGTTATTGATTTATTGATTAGTGGCACCTTGACTTGGTTTTCTACTTCTATACAATATTGATTTTGGCAGTAACAAAGGCTGGGCGTTGTTGTTGAGGCAGACGTGTCGTTGGGACAAAATTGAATGTGATACTCCTTCTCTGGAGCACAGTTCCAGTAAATTTCCTCGTTAGGGAAAGACAAGCAGAGCTGAAAGTATAAACAGTTGTTGTCGCTTATTGTCGCTCATACTCGCCAGGCATAGCTCATTCTAATCAATCATGATCATTTTCTTTCGGTGGCCATTATAAATTCCCCCATTTTCATGGACGAAAATGAGCTCTACGATTGACACTAGAGGTATTGCCGCTTGGGTTCGCTCGCGCATTGTGCACATTGTCGCTCGTTTATGAGACTCGCCCTCAAGAAGCGTCAGTCACCTTCTCTTCGCGTACTATACAACATTTCTTGCTCAAACTTTCAAATTTATTTGCTCAGCGAAAAAATCTCGAGTGGTTGAGTAGCGAGTCTCGCTATCGCTCGCGTTTACTTCATCTTACCGCCTTTATCGCTCGCTACTACTCCTCATTTTCTAACCTTTTCATTAGCAGCCTGTAGTAGCCGCTAGTGAACTTATTTCACCTTGACCTTTGCTCATTAGTACTGCTTACGGCTACGGTACTACGTTCCAATTATTTATGGGTTAATATTACAGTTGTATATCGCCCGTATCGCCCGTAGTCGCTCGCGCTTGGTACTCGCTCAGTCTCATCACTCGCCAGCCTCACAAAATCAGCTAGACCTCGCACGAGTATTTGGCAATGTCGCCTGCTCCCTCTCTCTCGAGCGTGCGCATCGAATTCTGCTATGTTGCAGTCGCTTGATGTCGCCCGCCATTAGGACTCCCACCCGTCCGTCGCTCACCTACGAAAACTTCCATACTCCGCATCCAAATCAATTTTACATGGTCTAGAATGCTCTCTCAGCCACATTCACACTTCCGCTTGCTCTCTGGGCTCGCCTACTGCCGCCTGCCGCCGCTCAAAGAATCAATAATTGTTCCATGGTACAGTACACATTGTTCATCGCCTTCTGGATCCACAGAGTAATGATCCTGATTCTTCCGACAATAGACATGAGCAGGCCGTAGTGGAGGTACATCAACAGATCTGAATTGTTGTTGGTCCTAAGCGGAATTGGGACTTGAGGCGTAAGGTTTTGACCTACCGTTTTTCTCTCGCCACCGACGTCTCCTTCGGTTCATTACCCGCCGTTCGGTCAATGGCGGATTCGAAAGACTCGAGCTGAAATAGATAGCACTGCGAAAGTGGAGAGGGCAAAGAAAAAAAGAAAAATACTCAAGTGCTCGGTTTTTCAATTGCAGTGGGAATGAACTCACTGCATTTTTGATTGAGCTCGTCTGTCGAGCTAAGGAGTTCTTGTACGGGTTGATGTTGCACACGGTGACGGCAGGAAAACGAATTTCTTCGAATCTAATCTCTACACCAACGATAATGTCATTCCTGTAATGAGGTGAGCGAAATTGCGTAAACTATAAACACTATTGAGTTGGTGAGGTTATCGAAAACTAGTGAAACTTGATTTTTTCGAGGGAAATATCGAGAACTTAAGGATAACTTTCCGAGCTTCAATGCTTTAAAATGCTAATAAATTGAATCACCTGAGAAATCTGAGTATAATCAGGTACGCTTGATAACCAAAGGCACATAAACAGCATAGAAAGAGCAGCAACCATAGGCCACGTCGCAGACCTTCAGACACATAAGCACGTGGAATACCGTGAGCACTGTAAAGTCCGCAATTATGTAAATACTAAGAAGTAACAAAATCGCGGATAGAAATGGTGGAGTGTGAACTCGAAGCAAAATCCCCTTCTTTTTTAAACGTTTTACGCGACTTTGCGCGATTGTACGAGCAGCGCATTGTCGCTTAGGCCCGCCTAAGCTCGCGTGCGCCACCACCTCCGCAAAGTGCTAGTATTGTAGTGTTAAATTTTTACCACCACTAATCTTTCAATCATTAATCCAAGTTAACTAGCTTATGATCTCAACCGATTCATTTTTGTACCGCTCTCTCATGATGTTCCTACGTCTCTCTCGCAAGTCGCTTGTGCTCGCTCAGTGTCGCTCATGTTTGACAACTCTCCCAACAATAGTTTCACTGCCAATACTCTCGGAAACTAGCCTTTCTATGTGCTCATAGCGTAACAGCCTTGTTCATGGCCACTGACAAATGCCACACAAAAGTCGCTCATTGTCGCTCATGGTCGCTCACTGTCGCGAGCAAACCCGAGGACACTAGCAGCTTGAGAAATTGGTCTCCTTGGTCCCGCCTCTGTTTTCCTTCTTTACAATCACGGACGTGTTTGTAATTTCGAGATACGCCCAGCTAATGGCTGCTGCCAGAGCGAATGAGAACCATTTTCAGTAGCCATTTTAATTAGCGACGTCTCTGCGGAAGCCATCTGGATAAAAAGTGGCTTTGCTTGATCAGCAGGAAGAATAGAAATTATGGAGATAGAACTATACGAGTGTCGTGAAGCTTAATAGTCTCCAGTAACCAAGAACTTCTATAGAATTATACAAGTTGGATAGAAAACTTTGGAAATAGTCATAGCAATACCTTAAGAATAGGAATAAGATGATATGATAATCCCAGTATCAAAGTTCTTCCTTACGGGATTCGCATTTTAGTTTCAAGCTATACTTTCTTGTTTTACGATAAGTATTTGATACAACTAAAGCTACTGCATATAAAACAGAGAAATAGACCAAAAGAAATGCTATATTGATGCGTCAAGTTTCCAGTAACCATGAAAACCCGTCAGGATGTTCGGAAGGGACTCACCTAAACGTAAGGCCATTTTCTCGCCAATATTCCCCTTCACATGAAACTCGATCCCTCAGCCCCTTCACAAGACTACATTTCTCCAGTTAAGCGAAAAAAGGGAATTTCCTCAATACCAAAGGAGCGTCCTAAAGCTTAACGACTGCCCTACCTAATTAAGAAAATGAGCCATGGTCGTCCTTTCTATGCAAAGGGAGTTCCCTTTCCTTTTTTAACTGCAACCAATCAAGTGACGCAGCTCAGCGGACAGCTCTTGTCAGTACAGCTGGGAATTTTGACTTATTATCGTTCGCGCTAGACTCTGCACAAGTTTTTGCTGTTCCTAGTGATTTTGGAGTTGCAGAAGCGCGGCTGGAGCGTTTTTCAGGCGATGCTGAATCCCATGGGTATAGGTCTTGTGCAATTGCACGATTCTGAAAGATTCAGGAAATTTATTCCCGGCTCGAGCCATGTGCAAGATTTCCTTAGAAGCAGGTACCACCTGAGACCAAAAATGGAGAGGAATCTTGGGTTGGACTTGACTGGGCTAAGATTCATGGGAGACCAACCGCGTGGAGCAAATCCCAGCTCTGCATAGGAGCGAGCTCCTCATTGACCAACTCTATGAAGTATAATATTTAATTTCTCAAAAGATAATGATCGAAAGAAATACATTGTTTTACATTTCAATGAATTTCCACCATTTTCCATAAGTGCTATGCGATATATTTTGCTGGAAAATTAATTTATAATCATGACTTATAATAACGGGCTTAGTCTGTTTTCATGTCTGTCTGTATGTAAGTATGTATGTGTGTCAGACCGTTACGAAATTCTACAATTGGTCAGTGATCGTGATTGTGAGATCATATAAAAGCCTAGGAATGGGTGTGGTATGGTTGAGTGGGGTAGGGATGAGATCGAGGAGAGGGTTGGACAATGTGAAACGGGTCCGTCAATAGAGTCAATACAGAAGGGCTGCGCCGGCGCCCAAAGTGGGGGGAGACGGGTCCACCACTCTGATAAGGGTGCGCTGGCGCCCAATGTGGCGGAGACGGGTCCACCACTGTGATAAGGGTGCGCCGGCGCTCAAAGTGGGGGGAGACGGGTCCACCACTGTGATAAGGGTGCGCCGGCGCCCAAAGTGGGGGGAGACGGGTCCACCACCGTGATAAGGGTGCGCCGGCGCCTAAAGTGGGGGGAGACGGGTCCACCACTGTGATAAGGGTTCGCCGGCGCCCAAAGTGGGGGGAGACGGGTCCACCACCGTGATAAGGGTGCGCCGGCGCCCAATGTGGGGGGAGACGGGTCCACCACTGTGATAAGGGTGCGCCGGCGCCCAAAGTGGGGGGAGACGGGTCCACCACTCTGATAAGGCTGCGCCGGTGCCCAAAGCGGGGAGGGGGGGGAGACGAGTCCACCACTGTGATAAGGATGCGTAGGCGCCTAAATTCCTGAGGCCTTAGTAGTGTTACAGGTGGGCTGGGGGTGTGATAAGGATGCTCCGGCGTCCATAAGTGAGGAAACGTCTGAAGTCAAGTCTAACGGCGTGATAAGGGAGCGCCGTCATCCAAAAGCGGGAAGACACCTGGAGTCGGGTCCAACGGTGTGATAAGGGTGCGCCGGCGTCGGAAAGTGGAGAAACGCCTGGAGTCGGGTCCAACGGTGTGATAAGGGTGTGCCGGCGTCCAAAGTGGGGGGAGACGGGTCCACCACCGTGATAACGGTGCGCCGGCGCCCAATGTGGGGGAGACCGGTCCACCACTGTGATAAGGGTGCGCCGGCGCCCAAAGTGGGGGGAGACGGGTCCACCACTCTGATAAGGCTGCGCCGGTGCCCAAAGCGGGGGGAGGGAGACGGGTCCACCACTGTGATAAGGGTGCGCTGGCGCCAAAACTGGGGGTAGACGGGACCACCACTGTGATAAGGATGCGTAGGCGCCTAAATTCCTGAGGCCTTAGTAGTGTTAGAGGTGGGCTGGGGGTGTGATAAGGATGCTCCGGCGTCCATAAGTGAGGAAACGTCCGAAGTCAAGTCTAACGGCGTGATAAGGGAGCGCCGTCATCCAAAAGCGGGAAGACACCTGGAGTCGGGTCCAACGGTGTGATAAGGGTGTGCCGGCGTCCAAAAGTGGGAAAACGCCTGGAGTCGGGTCCAACGGTGTGATAAGGGTGCGCCGGCGTCGGAAAGTGGAGAAACGCCTGGAGTCGGGTCCACCACTGCGATAAGGGTGCGCCACCGCCCAGAACTGGACGAGATGGGGTCACCACTGTGATAAGGGTGCGCCGGCGCCCAAAGGTGGGGAAACGCACGACGATCCAGCGTTATGATAAGGGCGCCCGCGTCCAGAAAAGGAAGTTCGTGACGGCCTAGGTAAATTTATGAATGGTGCCCTGGCACCCGTTCCGGCTATTCTTTATACCTATATGACCTAGGTGCACGTTATTCCAATCCGTATTCCCCTCGTCATTCCAGTCCATTTGTATCTGAATCGACCCCACCCTTCACTCTGTTTTTATACATGGGCAGACCCTTATCACTTGAGTTACCACAACAACCTGCTAAAGATTATTTCAAGAAAGCATTTCCACTGAATCGGCTGAGTCCAATTAACAACGGCCACTAGGACCAATCAAAAGAAATTACTTCTCCCACGTGGAGGAAGGCTACCGCTCACGCGATCGAGAGCTTTCCAAAAGTCGATGGACTTACTCGGGGGGATACAGGATCTACTAAATCTGTCCACCTTTTTTTCTGCATCGCATGCGGAGTGTGCGAGCGAAGCGAGCATCAGTAGAAGTCTGGAAGTCCGGCGTTAGCCGGACGGCCAGACTGGTAATAAATAACTTCACAGAACTTCGAGCATTCGATGAACTTTCATGATGAGTTTCCAACCTTCCATCGATACTCAACTGGCAATTTTTGACGTGAAAAATCTAATAAAAAAGAATAGAAGATTGAAATGAACAACAATCTCTTAGCAGAAGAATCACAGTACTCTTCGCTGCGAGACCCATGCACAAGCAGCTACGACGGGATTTAGTGGCCCTACGAATGCTTACAAAAATTTATCATTATTGTAATGTTCGAGTTCTTGGATGACCGGATATTCGACTATTCGAATGATCATGCTCGAGGTCAACAGATATTTACAGCAAGCGTCGATGATGGCGCGTCTCTCGCGAGCTCACTAAGCACGCGACGCGACCGCGCCGCTGGCTCTGAAATTCTCGTCGCGACAACAAGCTATGGGGTTCTCATAGCAGTTACTTAGTTTTCTTGGTAGTTAACAACAAATATGGTGGAAAACTATCAACAACACTATGACTTGTATCATACGACGGCGATTCCGGTGCGAGCGGCGCAGCCGCGTCGCGTGCTGCTGCTTCTGCGGAAAACGCACCGCCAATGACAATCACAGTATGTAATCCAATGTGTTTTTATATTGTAATTTTACGCCTTTGACTTTCCATCCTTATCTATATATTTTTCATATTCAAACCTTTTATTTCACATGCTTTTATAATACTTTTCAATGGCGGTGTAATAGAAACTGAACATCTGCACAAAAATTAACCAGTGTTGAAAAAAATTTGCTCCGCATGTTGTCTGCGACGGTGTAATTGAGTATTGTTGGGTCCTAGCGCGAAATTCAAGCACAACTAAATAAAGAAGATTTTCCTCGACGAAATATATTCACTAAATCCTTAGACAACTCAGCAAACTTCATGATTCTGGCAAAATCTTGTACTTTTTGCACATAAATGAAGCATAATTTCTATTGAGATGCGTAAGAAGTGCATATTTCTGGGAGAAACCGAGAGAAATTTCTCGTAAACCGTGTGGAATCTCCTCCTTTACTGGCTGGTCATCCCTCAATGATCTTTTGCATGACAACGTTGCACCAGAAATCGAGGCGCGTCGCCGTGCGATTATCAATTTCAGAAAAAATGCAATTTTTCATATGCATAGCGCTTGCTGCCAGGTTTTTTCCACAGCTCTCGATCATCGTAGAAAATGAGATTTTTTCTGGATGTCATTGCAGGCTAGTAGGGGAAAACGCTTCGTCCCCCGTTTCTAGGCGATTGTGCCGGTCCCTGATCTCGCTAAACGACGGAATTTTCAACGATGTTGCCTGAGGAACCGGTTCTGTATGCATGTATTTGGCAATGCATCGCACTAATTCGCCCGCAGCAGGCGTCGCCGCAGGTGTGAAAATCAACGCCGAACTTGATCTTATGACCTTTAACGGTGTTGAACGGAGAGGTGTTTGTGTTTGGGACAGTTGATGTGTTCATATTTTCGTAGTGAGCGCAAAAAGGCCTTGCATCGTATCCGTGCGTCCGTCCGTCCACGCGTCCGTCTGCCAGCGATTGCGCGGTGCTCATTAGTGGAAGATTTTTGATGTGATTATGGGTGGGACGGCAATTTTGAGTGACAATCGCGCTATCACTGATGTCACAGCCGGATGAATGGATAGACGGACAGATTCGGTAGAAGACGTACGGCATATGTTAGGACGGATAGGTGGACAAATGGATATACGGATGAACGAATGAAATTGTAGATAATCGGATAGAATGACTGAAGAGCTGATCGACGGATGGACGGACGGACGGATGGGCGGGCGGACGGACGGAAGGACATAGAGGGAGCGACAAATGTTGATTCAATTCAATGAATCGTGATACCAATATTAATTCAATTATTTCCTGATTATGCAAATGGAAAATCGATAGAGCCAATTGATTGATTGATTGATTGACTGCGCAGTGATCACGAGCCTTAGCTGATCAATAGCTACACACTTTAGTATTATGGAATGGCATAGCGCTGCGTGCAAACTATAGCAGGCAGTGATAAAGGCTAATTTCTCTGTAGCCAAAACAGCACAATTGAAAATATGAATATTGATCGATTCACAGGAAAAGGAACATGTTATTATACTGTGTAGACAATTTACAATTTTTAATACCCATGTTTAATTTGAAAGGTGGTGTTTTTTTTTCTTCGAACGGAGACTCCCTACTTACCACATAGGCAGAAGCTGGAAATTTTCCAAGAATTCGAAAATTTTCACGGTTATAGAATTGTCTTCCATTTACACTTAATTAAATACTCGAAGACGAATAATAAAATATATTAAATTGATGAAAATTATTTTAATAATTAAATAGTAAAAATAACAAAATAATTTTTCAACCTTTTTCAATCCTGGGTAATGGTACACACTTTTTCTTGAACATCTGGTAGTGAGGTTCAGTAATTTTGACAGGAGAGCAGAAAATATCCAGGAACAACGTCGATTCTTGTGCGATAGAAATAGATATTATCTAAAATTTTGTAAAAAAAATACCTCAATTATTTTTCATCTTCATTTTCTACGATTGTTTTTCAAATAAGCAGGGTATTAGAATAATGGGAATCAATAATTATTCGATGTAACACTTCTATTCTGAAGCATTTCATATGAAGCATACAGGTTTTCCACTTGACTCTTAGATTTCCTAGCTACTAAACTACACTGCATCCAAAGTATATATTGATTAGCAGAGCGATTTAGTCGATAAGCATAGTTTTCACTGTGTCAGCAGCAGAGGGTTAAGGGCTTTGTAGAGTATGCGACTAGCAAACTAGGAGAAGAGTATAAAGATATGGGTGGTTATAGGTAAATAGGAGAAAATGAACATGAATAAATAAACATCGGTAAACAAATTCAAAATAGATATGGTAAAAAAAACCCGTGTGTGGTAAAAAAGCATACTTCACAAAGATATATGAATCACTTAATTTTTTGCATTCAACCAACTTCTGGGTAAACTCCTGGGTAAAGATAGACCTTATGGCGACCTAAAAGCAAGATACATACAAGGAACCAAGGAGAGCTTTGAACCCTCCACGTATTATGTCGCATATTATTATGCCTATTTACATTTTTCAGGTATCTAGTTTAGTTTTTGATGCCTTTTCCTAAACAACCGAATGCCAGATGGTGCGGGAGGACCGCAGAAGCCTGGACGACTTGTTAGAGGGCAGAAAACACGTTCTTTATAACGTTAAGTATATCAGATGCAAAGGTGCGTGGGAACGGTTTTTATTTTGACATGTGTGAGTCACAAACAAGAACTTTGACATGTCAAGTTCTCCCTGATTCAAGAATCTTGTCGAAGTAAGCACACCTCAAAATAACCGGGGGTGCGATAGTTGTAGCTCCAACTATAAACATGTATTCTATTTTTAAATTTTTTTTTATAAATCTTATATCATAAATCCTGTTGCATTTGAGGAACAGTTTTTGGAGTACTAATATGTAGGTCCAGGAACAAGACCAGTTTTGACAGCACAATAGCAGCAGCTGCTTCTGGAGTTCCGACATTTACGTATGCAAATGACAACACAACGAAATTCATACCTGGTGTGCTCGGCAAAATCCACAAAATCCTCGCTGAGTATTCGTTTTATCCGTTTCATGACATCAGTACATAGTCTGAAATAGAAACGTGAAAGGTGCGATGGGTGGTAAAAACAGGACAACTAACACAAACAGAAATCGATGAATATTCATGAGGGCTACAAATTGTCCGAATCTAATGAGTTCAAGCACTTATGACAGGCGGCGCCACAACAAAAGGAGAGGTGGTCTATTCGAAAACAGGAAATACATGGGTTTCAGACGGAGTCAAAATTAAGTCTGAGTGGTTTTTGCTTTCTGGAAGAGAAACACGAGAAAGAAGAAATGAGGATGGCCTACGAGTTGAGTCAATTCCAGCGAAAAGGAGAGAGTATTGGAGAGGGAAGAAAGGTCAAATCATAAAGCAGTTTCCATAGGTGTTAACTTAGCAGGGATATCTGCAAATGAGGCGGAAATCACAAGATCAAAAAGCGTTGGATCACTTGGATCACCAGAAATAACACTTTAAGTCCCACACGTGGGCTGACAACTTGTTTTTGGGGTTCTGAGAAGGAGAAAGATAATTGTTTACATATTCCGTGCACTTGCAGATGCGTCAATAAAAAAAGGCAGAGACTAGGAAATCACCAGAAAAACCCAGAGAATATATGGGATATGAGCTCCATCTGTAATCTACTTGCACTTCATTGAGTCAATTTCATGAGCAGAAAAACTAAAAAAATGATCAGTAAAAACACAAACAAATTAATTGTACAAAAACATACAAATGTGTCTCTGCTTGACGGTAAATAGAACGCAGCAGCTTCCCCTATTCCAAATGACATTTCAGCCATGATCTTTGGCGATTAGTAAAGTGGTGACGTGACTCAGTTATCTTTTTGAAGCAAGTCTGGCTGTTCTTCGCGGGTTCAAAAAGGTGGTAATTGCCAGCAGTGGTACAGCATTGCCCGCTCTCCTCACCAAATCCTGAAATCCAGCATCTTGACCACGTGCATCCCTCCGTTTGCGAACTAATACCAGCGATGGAACAGGAGTTTTCCAAACGCCAAACCACGCCTTGTCACTTCTTCCACGAATGGGGAGCCGCTTTGCATGGGAATTGAAGCAGAAATTATCTTCCGAAGAATAATATTACGACTCTATTGACGAAAAGATCCAGGAAATCAATCTCATCAATATGGTGTTATCGAGCAACTGCAATAGTTGCTATTTTTCTTCAGAGCAAAATAACCCAGTATAAGCATCTAGTGGAAATAATGTCCACTAAATGTGGGTTTTACAAAACATTAAAACAAATGTATGTGCCAGATGTCCAGGTCTAGTTAATATTGCTGTTGTAATTTAAACAAACAACGTCGTAATACCTGTGGCGCATACTGTTACATATGTAAGTAGTTTAACGAGTTTATACTTGTTATAAAAGAGTAGAAAAAATAAACTACCACTTATAAAGTGTTCTATGCTTCTCTGTTGCCTCCCACAGGCATAAAAAGGAGGTAGAAGTGGGCGAGATACGAAGCAGAATCCCCTGAATTTCTGGGACTCTCTTCCAGAAGCAGTTGGCTGACGCAGCGGGTGCTGTCATTTCTAGGACATCCTTTCGCCAGTAATTGCTACCGCAAAATTGTTGTTGAAGCAGAAAATTACCAGTTTTTTAGGCAGAATTAGAACGGAATGTTCTAGAATTCCGTGGTAATTTTGTCAAGTCATGGGGAATCCTTCTGGAAGCCGCCTCGGAATGGAAAATCGATGGATAAAAAAAAACAAAAAAGCAAAAAATCTGAAACTCCTTATGCGGAAGACCATATGGTGTTCAAACTTGTTATCCTGTTTTAAATTTTCCCATGATTCTATACCTGGATTTAAAGGTTTGGAGGGCCCCATTACCAAATATGAAACGCAAAGATTACCAGCCAAAGATTTGCTCCAGCCAGAAACTTGAAAAAAATATCAGAAAAGGGGCGAACTACTAGGAATCCTACGCTTGCTTACAAGCGATTCAAACAAACCTCTCGTGATGCTCCGCCCACTTACCCCCGTAGAAGACATATCACCCGGAATCCCCAGGGGACACGAGTACAAAGCTCTACCAAGTTACGTGACCAGCTGGAACTTTGCCAAAAATAGCTGTGGCTGAAGATCAGTGTAGTGTAGGAATGGACCCGGGCCAGGGGACTAATTGGTGCAGGTACGGAAGGAAAAGCCCCGTGGGCGACGACGATTACCTATGCATAAGGGCCAACGGCTATCAATCACAAAGGTGAGCGGTGAGCAGTAGAAAGTCGGCTAGCGGGGGTGGATGGATGGACGCACGCACGCACGCACGGACGGTGCAACAGCCTCCACCTCCTACCCGCTGGAAAGATCGGCAATCACTCGAAACAGCCAAATGACTGCATTTGAAATGAGCCCGAAGCACTTACTGGCAGAGATGAGTGCGTCGGGACACGGGGGCGGGGCCGGGCCAGGTCCGAAGGGCCCGTAAAATCTGTGGGAAATCAGATGTTCCGTAATTACACGTGTTTTGTGCCAGATGTTATTGCTGCTGGTAAGATGAATAGATACGGTCGCACAGAAAGAACAGATAAACGGACAGACATATTCTGGATGGATGAATAGATTGATGGATGGATGCAGAATCACATAGGATTATTATAAAAACAGGTAGCAAGAGATTTGAAAGTGATAACAAGGCTGAGTTCGTGGAAAGGCTAGAAATGACAGACAAAACGTTCCAATATAGGGGGTCATGGAATACGCTGACAGACAGACAGACGCACAGAGAGGCAGAAGTACAGACGGATAGATAGACAGACAGACAAACAGATAGACAGATAGATGGACGGACGGACAGATAGACAGGCTGACTGACTGCCTTACTGACAGAGAGACAGACAGGTAGATAGAGAGACTGACAATTTAACAGGCAGAGAGACAGACAGACAAACGAACAGACTAACGGGCCAACAGACCAACAGACAGACAGAGAGACAGAATGAAAGACGGACAGACAGACGGACAGACAGATGGATAGACAGAAAGGCAGACAGAAAGACAGATAGGCTGACACAAGTACAGATAAACGTACATACGGACAGAAAAACAGCCAGACACAGACAAACAGACAAACGGACAGACAGACAGACGGGGAGAAAGAGAGGTACGCAGCAGCGCGCACGGAGGAGGGAGGAATGGGGGGAGGGAGAACAAGAAGAACCTAGGTGTGTGTCACGAACGTCGGAATTTCAAAAAGTAAGCTATTAAAAATAAATTTCAAATTCAGATGATTAAAACGAAATATTCTCAGTTGTTTTATTAAGTTATAGATGTAGTTCGCAATTTTGTACTGTCTTGATTTTGTATTACCATTATTCTCGATTTACAATCTCAATAGGTTCCCTATTTCAAAAATATGTACATATGATGACTTGGAACTAACGATTTTCTCTAGGAAGTACCATAGAAAGTAGTACAGTTTTGAATAAAGTGCTAAAACTATGTCCCTAATTATTCTTCACGAAGAATGAAGCCCGAAAAGCATAATCATCGAGTTCCACGCTCATGGGTGTCTTTCCCAGTTTGCTGCTATTGTCTTCTTGATTACTCATACTTCCTCACTTGCTGCTTAGAGGGTGGAAGCTTCAGCAGCAATTAAGGGGAGGATGGCAGTAAGTGGAAAGGAGGGGGAGATGACTTTTAGCGAACTGAGATCGGTTAACAACGAAGATTTCCCCGAGAAATGTTTGAGAGCACGCAGAGAGAGCAGAAATTGCCAAACATTTTCAGAACAATTCATCCAACGCCAATTTTGCAATTGTCAGAGAATGCCGACGAATAATTCACAAGCAATTGCAACGTTTTGAAATTTTATGCACAATTTAGTACGTTTTCAGTGGCATCGCGACATTTTCGAATTCATATCCGGAATAGGGCAGCAACGATGCCCGCAAATGTAGCGTAAATTTGCTTTCAAAAGAAACCGACAAAATCCAAAAAAAAATCAGGATCAAATAATTTTTTTTAAATACTTGGACCTATTCGATATGTTGCAGGATAAAATGCTCAGGCAAAGGAGCAAAATGTGCAGAGAAAGTAGTAAATTGTTACTGGAAATACTAGTAGATCCGAGAAGTACCGGGCCGAGAAAATCGATACGTATCCGTTGCTCGTATGGGTGCCACCAACGTCAAGCTACTTTGCAGTGATGACAAATTTGTTGACGCGCCTCGACAAGATTTAGGAGAAACCCTCAGGAATCCATTTCAGGCTTAAAATGCATATTCACAATACTTCTTAGCTGAATGGTTGCGTATTCTGGCACATAAGGGGTAAAGGATTCGCTGATAGCCGAGTAGAAGGTGGAGAAGGTTGCTTATCTAAAGCAGACAAATGGAAAATAGTTTAAAAATCCCAGCTAAATTTTGATAATCCAGAAATAATTTAATAATAATAATATAATAATTAAGCTAATTCTATAGAAATTATACTTCTCAGCTCATAACGTAGCACATTACTCAGTTATTTTTGTGCAGAGGAAGTTCAGTTTCTTCTGTACCCCTTCGCTCCCCCCCCCCACCCATCCGCCCCTCTGAAGCTGGTTTTATAAATTTTTTTGTAGTTTTTTGCGTTGTTGGTTTATAAACATACATATCTATTCATTCCACTGATTCTACTATTTATGGGAGAGAGTTTTCTGCAGCAAATAAAAAAATCATCCGCGCAATTGATTCTAGCGATCCAGCCAACGAACAAAAGCTGGATGAAATCGCTGGATTGCCACTAGCCGAACAAAATGGTCAGAATGGTAACGGGAGCACCACTTAACAGAATGGAAATGATTCTGTTGAAACTATATATTTCGGCTGACAAGTCGTCCTCGCAAATCAGACTCCACCCCCTCGACTGGAGGCTCCGCCTATTCACGAAATAGCCATTTTTTGGGATTTTGACGCCCCGTTTCTCGGTTCGCTGCCTATCTAGCAGTGGCTGTTGCATACGAGGGAGCGGCGTGGGGAGGGGTAAGAAAAAATAGGACCTCGTCGGAGGTATTGAATTACAGCATTAAAACTAATAAATAAATAAATAAAATTAAATAAAAGATAAAATTAAATCAAAGGAATTATATAAATTTACAAAAAAATGTGATTATTTGTATGCAGCTGGAACCTCAAAGATAAGAATAGTTCACAATTAATTGTGAATCGCCCACAATCTTTACCTCAACGTGGTGTGGGAGTTGAAGAAAGTGTGAGAAAGAACCCAGCTTCCTTCCTGGAGCTCCCCACTTGGCCAACACGGGGTGCATTCCCTGGACCCAGTCCGTGGGGGGTACGGGTGGTAACTTACAACCTACACTCGCCTTAACACCTTCGCGATCTTACGCTTTCGGCATGGTATGCCACGTGGGACACGCGCGGTCCCTTAAGCACGCGTTTGTGCTCAACCGGTTGTACATACGGTCCCACGCGTCGCAGCACACATGTCAACCGGTTGAGCACATTGTCGCAAATGTGTTAGCAAGGAGTGCATTTAGTCCCTCTCATTCCGTGATTTCGGATGACTAGGCATCGTTGGAAGGACAAGGTCTGATTCCAGGCGCATACCAGGCTACCGTGAAGATGAAGACCAAGGAAAACTCAGCAGTGGCTATAAATTTACCTAATGGAAGATAAATATTCAGAAACATTATAAAGCTAGATATATACTTGAAAAGCAGTGATTTAGAGTTTTACCTATTTCAGAAAAACAATACTAGTGAAATTTAGAAAAAAAATCACCATATGCAGATAGAAAAGTTTCTGGATTTTCCAGAAACTTCAGGCAGCATTTTCAAGATAGCATCGAGGCACAAATGGTGGAATCACACCAATACATGCCAAGCGAACACGACTGCGACAAAAAAGGAGCCAATGCAATCTTCCCCCTCGTATGTCGATTCTCCTAACCATCCATCACGAGGGGGCATATGGTGCAAAGCACATTCGGTGTCTCCTATCGAATTGTCTACGTGAGAAAGTTTCCTCAATTTCTTGGCAGCCTTCCAGGATGGGGCACCGACCGCTTGGAGGCAAAAAACTCGATCTACAAGGCTTCAGGATTTTGATAGATTTTCAAGGGTAGAACGAGACTTCAATAGGTTTCTGTTCGTGTAAATGGATTTTGTAGGCCGAAATCCAGGATTTAAGGACGAGCCCGGTTGAATTTTTATGGATACTGCACCCTTGATGCTGGCGAGGACTAATAAATGTCTCTTTGAAGAGTAAAGATTGGCAGATTATTCACAAATTTTAGTTACTTTGGCAAGGACAGCAACATCCAACCATGAAATAGCCACTTTCGACAGAGTCGTGGGCTTGTCCACTCCCACTTTGTCGTCTCTGACAGGCATATTTGACACGGAGTGATCGCCGACACTCGCCCCCAACTTGTTTGTTGACCATCACTTTGCAGATGAGCTGCGACAGCCAGAGGAGGGATTTCGAGAAGAGTCAAATGCTTCCATATCAGGCAGCCTTTAAGGGCAGGTTCCCTATTTTTAGTGGATTTGTGTGTGTCTGGTCTTCGATGTATGATCAGCTGGTAAACAGAGGATTTCATGAGTGAAGACATTCCTAGAAAACTTCTAAGCAAAGTGCAAGAGGAGCGAGTCTACCGCGTAAGAGCGGAAACACTCATCTTGGGGTGCGAGGCTCGAGTTCATTGAAATGCAAAAAAATGAAATTTGAATAGAATGCCAGTGAAATTTTCAGTTTGAAGCTATTGAAAAACTGTATAATTTTGCCAGTAATGCTCTTCGAGTACAATCTAGGACTACACAATTTCCCGTGATTGAAACCATGATACGGACGTACGTATAACACCAAATCGTTTGTGTACCTGTACACACTCAGGTGGAAAAATTCCAGTGGATTTCGCTTATTCTCCGGAGATTTACGTGTGATTTTCGGGCGAAATCGGGAAATATTTCGGCGAAAAATAAGCGAATTCTGCTCGAAAGCACACGTGATCTACTGGAATTTTTCACCTGAGCACTCCTTAAAGTTTTTTTTCTGATCTGTCGTCGGAGAACTCGCTCCTTTTGAGTGAGGTGGCTGCTATGTAGCTTCCTTGACAGTGGTGGTTTTTGAAGATTGGAATTGTGGTCTGCCCAGGAGTCTAGAAAACATAATCCATGAAATAGCGCACTATTCATCCTCTCCCATTTCGGAAGCAGTCGGCTTTAACGTGAGATTTTTACGCCAGAATTGTTACTCAAGCGGATTAGAAGAATAGCAAATCACTGGCTGAACATAAGCACCACCGATGAGTCAGGAAGCTGCAGACACACAAAAAAAATAGCGGAATTTACATACTCAAGCCAAGCATGGTAAATGGCATCTGTTTGACGTTGTGGCTTAAAGGTCGTGCTGCTGCGTTTCATCAAGCCAATGGGTTCCCAAACAAAAACGTCGTTCTTTGAGATCTAGAGGGGGAGGCAGACATTTGAGTGGTCTTCATTTGAGTTTCGAGTATCGCTGTTTGTGAAGTAAAGATCCTGAGGCTGTATTCTATACCGCATGTACATGAATGGGAGAAGGAAACAAGCGAAATAGTCTAGCTCCTCTTTCGGACGTTTTCCTATAAGATCCAGAAAAATTCAAAAATCTTGGCTTAACCCAGTGGTAAGGCTTCAAGAAAGGATCCATCTTGGGTCTGGACTCATATGCTCAAGCGCAAATGAGCCATAAATCAGGCCCTTAATAGTCATAGCGCATTAAGATGCCTATTCTCGAACAATAGCTATGACGCTACCACATTAAGCGCCTACCATTGCTGCAATTTCAGGCATAGGATTAGACCTGAATTGCCCGAGAGGGCAAAATTCTACCCCGGGACTGCTGAAAGCAAAACGGTAATTTTATGCACTATCAGGAATAAGGGGCGTTATCCTTTATGGCTGGTGTTCCTGTAAGAAGAAATGGGATTTTCATGCAAATGCATGTGTTATGTACTTAGTTCTGTTCCGGTCTGTAGGGTAAACGAGAGAAGATTCATGTTCGCGGGACCGCAGGTTTCCTGCTGTTGGACTGCAGTACTTACTGGCAAAATGCTGAAAAATCCTAGAAAACGAAAATGAACCCCGAAATGTGCACACACCACGTATATGTATAATAAGAACAATCGACAAAAATGTGCTCACAGCTACCCATACTTTGCCCAATGACCGGGAATTTTGCAGCACTATAGCAGTAGAAGTGAGGATGTACAGTGCTAACCACTAGTGATAAAAGTATCGTAGAAACTAGTAGACATAGAGGCGTGGCCCAAACTGGGGTCTCCGTTACAATGGGTACCCGTACAACTGGAATTTCAAAAATAAAATTAGTAAAAATATCAGTTTGGATATCAAATGTTTCAATAATTTCAGAATGTTATTCGGAGAATAACATCAACAACAAAAAACTAAGATAATTTTGTTCAAGATTTCCAAACATTTTTCCAAGTTTCTCAAGGGAAAAATATACAAGAAAAATGCGCGTAAAATTCTTTTAGTAAAACCGCCTGTGAAAAAACCATAAGCAAGTTCAGCAGCTCATGCAAACGTTTTTATTTGTATGTAAATATACATACAGAGAACTCCAAACGGACGCAGTCAAGAGTCGGGACCGCGGCGCGGCTCTCTTGGGCAGAGTCACGGGAGCTCAGCATAGTGTGCGCCTGCGTCTCTGCCCATGAAAGCCGCACCGCGGCCTCGACTCTTGTCTGCGTACGTTTGGAGTTTCCCATATGTATAGGCATTTTTCCCTTCAGGGGGAAGGAGAGGTTTGGGGAGGAGCCCTACCACATACAGAGGTATTCGCCGGAAACATAAATTTGAGCAATCAATAAATAAAAATATAAGACTCATATCTTAGGCTTGGGAAAAGCTATCAGAATGATTCTCGAGGATACAGTAAAGCAAATGTGCTCCTTGTTTCTTTCTTTTGTTTCTCTAGAAAATGTCTTTGAACAAAATTACTGCATTCAAAGCTCAAAATTCACTCATCCAGTAAATATTTTCAGTTCCACAACACGTTTCTTCATTACCAGTGAAAATTGCTTCCACTCTTGATATAATTGCGCATTTTCATAATATTCTTGTTGTGCAGCTCTTCTCCACCGAAAATGTCGAAGTGGACAACAGGTTCTGGAAAATACAAGAACAATGTTTACGGTGACCCCAAAAATGAAAGACCCAATCCGGCCCTGGATTTTCCGACATTTACTACTAACAAGGATTGTGTTACTCATTGAATTTCGAAGAATTTCGAGTTTTCCACCATTCTCGAGATTCAATTATGTAAAAGAAATCCGAGGAAATTTAATGGCTTGCTTCTGGATGATGGCTTCAGCCAATGCTGGAAGTACAACAATAGCAGTCAGTAAGGAATCCCGGGCAGAAATATGCCTGCTTCAATTCACCACTTCTCTTTTCCCCATAATAAGACATAATTTTGGGATTAAACTTGGAAAAACCAACTAAACCAGGAAAAACCAACTAAATTGAGGTTTCGATTCCCTAATCAAGTCCCGACTGAGTTCGTGTCCAGGATGAGCAACTGGAAGGAGTCGCTCTTAGAGGCTGCCATGCACTCAGGCTTGTCCCAATTGCTTACCCTAGGACTGAAACACATATGTGAGAAATCCTGTCTGCCAGAATTGCAGGTATGCTGAGTACATATTTGGCCACAACTGCGTAAGCATTCGGTTATCAAGTAAGTTGTTCTTTTTTTCAAAAATCAGTAGAGTATGTTCGTAAAGCACGAAGAAAGCTTCCAAGTGACCGTACACTCTTGTTGATCCAATATAAGGGAGGAAATAGATGAAAAAAATAAGGAATTGAAAGAAAAGACTGCTCGAACATAGTTGTCAAACTCAACAGCATGCAAAACTTCCCAAAAAAAAACTTCCCTGTTGTTTCTGGTCCTCTAAAGCGATACAAGAACAGCGTCCTTTTTGCATTTACTAGTAGCCAGAGGTCCATTGAGTAAAAATAAGAGAACCAATAAAACTAATAGATTAATGCTATTGGGCCGAATTTCTATGAAGTTCAGGTTCAGCGTTGTGCAGAAAGGTGCTTCAGCTGCGCCCAGAGCAGAACTCGCGAAAAATCATTAAAATCAATAAATCAATAAAATTACCGCAAACTGGTAGTCAGATTCGTGAGCAGCGCGATGAATAGCCCAGGCAGGCATATTTCGGCCTAGCTCAGGGCAAAGGTGTAAAAAATCAATAAACTCGATCAATTAGTTTTATATCCAAATCGGCAATATCCAGTGAGAAGTATCCTAGGCCCTTTTGGATGGTATCCCACGCTTGTGGGGCCGAATTCCTGCTCCGTCATCAACGAATGTTCCAGCGAAGTCCTCACAACGCTTGAATTTGGCCACCACTCGCGTTGCGCAGATTTTTGAAAAAAAAGTGTTGTAAGGGATACTATGTTTTCCACATAACTATTGATTTGTTGCTCTCTGGGAGTATGTCGCTTTGCGTTGAAGATGTTCAGTCGATATCTGTACTCTGCCATTAGGTAAACACAAAATTACTGGGCGCCGATGCACCACTGTAAAAGTGGTTAATTTTGTTGCCATAAGTGTGATTACTCCTGGTTAGCAGCTAGGAACAGACAATGTCGCTTATTGTCAGCATGGCGATATGTGTAAGGTAAAGGGTGAAATTGTGTAGGCTAACGTCTCAATTATCCATCCGGGCCCTGGACATCTTCTAGGTCGGTAAATGAAACAATGATCATACTCTAAGACATTTGTTTGTCATATTTGATGCATGTGTGGTATTCCTTCAAACGGGAACGCATTCTGCTGTGAGATTAACCACATTCCTCCAAAAAAAAAAAGAATAAAAAAGAAATACGATTGTCTAGATAAACTATTTCCTGTTTCAGTTTCTTTATTTATGACTAGTGTCCGCGCCGCTATGCTTATTGTTCGCTGTCTTCTAGCCATGGTGTACAGAAAGAGGTGATCGGGTGATAGTCGAATGATCATTCGAATCTTTGGAAATGCAAGCACTTTGGCGATTTAATAGAAAAAAAATACTTTCTAGATCTACAGGATAGTAACTCTTACATAACTGTAATTACTCAGACGTTCTAGAAAACATTTCACCGACTACTGTTCAATTCAGTTGCCATTTCCTTACAATATGTGGTCTGTGGGATAGATTCTTTGCAATTTTCCGAGCAAGAAATCGACAGAATAAACGAGCGATACTATGCTGGGGCTTCTAGTCGACTTAGTACAGCATTCTGTGTGTCATTCTATGAGCAACAAGCTAATACATAGGAAGAGGAAAACTCTACACAAGTAAAAGTGACGGTTGTAGACTTTGCACCTTTCTCTATCTTTTTTTTTCTCTCTCAATAGGAAGAGCTTCACGTTCACCCAGTAGGATTGTAGACAAGAATTGGCGAGTTCCTCCAGCAGCAAATCATTTCTTCATTCCCCTTTCTTCTTGCTGACCTTTACTGAGTCGGAGTCCCGGGAAAAAGCTAACCGATTACCTTGAAGAACTCGCCCTCACTCGACCGATTTTCCTAGAAAACTCCTCCTCACTTGATGAGACATTTAGAGCTAGCCTGGGAGCATCAGTGAATCCCAGCACTGATAGTCTTCAGCTGAAGATATGCCATCTAGAGATTTTTTTGAAATTTTTGAAACCTGAAGCGACAAGTTTTGAAACCGAAATCCAGCCTGGGCTGTAGGAATACTCTTTGGAAGTTTATTTTTCAGAAAAAAAAACCTTTGAAACCAGGCTCATTGATGGAGTGGACTGGGTTCCAAATGCTGGTGAGATGTGTTATGGAATTTGGGGAAGCTTTTCCAGGCTACATATATGGATTTGAATCCGCTAATCAAACCCTTGAAGCCAGGGACCATTATAAGCTTAGAGATCCAAAGGACGCTAAAGTTGTACAGTCCGGTCCGGCAGCCACTGCAAATGGGCGCCGGCGGGCGCCGGCCGCCGCCACCCTTCGGCGCCCCGGTAATAATGAGCTATAAATCACTCGAGCTTGGGAGAAAGCGAAGAAAAATACAATTTTAGTCCACAGTAGACAGGGTAGATAAGCCTAACCCTATGCTTAAGAATGGGTTTAAGGCTTAAGCTTAGGCTTCACAGGAATGGCCCCACCCAACTCCCTTTTCACCTAAATTTCTAAGACAAACTACGATAAGTGTAAGTGTAAGTAATAGCGGACACCATTTGTATGTTGCATCGCGTGCGCGCATAGCCCAGTGGGTTGAGCGAATGATCGACGTTGTGGTGGTCAGGGGATCGAATCCTGTCCTGTGCCATCATTTTGCAAATACATATAGTACGCTGCCCTGCCTACGGCTGCTGCAGTTATCTAACTAACACCAGTATAAAAAGTAGCCCGGATGGCTCAGTGGTTCGAGCGGCAGATTGCAATCTGTCCCTATCGCTGGTTCCACTCCGTTGGAGATCCAGAGTTAAGTATCGCAGTGTTTGGGGTTCACTGCTCGGAACGTCCCCCGTGATCTCCTTCGGGTAGTCCAGGAAGGCATCCGGCAACGTTTTGCATAAATTTCGAAGATAAACTACGATAAGTGTAAGTGTAAGTAATAGTAATAGTGTAAGTAATAGTG
Source organism: Ancylostoma caninum (assembly GCA_037903475.1). NCBI lineage: Eukaryota > Metazoa > Nematoda > Chromadorea > Rhabditida > Ancylostomatidae > Ancylostoma > Ancylostoma caninum. Next base: position 726,176 of record JBAJFG010000383.1, on the reverse strand, counting down.
AAAAACCACTTTTTCAAAGTTGAGGGAAACCGGGAGAGAGTAACTCCGCCGTAAAGGACTGCTCCACGAAAGATAAATGACAGCGGTAGAACTACTTCGCAATGGATATGGAACAGTTTGTACGGATTTCAATTATTTCTGAGGATCCCGAATTGGATGAGCTTTATTATTCAGATGGGATAACTGAAGTACTGTGTCCATCTATAGAAGAATAACGGCCATTTTTGTATTCGCGAAGCAGTGTACTATAGCAGAAAATGGAAGAGTTGGCTTCGCTTATTGTGTATTCAGAAATCTTTCCCCATGAAAATCACAAAAATGAAAAAACGTGAAAGTTGTGAAAATGGTCCCCTGCTTTATAGCCTTAACATATCCACTGCACTCTGTCTACTATGGACTAAAATTGTATTTTTCTTCGCTTTCTCCCAAGCTCGAGTGATTTATAGCTCATTAATACCGGGGCGCCGGAGGGTGGCGGCGGCCGGCGCCCGCCGGCGCCCATTTGCAGTGGCTGCCGGACCTGACTGTAGTTTCAGACAAGCACCCCCGCTTTGCATTAAAAAAACATAACGATTCGGGATTCTATTTTTGGATAGTTGTTATACTCGCTCTAAATTTCGTAAAGGGAAGAACACCCAAAAAATAGGAGTGCCTACCGGAAAAAAGGGCATGACCACGAGGAAATTTCTTGTGAAATTCAACAAAAATCACACACCATTGTTCACAAACTGCAACATAGAAAATAAGGACATGCTAATAACTTGAGAAAAATTAAGTAATGATTTGAGATAGTACTTAATAGTTTGAGCTAATATTGTTTTAAAATTATTGTATAAATACGTACTTGTTAGAATCTTCTTCTTCTCAAGGGCCATCATTGCAATTTGGCCGTATAGCGGTGAGGTAAACGAGGAGAAACCTTAGTTTCGCTCAAATGGACGAGTTTCTTGGATTACTTGTGAAATGGGTGAGTTTTGTGGATAAACCGTGAAAAAGAGAAGAGGTTACCCCTGAATGTTCCACGGTGATCTAGACAAGTTCATTGGTCTGTTTGACATTTTTTTCATTTGTTTCACATTTTTAAAATAATTTAGAGTTTAGTTATTGATTAACCATGCTGTAGACAAGGGTCCCGCTGCGTAGTCGGGGGATCTCTGGGGAGCAATCGGGAATCTACCGTGATATGGAAGTTTCACATTGCCGGATGGTAGTAGCAGTGCCTCAGAGATTCCCAAAGGCCTTTTTTAAATTTTTTAAAAAAAATTTAAATTCAATGACGCCATGCAAATCCCCGCAGAACTCACACAGTTCCTATTCCTCAGCAGTCCAGCTGTGTGCTGTTCGCAGTTCATTCGTGACTGTTTTCATTCCTCAGCTGATCGCGGCGATAACGTGCAGCTGCAGCTGATGACCACATGATCATGTGAGATCCTCCACAAAGACCAGTGTCTAATCGCTCAGATCATCAACATCACCGTCACCATGGCACATCATCTTATCATCGCCATCACCTCAACGCTGACCTTCAAGAGAATGGAGTACCTCAGAGAACAATCCGCGAGAATTTGCGGGAAGAATTTGAATTCATCTCGTGAATGCATGTTTATTAAACTAGGTTTGATGACGTATCTGCGATGAAAACAACAACGGTGATGATTGTTTTTCCTAAAATGTGCTTAACTGGCAAGTTATATTGCCTAACTGCATGACAATTACAAGCACAAAAATTGACCAATGTGGACTAGGAGTCCGAGAATTTTTATTTATTTATTTACTTACTTATTGATGCACCCAAGGCGCGCAAGCCAAGTAAAGGCGTGAAACTAAAACAAAAAGAAAATTTAACCTTAACATGCAGTGATCAGTAGAAAAACAGGAATGGGTGGGAATAATGGTGAGATTTACCAGTAGAGGGGGAGGGACCAAGTACCACTGAGTTTCTGTCACAACCTATTCCAAGAATAAATTGACGTCTACTCCAGGGTTCAAAAGCAAGGAAGCGATGGGTAGTCAGGAGATACGGTGCAATTACCGGATAAATAAAAGGGGGGGGGGGGTGCCAGAGAATAGCTCATAGTTTGGTTTACGCTAGCCATCCGAAGTGGGTCTAGTCAAACGCGGGTGTCATTTGAAGGGCCAAAAAAACCCAGAAAAACTGCCAAAAAATTAAGTTCTTGAAGCTCAAGAACGCACCAGAATGTTTAACAGAACTTGCGGTATCACGACAGCGTTTTTTTCCGCTGCTTCAGTTCCAACGTATAGCAATATTAACCATGTAATTCTCCGAATTAAATTTATGTCCAAAATCCAACAATCCAACTAGTAATAAAGCCGAACCTCAAAGATAAAAGTTATGTACTTTTCTAGCCTGTACTTCAACGTGTGGTAATGAGTGAATGAACAATTTAATATAATACTTATTTTGATGGGTGAAAAACTGCAAGTTAAAAGTAACCTTCTAGTTGAGAAGATTCTCTCGGGAATAGTACCTGCTTCGTAAACCAACTATCATAGTAGAAGAACAATGTCTACTAACGTTAACTTGGAGATAACTTGCTCATTAAAGTGGGACTTCATGGAGAAGCTTGCAGATCCAAAATGACCTAAGACTAAGAGCCGAGCCAACTTGGGTGCTGCACAATCACTTCCACCGAATACAAAACACTAAAGCAAGGAAAAGAAAAGGAATGAGAAAAAAGAGAGAAAATGTGATTCGTTTCGCCTTTTTCTTTAGACGAATCACATTTTCTAGCCCCCCCCCCCCGGGGGGGGGGGGGGGGGCTCGTCAGTACAGAGTGGGGCTAGTTAGAGAAATGTGAAGAAGAAGAAAACGAAGAAAGGATAAGAAAAGAAAGGATATAGTTAAAAAAAGAGCGAAAGAAAAAAAAGAAAGATGCTTGGGAAAGACTGCTCATGTAATCTGCTAGTGAAGATTGCCTTCACGGCTTGGATGCATCATTGAGATGGTGAGTGATCCCATTCCCACAGGTATTTACAATAAGTTTAAATAAGCAGCGGAATTGTTAAACTATATTGAGCCCATAAGGTTACGACAGGAATCTAATCAAATAAAGGAAAATTATTCACAGAATAGAAAGAAATCGAACAGGACAAAAGAAAAAAATCAAAGAAAGGGCTCCATCTAAGCTATAGTGGTTGCTCTGAAAGTTTCCGGCTCGTTACTACCTTTTTGGAGAATGTTTCAACAGGGTAAACTAGCCGTTTGCTTAAAGGCAGCGTTCGGGAAAATTCTCGTGGTTGGGATCATTGCACCAGTAGTTGGAAGATTGTATGTGTTGTATGTGCTTCACTAGTTAGAATCGAAGAACTCGAAATACTTTTTTTTGAAAAATGAAGACTCACAAGCCGTTCGAGGACTCAGTTTGGCCTACGAGCGTACAAAACCCAGAGTTCAAGCAAAAGGAACGCGTCGTGATCTGGGGCTACGCAGTGAGAAATTCGTAAATCTCTTCAGAAAGCGCATCGTTGAACAAATGCGATCCTATTCAAGTGGAAATGACATATTTTTGCAATGTTTTGCGTGTATAGCGTCGCTATTACATTTTCAGAAGGATTTGTTGAGTATCCATCATTAAATAAAACGACGATAATTTAGATAATTTATGGTTAGAAGTCTCCCTACGTTGTAAAGGTTTTCCTTTGTGAAGTGCGGTGTTTGCTTGTATTTTTGTGACGACCGCTCCCTTTAAAAGTTCATTGCAGGGCAGTTTCACTATAGATTGAAGAAACTACTCGCTTGCATAAGGGAACTTTTGCCAAAAAATTCGGAGCAGACTTCATGTCCTAGAAATGGTGCGGAAGTGGCAACCAGCATTCAAGTTGTACACCAAATTTTGAAAATATGCAACCAAATTTCACCCAGTGACTACCCGCTAATAAGAGGGAATCGTTAGATCCACACTCAATCCCATGATACTCAAAATTAGTAGTTGTTCCCGCTTCACAGTCAATTTTGGCCGATGAACATGGAACAGACCAAAAAATTTTATACGCCTATTTCCAGTTCGTCTCTTCTAACATTGCTCTTCAAATGATTTCTTTTACCAAATCCCAGAATTAATTTCTTCAACTCTTCATTTCTCCAATTTAGTTCCTGCTTCTTCGGCGAAAATTCCACGCTTCCTCAATCCCCCCCCCTTCCCCCGCCTTTTGAAATTGTCACTGCAAGCACTGCATCATGGGTCTTGCTCATTTCCACTTTGTTAACTGGCAGTTCCCTCGCCATCGTTCGTAATCATTTCGTATCACAGCATGAATAAGCGCTGCCGCTGGCGAATGTTTTCAATGATTCCGGAATTAAGCGTTGACTCGGCAGAATTTCGTCGCTGACCACTGTCCACGTAAAGATTCTAAATTGTAAAGGCCCTAAATTTTGAGCCAGGATTTGTCTTTTAATTAGAAAAAATCTTTGCTTTCCTGGACTTATTATCGAAAGAATGACTTCCCCTGCTTGTTTTGATTTTAAAAAAATTACTTTGCTTGCTGAGGTCCTTTCAGCTTGGTCACTCGCAATAAAATCAGTTTCTCTTAGCTTTTAAGGGGTCCAGAGACCGCTCCAGAACCTGCATAAGTATTACTTGTTTGAATCATCCTTGTAAGCCACGATTAAGGTGGAGTAGGGTGGCCCTAATTGCACACAAATGAATAAATAAACAAAATAAAAAGTCATTCTAATCACTGCCACGAAAGAGTTTCAACTTCTATGCAAACTTACATTAGGACATCAAAAGAGTTCAGGCTATTTGTTTTCCAGAATCGAAACTGTAGAGATTCCCGGATCCATAAAAGGTGTAAAATAGTGCAAGGTGAGGTCCAAACTTTGAAAAATCAAATCAATTATAACAAGATGAAGCACGTAGCAACTGTAGGAACTTCATATTCCCCGCAAAATCCAGAACACATGGAACATTTCAGCTCTTACGTACATAGAAGACTTTGGCTGTACATGAATGTCTGTGATCGGTGTTTAAGTAAGTTACATCTGACGTGGCTCTGTCCCGAAATCCTGCCGTAGTGCTGTACTTCTAGATTATCCATTTCTATGAGCTGCCAACCCTTCTCTGAGCATTTTACCGGAAAAAGTACGGAAAAGAACGGAGATTTCCGCTGACGGGATATATCCTTTCAGGCCTCGACATCAGGTCGTAAAGAACGCATGAAAAAAAAACAGCAACAAACTGAAAAGATTGTTGAAATGGCATAGAATGTAAGTTCTATTCCTCTTCGCATCCTCTTTCTTTCGCATTTCCTCCATCCAGACAGAAATGGTTGTCCCCGTGATTAACGATTAACGGTTGCAATAGTACTGGATGATGTATTTACACGGCACCATCTTATCAGATACATTTAGCACCGAATAAAAATTGAACAACTCAATTTACTTAATTGTTCATTCAGGACTAGCTCCGAAGAATTTAAATGTTCAAAAAAGAGATGGATCTTAATGCCTCCCTATAATTCCTGAAGGACTGTGTTGCTCCCTTTCTTCCAAACATCAGAACTATAGACTTACTCAAATTCGAATTTCGAAGAAATGGATACGCACCCTTATTCGGTTCTAGCCATAGTACCAGACGTCAACAGGATCCAACTAAAGGCACGCACACTATTCCTAAAATAAAATTGCTAAAACCGGAAATTTTTTTTCAGAAAAAATTTTACCTGATTATTTCTCCCTATTTCACTAGGAATTTAATTTTACTCAAGGGGGTGATTTAATCTACGTACACGAGTCACAAGAAAACCACTGCCGATAGAAGCGCTACACAATAGCAGTTCAATAGCGGCACAAAGGTGGAATATCACCACTGGACGAGTTTCTTGGATCAAAAAGTTCGTTTTAACCTGTTGCATGTTGCAGCAAGGTTAACAAATTTGACAGTTGTCCATGGAAACCGAAAATATTCCTCAAAATAGGAGCAATGAAATACAGTTCTGGTTTAGAAAAAAAAAATTAGTTATAACTGTAGAAGAAATTTAATTTTTTCACCTTTCTATATCTAATTTTTTGTCCCACCTGATTTCCAGCGAAACCCCTCAGGAGTTTGGCTCAGCGCCAAACGATTCTCCATTTGTTCCCAAACCCTTGTTTACACGTTTTTGTAATGTGTCACCCCTTGTTTGATGGAACGATCACCCGATGCCCTTGTTCGCCAGCGCCGCTCTATGTTGTACATCAGATATGACATTTAGGTAACCTCCACAAACTCGCTAATACTGTAAGGCCCTTAGTGAACAGAGTAATGACGTCATTTCCCCAAAAAAGGTTGTACTCCAAATATCGAGAGCATTTCTACCCCTTCATCGTGCCTGCAGGGGTGTTATGTACTCAAAACAATTTTGCAAGCCCAATTAAACCCCTATGGTGAGAGAACGGAGACGCAGAGATGCAGACAAAGCGGGTCTTTTAAACCACAGTCGAGAGATCTCTGGACCCCACGGTAACAGGTGGAGAGCGCAGACATGCAGACGACTGGCATGAATACATGCAGCACCGCCCACATTACGGACGACCATCGACGTCGATCGTACCGTTGTTGAGCTATCGACGATCGATTCTCGGTTTCGATCCCTGGGGAATCGATAATCGATCGATTGATCATTCGATAATTTGTGTTCGTCAAGTGTTGTCCGCCGTCTATTCTTGTGTAACGATTCCATTCATGGTTAATGTATGTGTTTGCGCACGTACGCCACATTATGCAAACAATGTCTGGAATTTCTAGAGGTTGTGGTTGGTCCTGTACGGAAAACTACCGTAATATTCCTGCACTCCCTGAAACCTTAGCCGCTCTTTTAAGTGGCCTCTCCGTAGTTCTGCTAGCATTTTCCTTGAGACCCTTTCTGTTTGTTCAAATTACCGCTTCACTGTATTTTAATGAGTTTATACTGCTCTCCCCAAAGTTCGCAATTGCAGACAACGCCACTTGTCGCTCGCTAGCGTCGAGTATGAATGTCATACAGGGACTGCTGTCGGCCGTCACTCCGCTATCTGACGGTGATTTTGCGGATCGTTTGAACTACTGTGCGACCACCGTCGGTTTAGTACTAACGTCGGCGTTCATCTCTGGATGGAGGTATTGATTGATTCTAGTTACATTATTGATTCCTCGACAAGAAAATCGATTTCAGCTTCGTCGGCTCTCCCATCCAATGCTGGTTCCCAGCTTACTACAAAGGTACGTTGCAAAGGAATTGAAATTATTTAAAATTACTAGTATTTAGATAAATATTCGAAAAGCGGAGTAATCGAATACTCGAATATTCGAACCCTCACTCCCTGTAGTGCCACAGAACATGGATCAAGAAACACCCGCCTTCCCCTGCTGTGAATTTATCGTTCAGATGAAACCGGGAAAATTTCCATAAAAATTTTTTAAATTTGAGAGATTATCGATTTTCAAGTAGTAAACAGAGAAATGGGCACCAATGAAGTAAATAAATGTAATAATAAATCTGCATCTTTTTTTCTAAAAAAAATACAAAATGCACCAAGGAATATCCTCTGTCGAGCACAAAATCCAGGATTTTGTTGAACCATGCGAAAATTGTATATGGCATTGCCTAACATTTCGATTCAGTATTAATTTTAGCATTCTACTTGGTTTTTTTCTTTTTTCTTTGTTTCCTGCTGAGATTGCCATTTGAGAATGAAAAAAATAGTTAGACATGAACTTTCTTTGTTTTTTCCTTGGTGACATTCTTTTTTTTTTGGATTCAGCCTTTCAACTAACAGATTCGGAGCATTTAATGTTGTAAATAATTTACTTTTACTATTATATCAAGTGGGCTAGTGTATATTTTCGATAGTATCAACATTTTTGAAACGAAATTTCAACTGGTTCTTAATTAAAAGGTTGATCTAATCAATAAATCATAGTGGTGTTCCGCATAAAAGCGGACATAGCAACATTAAGAATAGGGGTGGACCTATCACTGCTCTCTATCATGCTTAACCCACCTTATTTGTACGTGTACTCCTAAATTGCCTTTTTTTCAATTTTTTGCTTGTTTTTCAGTTGATTTTATACATAGGTATGCATATAAGGGAGCACATAACAAAAAAAATTCTGTTTTTTTAAATTCCATGCATATTTCCTTGCGATTCATTGCACCAAATGATGAAACTACAATGCATTTACTATATCCAGGACCGAGTAATGCATTAGATACCCATCGACTTATTACAATTTCTAAATTTCGATGTGATGTTTGAAAAAGAAGGGCCAATATAATCCTTTAGAAATGATAAAAATGCACTTGAGGCAACCCTCTCCTTTTTGAACATTTCGAATGAATCGAGTTATTCGATTTTTATTCGGTTCTAAGTGTAGTATTTCTTAAGTTTTTTTTTTCAATTTTTTTTATTTCTTCAAGCTTTTTAAATTTTTTTTATTTTATTTTATCTAAAAATTTCCCGTTTCTTGATGGCTCCAATTGGAAGAATAGGACGGTCATTTGTTGCGTAGGCAGGCCCTCTACGTTTGCATGGCAACATACCAGTCTCCAACCCATAACCTAACGTCTAGTCTCTACCCTAACCTGTCTCCCTCTACCCAGCGCCATCACGTGACCTCCTCGCCGCTTCTGCTTCCCATGCTTTTTATTGTTCCTTTGCTGTTTTGCATAGCGCTTTATCGAACCGCCACCATCTTCTCACAGAAAACAACCAGCTGCACAGCATCTTCAGAGATGTTGCGCGCATCGATCAATATCGATCAATACGCCTGCCATTTCAGGATGGTGGATGGAATACGCGTTAGACTATTGTTACGTACAAAATACGTATTTCGTACCGATGACGGACGTTAAAGTCCATAACGCGTTCGATTTCGGTAGTCATATGGTGGAGTTGCCTAGGAACTATAGCGAGCGAGACGAGAAGCAGATCGGTAAGTATAAACGAGGAGGATTTGGATGATTGGAGGAACAAGATGATCAGAATCATTTTAGGATACTATCAGTGGGTACCGTTTATACTTGCCGCACAGGCGATACTCTTCTATCTTCCAGTGGTCATATGGCGTTCGATCTATGAAAGCTCTGGTAAGCTGCAATCCCACACTGAAAATACGTATTGATTGACATTGATCGCTTCCAGGCTTCAAAGTTCGAGCGATCTGTGACACCTGCAGTATGCACGCCAACATGGATGAAGGGACCAGACAGAAGAACATGAAGACAATCGCCGCGTTTCTCGTCCAGGTGAGGCGATGACGTCATCGATCAATAAATGACGTCGTGGCGATTGTCAGCTGCTTTTAGGAACATGCCGTGGCTATAGTGAAAGCCGGACGAGCAAGAAAAATCACTAGCGGCAGCTATATCACCATTGTCTACGTGGTGAGTCGGAATTTGACTAGTTTTCCCAATTTTGTGTTCCTGGAAAATTTCTCGCCAAATATTGATTTTCGGAAAATTTTCCAGATTGAATTTTTTCTAATAAACCAAACAGATTAAACATACATCAAAAATTGGAAGTTGTTCCTACGCCTACCTGTCCCGTATTCTCATAGAAACATCGCGAAAATAACAGTTGTGCATTTTGGCGTCAATTCCTGCACAGAGTCTGCAATTCTCCCAAATTGCAGCTCCAGTATCATTCCGGGGTGGAATTCAACGGAATTCAAAGATGTATTCTATACAGTTTACGACATAATTATCATAAAACTTTTCGTTTTTGATCCATGAGCGTAAAGAAAATTTCACAGGCTAATTTAAGATTTCCTATTTTTGATGAATTTCTCGGCACCTGGCCAAAATTTTCCAACATGGCTTTCCAAGGACATATGTGAAGTCAAAGTCATCGAAGCCAGAAAAATCCGTTTCTATTTTCTTGGAATAAACGCACTAGAATTGTGCACTTGTACGTGATTCATGGCGTGGTTTCTAACTTTTTGGAACTGCGGATCCACGACGATGTGGATTGGAATCCAGGGATTTTTGCATAACCAATTACAATTTCCACACATTTACATAGTTATACATTTATTTTTTGCTAAGCACTCCAAATTTTCGAGTGTTCATCCCTTCTTTCCTTCCTCTACTCATCCCCATCCCCTAAAAAAATCCTTCCTATCTTGGACATTCCTGTGGAATATTCCAGAAATTTTCAGTACAAATTGCCCCGCAAGTTTCCATTCAGTGGTCTAGGCTATCCTCCAAATCACTTAACAATTTGACAACTGTCCCAAAAGTTGTGCAACACCATTGCTCTGCCCCAAAAGTCGCGCATAACTACCCGTTTCCAGGCTGTAAAGTTCCTCTACGCGGCGAACGCCTTGTTCCAATTCATCTTCCTGAAAAACATGCTCGGCGTTGACTCCTACATGTGGGGACTGGATGTCTCCCTGGATCTGTGGAACGGACGCGAATGGCCTGAAACTGGGAATTTCCCGAGGTGGCGTCCGATCGTCATTTCTACGGTCCAACCGCAGACCTATTTAGCAAAAGGGCCTGTGGAATGAATAAACAAATAAGTAAACAAATTTCAGAGTGACGATGTGCGACTATGACGTCAGAGTGCTCGGCAACCTACATAGGCATACAGTACAGTGTGTGTTGATGATCAACATGTTCAACGAGAAGATCTTCGTGGTGTTGTGGTATTGGCTGTGCATCATGCTGGTGGTGAGGTGCGTGGACGAGTTTTCACGGGGTGTGGAAGGCCCATTTAGTGGTCCAATTTAAGCGAAATATAACGCCAATGTCCAGTAGATGCTTGCGTGCGTCATGTATGCGCCCGCAATGCTATGAGGGCAGATAGTATTGTGAGCTTCATAGCCAAATTTTCACATTGAAATGAGGCCCGTCTAACGCACGCACGCACGCACATGCGAGCCAATGTAATATACTAGCCCGTAAGGTCTTTGGATGGGAACCGACGTACGCAGAAGGTGAAAGGATGACCGAGCCGGCTCCTCATCTACCACATATTTACTAACCCTGAAACCGGAATTTTCAGTAAACACTAGAATTATTGTTTGCGAATTTTCCCGTGATTTTTTTTGCCCGGAAACTAAGGAATTTCCAGAAAAATCGGTTAATCCCTCCCAAGGCAACCGCGAAACCGCAGAATTTGAATGCAATTTTTCTTTTTTCTTGAAAAAAAAAAGTTATTTTTCACTTTGGCTGATGGCCTGATGGCGTTTTGGAACGACCTGAATTGAAAAATTGGGAATGCACAAAATCATTCCTTCGATCGATATCTACAAATTGCTCGTAATTTATATTTTGCAATTAGAATCACACTACTCTTACTTACCAGCAAGTTAGCAACTGTCCCGTCGCCGTCCCCTCGGAGAATGGGTCGTAAAAATCTTGAAATTACTTTACAAAACAAGTGAAAATCTTGCGCCAGTTTTTTTTTCAGTTGCTTAATTTTATTATTATTTTGGAGTAATTTTTATCGATTAATTATTATGATCAAATCCTTTATAAATTTTATTTTCCATCTGATTCTTCAAAGCGGCGGAGACCCCACTTTTCTCCCACGCCTCCCCCACCCGCCCGCTTTCTGCGTCAGCCACTGGCCATAGATTCTTCATTTCTAGAAAATCCAGAGATCAAAATTGTTTCCAAGACTGATTCCTTGGGAAAATTTTCTCTTAGAAAAGCAATTTCTAGTCATTCGGATAAATATTATTAGAAAATATCAATTTTTTATCCAGCTTGCTTAAAAAAATCAGATGGGTGTTTGTTGCAGTACTCGTTAATTACGGTATGATCTTCAAAAGTTACAGTAACCCAAACTCAAAGTGTGCGTTTCAGCGTGTACAGCTTCATCAAGTGGGCTGTCGCTACGGCAACGACTACAGTAACCGGAAAAGCGCTGGTGAACAGCTACATCCAACAGGTGAACGGATTTCTAACACGTTCTGACACGCTACAAACATGTTGATCTACCGTCTCCAGATCGACCCTTCGGTGGCGCGCAGCCTGCACAAACGCTCGCTTCTCCAGCAATTCGTGTCCGAGAAGCTGCGGACCGACGGCGTGTTCCTGGTGCGACTTGTCTGTGAGTGTTACGGTAGTCTCGACGTTCTGCAGTTGCAGACGATATTGATTTTATTGATTTTCGCCACATTTTTAGCTGAAAATTCCGGCGACATGGTCACGTTGGCGTTGTTGAAGACGTTGTGGGAGGATTTCGTGAAACAACGCGGTGAGCATCCACCACCATACACCGAGCCGTTGTTGGTTTCCAACAAGAAGACCAGCGAATCCGACCTATAGATCAAATTCTGATCTGTGTGTGTAGATCACAATTTTAATGGAAAAATTTCCGTCGAACGCGATTTTCGCATAATAAACGAGCCGTTTCAAGAGCTTTCCAATTATTTTTCTTCGAGAATTTTCTGTTGTACGAGTGACACTTCGCCTAGCTTACCATTTACGTATTCCGCTGTTATTGATTGATATTATTGATTTTTTGTGTTAGGTAGTTTTGATCTACTTAGGCGTTGGCGATGTGATACATTATAATGTGAAAAGATTCCAGCTTTGAAATCCAGTGATGAAATAGTGTGCAGATGTTGGAGATTCAGGATTCGTAATAAAAAAAATTCTACTTGAACCCGTTGGATCACAGCCAAACAAGGCGCAATACAAGACCATAAAACCATAATGCGTTCTATGAGAGACGCAGACAGCTGAACAGTCGGCAATTCACCATGATGGCGGGGGAGTGCTCCAGAGACGTGTACGTGATCAAAGAGAACGGACAAAGTGGGAGGAGCGAGGGTACGGTAGTTGCGAGACACTCCCGTGAAGCATAGAGATGCGCCGAGACGCAGACAGTGGGAGAACGACAAGAGAGCGGAGACGCAGAGCGGCTAGACAGTGACGGAATGCGGCCGTTCCATTGCGACCTCGTCGGGTGGCGTGCGGCTGGCGGCATCGCCCCGTCGCCGGCGACACGGTACTACAGTAGCCGCCCCCCGGGGGAGATCGATCGATATTCACCAAGATTATTGTTAATTTGCACTCGTCGATTTTGCAACCGGCACCTCGCCGTCCGCTGTTTTCGTGGAATTCGCTGGGAATCCTTGAAATATCGATTGATTTTCTTCGTAGCGATTGAAGTGCTGTTGTTGTCGTGTTTCCACAACGTCCCAGCTGCCTTCGCCACGGTTTTTTCTCATCTGATGACGTCATCACTTTCTCCTCCTTCCGTCGCCCATTAATCACAACTGCCCACTGTACACAACTGTTATACAACTCGTAATGATAAATTGCTCTGCTGACTGATCGATTTGTGGGCGGGGCTTATTTTGCTTATGTTTCATTTTAAGAAAGGTTTTCTCGTTGCATTCGTTCCACAAAAGAGCTGCTGAGCAATTGGATGGATTTGGTTTCTCAACATGTTAAGGCTTCCACATAGGGAGTTTCTGGAAAAATTTATGCAGAACCCGGGGTAACGTTGTCTTGATGCTGGAAAAATCCATGCAGAACGGGCGTTTAACGTTGTCTTGATGCATTCTAGCCAAAGTATGCAATTCCACGCGATTTTTTTTTTCAATTTTGTACCATTTTTTCTCCTTGAAAAGTTTAATTAAAGAATCCCAGGAGATACGGGACGATCTTTCCATTTTTCACAAACCAGATGAGAAAATACTCCCTATAAGCATAGAAAATGATTCGTAGGGAATATCCACACGATGTAGGAATTTACCCACATTATCTCCCCTATACCTCTTATGATCCGGGAAAATTATTTCCCCTATACCCCTTCTGACCCGGAGGAAATTCCCGTTCTTTTCTTCTATGAGATGTGTTTGATTCTACTTTATAAACGAGTTTTCAAGGTTTCCCTGGAATAACCTACTTATTTTTGGGGACGAATCTGATTTTGCTCTTAAAATTAGCACTTTTCTTGACTCCTCATAACGTCTCCAGATTTTTGTGAGAGACCAGTAGACTATATGTTTGCTCTTTCCTTCCTGTATGGATTTCCACACACATTTATTTTTCTGGACCTATTTTTGCTCCTATTTATTACGTCGAGTTGTTTTTTTTTGTCGATTCGGCTTTGAAATTTATTCGGAGATTTCACTCTGTTTAAATTTTTCATATTTTTCATATTTTCACAAGTTTGACAAATCCTGCGAATTTTTAAACTTTAAGATAATTCATTCTAATTTCATTCAAAAATTCGAGACCTTTAAGTGAAGATTCCCCTGGTAAGTAAAAATTTATGTGATTATACCTGCCTTAAACCTAACCAATATTGATCCACTCCCTAACGTGCAGATAGCCTCCACGTTTCGAATGCAAATTGATCCCAGAGACAATGCCGATCAATTTATATATCTGAAACATTTAACGTTGTTTCTTCAGTAAAGTAGATTCCCCTAAATGAATGTAAAAAAGTGAATTTCGGGCAACAATATTGACTTCTGCTTCTTTAGGGTCGTAAATATTCATTGTATTTTAATAACATACAGATCAATGGCGAAAAACTGGCATCTTGCAGCCCTTTCTCATAACTGACTGTTATTTATTTGCTTATCCGATTCTATAAAAAGTCCTGCTTGGAAGGTATAAATTCGAATATTCAAAAATTCGAGCAACATAGAGCACAGCTCACTCCTTCTTATCTATCCCTTGGAACGACAGGACTCGCAAGCAGGATTCTACAAATATTCGAATTTTCTTTTTGATTTTGAATATCTATTCTGGCACATTATTCGTTCACAAGTGTAAACTTCAGACAATCCCCACTTTCGTCTAATTTTCATTATCTGGAGAAGACCCTAGGAAATCAGCCTAATGGCTTAAAGGCAGAAGGCCACCTCATATTCGGGGTTGAGATAATGGCAGATCCTGCATATCCACGACACGCTGAATCCAGCGGTATAGGTAATTTGTCTCAAAACGGTCTTTAAACCCGTTTTTCGGGACAGGGTCTGTAACACTTTGCTAAGCCGAGTTGACGTGTGAAGCCATTGATCTTATCGATTGAACACGCCAAAACTGGTTGACCAACGCAGCGGCCGTGGCAGGCAGCTAGCACAGTTTGGAGCGATCCGCCTCCGGGCTCCAAAAATGTAGCCAGTTCGATCGCTTCGAAAATGGGGCCTTCGTCGCTTTTGAGCCTGTTGATGTACATTACTGGGATCAACATGGCGAGAGGGTCTACGATATGTCTATACGTACCTCCAACAGGCACGATGAGCTGGGCCCGTGCCTTTAAGCAGCCATAACCAGCTAAATAAGTTGTAAAAGATGAAAATGTGAAAACAGTTTTTGCTCTGAAGAAAATGAACAGAACTGTGATCGAATAATTCTTGAAAACTGCCTAGTTGGACTGGATTGCTGTTTCTTCTTCTGGGTACTTTACTGAGGCAAATGTAGACCCATGATAAACGCATTAACGTAGTCAAGTTTACCCCCCCCCCCCCCACTTGGCTACCGCCTACATGTTGACCAACACGCGATGTTATACACGGGCAAAAGGCATAATAGAGATTACTGATGGTGAGCATTTTAAGGTAGCCATATTTACCCTTCATACTGCATCCACCACATATCCATCTATCTGTTTATCCACACGCGACGTTATCTATCCCTGAGGCCCGAATGCAGCATTCAGATTTTCCATGGTAAACCTGTGAAGGTAGTCGAATTTGCCCCTTATCTGGTACCTATCAACATATTCACCTGTGGGTGAAGTTGCCTATATCCAGCTGCTAACCATGGGTAGGAGATTACCGATCGATCCAATGACGCATCCGGGTACTCGTGTTCGGTAGCCTGCGGCTTAATTTGACTCAACACCGGGAAAACTCCCCTGGCCCGGACACCGAAAGGATTGACATATTGAAAGCTCTTCCTTGATTTGGTGGTTGGTGGCCGTTCTTAGTTGGTGAAGCGATTTGTCTGGTTTATTCCGATTTTCTGGATTTTTACGTCCAGTCTACTGAATGAATCCATAAAATTTGTGGATTATGAAGAACTCGCTATGCTTTCTCCAGAATTTTTTTTCATATTTTCAACTTTCAACTTCCAGTTCTTCGTATTTTGTAACATTTATGTATAGAAATCACAACATTTATGTATAGAAATCAGCATGCAAAACAGAACGTTCCTTGATATTTATGCTTGCCTCATTTATCGCACCATAAACTGATTCATAAATGGTTCGAATCGTGGGAAATCCCAAGTTTTTCGTGAATTTTCTCACTTTTCTTCGAGAAAGCAGATATTCCATAATCAGCTCTCCTGATCTTGGAAAAATCTGGAAAATCCCGTTATCTCCTGTACCATCAGGACCAGCATCCTCAGAGTCTTCCGAAGCATGACATCACCTGCTGAAATGTCGCTTTCATTGTTCTCGGGGTTTTTGCGATTTTTGCTCGTGATCGCCACGCCCACCCGGCTTTTGCATAGCTGGTGGTCGTGGTTAGCCATCCATCCACAGTATTCCTCTACGGTTTTTCTTTGCCTGGAAAATAGCGGCTATTTTTTCATTTCACGCCTGTTATGCGAAGTCGATTTGCGCGTGCTGCACTCTGCAACTATGGGGCGAAAAACCGGCCGAGAATTCGTGCAAAGTGCAATTCGCGACAACTGTCACACTTGTACGCGTCGTGTGCTAGTTGTCTATGATGCAATTCTTTTCCAGGAAATGTTCTTTTTGGACGCGTTCCTCAAGGGCCTGAAACCTCAGTACGACGATGATTCATGCGATCGACTGAATTACTACTATACGCCGATGTTATTTGTGATCTTCTCGCTGACTCTCAGCGCTAAGCAGTAAGTTACTTACAAGTTTAGAGGTGCTAGTCGTGCTTGTGATAGTTGTCCCGATTACGCTACTCGTAAAATCATCTGTAAACTCCTCAACGATCCCCGAGCCAAGGTCAAAACAATAATTGCCACCCCCGTTGACAAGTGTGGTATTATCTCGATGCAAATTCGCGGCAGTGAGGTGCGAGTTACGGCCGTCGGCGGGGCCCCGCGGGCCGCCAACCCGTCAAAGGTCATGCGAGCAAGGGCGATCATACGCTGATTGCCCCGCGCACGCAGCAACCTTACCAGCGCCCGCGTACCAACACAACCGGCCGCTGTGTCGAAAACGATTTTACGGTGGCTGCACGGGGGACCGTCGTAAATATGATGTGTGGGAACGCAAAGGGCTTTCTGGAATACTTTTAAAGGACATCTCAGGGAAGGGGTGAGGTTACGGTAGCAATGAGGTCATATCGTGATTGGATGAACCAAGACGGAGATGGATTTATTAATGCTTTTATTCAGGAGAATTTTTGTCAGTAGTGTATTTTTTTAAAGATTTTGAGGAATATCGTAGTTCCTTCAAAGGACAAATCAAGAAATGTAGGAGATTACGGTAGAAAGGATATCCTGCCATAAGTGGGTGAATCAGAAGGGTGCTGGAATCCTCAGATGGCTTATGGTGTAGGGGAGTTCATGCTGTGGTTAATCCTTATGGTGGAAATTCTCGGGATCTCCTTTCTGTCTGTTTGTTTGTCCGTTTATCTATTCAGCCCTGGACATCTGAATGCTCCAGCTTTTTCTTCCTTAGAAGTAGCGCAAATGGCCTCTTCCTCGTTCTCTCAGCCCTTAATGCCGACCTGAGTAATAGAAATTTTCCTCCACATACTGGACAAAGAACTGGATTTCCCCTCTTAACGGCACTGCAACTTTCCCCTAATTCGTTAATTTTTCCAAAAAAAGTGGCAAGAGTGTCCAAAGGGAAGCCTGAAAGTGATACTACAGTCCTTGTGCGCAATCGGTAGAAAGTTTTCGAGCGCGCCGAGCTTGCGGCGCGTGCGCGGTGCGGCCCGCTGGTAACAGCGGTCCGGCGTCCTCGATCAGCTGTTCGAGGACACCTTTCGTCAGGTATTGAGCCCAGGTAGGCGCTTTTCATCGGTTTTCTTTATTATTCGGAGTACTTTGGACCGTTGAGGCCTGTGGCTGACCGATATTGATCGGACGGCCCACACGCCCCGTTTTTTGCACGTTTCAACTTTCTTTGCTTTTGAATGTATTTTTTATTTGTTTTTGGCCCCGTAGAAAGCTGCTTGTCCCAGGTAGCCTCTTCTTTGTAGGAAAGAGGACCTTGTGACGTGGCGGCTGATAACGGGGCCCTTTATTCAAGAAGAAAAAACATGCGACGAAAACAAAAATTGACGACCATGCGAACAGGGATGGAACGTCAACGATTCCGAACAAAATAAAAGGCCCCGTTATCAGCCACCACGTCCCAGGGTCCTTTTTCCTACAAAGAAGAGGCTACCTGGGACAAGCAGCTTTCTACGGGGCCAAAAACAAATAAAAAATACATTCAAAAGCAAAGAAAGTTGAAACGTGCAAAAAACGGGGCGTGTGGGCAGTCCGATCAATATCGGTCAGCCACAGGCCTCAACGGTCCAAATACTCGGAATAATAAAGAAAACCGATGAAAAGTGCCTACCTGGGCTCAATACCTGACGAAAGGTGTCCTCGAACAGCTGATCGAGGACGCCGGACCGCTGTTACCAGCGGCCGCGCCGCGCACGCGCCGCAGGTTCGAGGCGCTCGAAAACTTTCTACCGATTGCGCACAAGGACTGTACTAGGCTTGACAAAAATTCCTTCTTTTTCTGGGATTTCGTCCACACCTCTTTTTTGCAGAACGTCTTTGATTAACAGCAAAATTTCTTCTTGGATAATAAAGAATTGATGCCTTTGGATTGGTTGTACTTCTTGTAGCAGCCAACACTCTAACAATGCATAAATTTCGGGAGTATGTACGTGGTCTATGCTACGGACAAGAGAATGGAAATCAGTGATTCTTCTCCTATAATACTTCCTGGAAGTCTCACACTTCCTCAAAAGCCTTTCCCGGACTTTCGGAAACAATAGGAAAGTGGTAGGACTGTGAGAATGAGAGCCACCCAAGTCTACTATTTACTTCACTACGTAGTGATTTTTTTCTGGATGTCTGCGACATTGAAGGCGCTGATTTAACTTCCATATACACAGCCAATGATCCATAAAACATGTTTTCAACTAAAATATTGACCATTGTTCATTAAATTATCTTTAGATGTCCTTTGGTACCAAATAAATACATATGAAACCCTATTCTCTCTAAAAAATAAACAGGAAAATAGTATTATTCCAGGGATTTAGATTTAGCTTCCCCATAAGGCAACGAGGTGTGGAGCGTTATACCTGGAGAGGGCGGCGCGGGAAAGCTCTGGAATTGGTCAATTCATGCAACCAGCCAATCGAAGAGCTTCGTGGCGCCACCCTTTCCAGGTATAACGCTCCACATCCAGGCAGCGCAGTAAAGGTTGAACTTCCTTCGTATTATCCTGGAACTCCTATTACAACTTGAAAATGCAGAGTCCGTATAATTTGCCTTTGGAAAAAGGGAATTCCAAAAAAGACCTATATCCTAGTTGTATTTCCCTTATTTTTTTCATTGGAGCATCTTAAAGCTATGGATTAAGCACACAAATAGGCTAGATTCTACTTCACTAGTATGATTTTGTCCTACTATAATTGTATCCGTTGATTTGTCTGCAATTACGTCCACCACTCATGCCTATTTTCCAGGTACGTCGGTCAACCCATCCAGTGCTGGATTCCCGCTCAATTCACAGGTGAGCTGATGACTTCTTGTACTACCGTAATTTATGTAAATCGCGCCAATTCTGCATAGTGACTAGTACGTCGAAATAGACTCTCCCTCTGCTGTTTATCATTTTTCATCATCGGCCTCGAAGCGATAAGCCGAGCCGCGTAATCGCGACATTTGCATGCGATCTCTAGTTACTCGACTGAAAATCGCCGCGATCGATATCAGTGCTGGAAATCTCTGACGCGCTCTGTGGCGTCGTCGACCGAGGTGTGACATTTGATCGCGAAGGACGAGTTTTCCCTTGGTCATGTTATGGGAACTAAAAGATGTACTTTGTATTCTGGACTGTGGATGTCTCAGAAATCGGGCATGACCAAGCGAGACTTTGGGTGCTGGGTATCCATAAAGTGTTAACGTGAATAGTGCTGGATGATCTTTATGAGAATTTGCTGTTCCCCTGGAAATGGCTGAAGAATTGCCTTCATCTTAGAGTTTCGGAATAGTCCAATAAGTAGCCATGGGTAAAATTAGCTAAAATTACTTTTAGGCCGGGTAAAATTAAGGAAATTCCCCATGACAGCACAAAATCTTCCCAATCTTCCCAAATAAAGTCCAAAAAATGTAGGACATTCTCTGGAAGATTGTGTCTCTCATGGAAAATTCCTAGGAAATTTGACTCCATTGATATTTTCTGGACCATCGAAATGACAAGCATGGCAATGGCCGCATACATCATTGAGATTACCCAAAAAAAAACATGTTGATATCCTTAAATTTGCCCACCGGAGTCAACTCGGTTACTCTGGGTAATGTCAGTGACGCATCCAGGTCTGGGTCCTCTCAGGAGACCTATCTTCAAAACATTCCGCAAGGGTTCGGGAATTCCTATTTCACCCCAAAAATCTGACCGAAAGATTCGTAAGACGAGGAGTTGATCAACTGATCTATCAGCCAATCCCCACATACAAACATCCTTCACCTCAACAATCATTTCGGACAAATTGCTCTATGGGACTGTGCTGTAATTCCCGAGAAAACGCATGGAAATTTTAGATTATTGCAGCTAGCATTCTGGTTATT
Source organism: Ancylostoma caninum (assembly GCA_037903475.1). NCBI lineage: Eukaryota > Metazoa > Nematoda > Chromadorea > Rhabditida > Ancylostomatidae > Ancylostoma > Ancylostoma caninum. Next base: position 705,488 of record JBAJFG010000383.1, on the reverse strand, counting down.
CTATGAAAATTACCCTGATATCACAGTCCTATCCCGATTTTTTTTCAGGAATTTTCTTAGATTTCTGGATCGAACAAGAAGCTACCTCAGAAAGTTCCCCATACATAGCAATTCATAGCAATTTTGAAAACTCACTACGACAGTTTTCATAATTTTTCCATTTGTTCGATAAAAACCTGTGTGAACAGCACAACGGCAGCATAATGTCCGCGCAATTTCAGGAGCATGGGAGCAATACAGTGAGAACTACTGCTTCGTACAAAACACCTACTTTGTCAGGCCAGATAGCTACATCCCCGATAGTGTCACTGACAGAGAAAATGCGGAGATTGGTAAGCTTTGACGTATATCGCTAGTAGCCGAGTATTGCCTCGCTAAATGAGCTCTCGGCATTTGCCGCCTAGCAAAGTCCTGATTTTTCTGGAGGCTTTCAAAGATTTTCCGCCGATTTAAGTCGCGAATAATCCTAGAAAGCTCGTGCAAGGCATGAAAACAGAACGCATATGCCTCAAACATCCCAACAATAAATGACATTGCAGCTTTGCTGCTCGGCTACTAGCGAAATTCTCCTTAGCCTCGTTGGAATCATAGACCAGATCCTTTTTTTAGGCTATTATCAGTGGGTCCCGTTCATTCTTGGCCTACAAGCGATCCTCTTCTATTTGCCTGCCTTATTCTGGAGGCTTTTCAACTGGCAGTCAGGTGAGTCCCATAGACCTCTGAATACCCCAGGGCCTCAAAAACCCGAAACACGTTCAAGGAGTGGCTGTGAAATCGCTGGTCAAAATGGCTCGTGAAACCACTGATATGCAACCGGAGAGGAAGCGAGAAGCCGTAGCGGTAAGTACCGCACGAATCATCGTGCCGGAGAAATCGATAATCGACTTTCGCGTAATTTCAGGTAGTAGGCGCCCATATCCATGATTCACTTCGAGTGCAGAGGAAAATTTCTCAGTACAGTGGGTTTTTCGTTGATTTTCCATTGATATTCATGTTTCGTGACTCCCCATTCCGTATTACTTCCGTGAAAAAAAAATGAGATTCTTTCTTCTCGATCTCTCGCTAGTAGCCGAGGAAGAAGAAGAACGGTAAAACCTGATAATTGAACAAATCGCTGTAATTTTAAAGAAACAAAAAACCTTGAATACTCATTTTTTTCTCAAGAATCGTGAGCTTCACAGCTCTATCGGGGAGCCTTTTTCCTCGGCTAGTAGCGAAAAGTGATTTCTCTGCACGTCTTCCAAGTTGATGCTCCAAGAAAAAGGCTTTCCTAAACTCCCTCTTTTCTCCTCTTCTATGTACTTTGGAATTTCCCATCCCTCTTGCAATGATCCTTCATAACACATTCTTCAAAATACTATGTCCATGTAACCTCATTTTGGTCTTCTCTTCATTTTTTAGTCTAGTGCTTTAGCGGAGTTACTGCAGCACATCATCCGACTGGTCTAAGTAGTATCACTTTCAGGGATCTAATCTTGCGGTAGTGCGAAAGCCACCACGAAAAATAATTTAAAAATTTATTTTGAACTCGTTTATACTATGAAACTCATCATTCTTCTGCGGAACTACCGAAAGTTCATATTTCTCTTTTTGCCAAACCTCCTAACCACCAAGAAAAACGTCCTACAACACTGTGGTTTTGAGGTTGTTGTGTAATTGCACCACCGGCAGCATACACCTACATTTTAGCTTCAAGTAAACCAGTGAGAAATATGAGCCACGCTATAATTTCTGCTATTCATTGTAGATCAGCACCGTGCACAGGTATTCTAACCCATAGCTGTGCGAGAACAGGTCCCCTTTAGCCCTCAAGTTCTTTAGTTGTTCTCCTGAGTTATAGTCCCAGTTCTGACAAAGCTACAATGATATTTTGTTGTGGTTCTTATACGTTCTAACATGCATGAGTTGGTTGGGTCCTAACAAGTTTAGAGCACCGTTAGGACCTGTCTGTACTCACGTTAGGCGTGTTAGGACGTGTCAGAACTGCAGCGATACCGCGTCGCAGCGCTCACGCTTGCTCTTGAGGTTGCGAAGCAGCAATAGGCGAATAGGGGACAGAATGATAATTCTCCCATGACCACACCTGTTCCACCGTAGCCTTAGGCGTCAAATAATCTTAGCGAATGGTGTACTTGGTGCACAATGCACACAATACACCTGGATTTACGGCGTAATCTTTGAAGTCAGCCGGACGTGAACCACTAGGCCAAAACTAACTGGATGACGGATAAGTGATCCAGATGATCCAAGACACCACATTCTATTTTATTGCAAAATCAGCGTCGGATTTCCGAAACGCGAGCTTGGGAATAATATTTCGAAGTGGAGAGTGATGATTCCACCACACTCTTGGTACATATTCAAAAGCAACATTTCCTTCTCTTTCAGTCCTTTCATTCTCATTCAGACCGATCCACTTTCTTTGGCATTTTTGAAGGTGGATAGAAATGTAGTCGTTTACAAAAATTCGCATAAACTGAATCATAGGTTTGAACTCGGTAACAACGTTGCTGAGAGGTACTACATATTTTCTTAGTTTGGTTCAATTCTTAGCTTAAATTCGGTGGAAATGATTGGCTGCGCTTCTTACACCATTCTCCTCAGTGATCCCCACCGTGACAACGCCTAGAGACACGTCATGTTGTTCCCTCAAGTTGCTCGGGAGAAATTTCGTACCTCCCAAGTAGCAGAGGTCAACTAAACACAATTATACGCTGGAAACAGCAGCTATTGAGATAAAAATACTTGATATTGGATCAGGAGAAACTTATCTTTGTCTTCTTTTTTCGCTCCTGAGGTGCTCAGTGGGGTAGTCTCGAATACATGGAAAATCACCCTATGTTTCCAAGATAGTGACATTCGCATAGACGAACTAAAGTAGGTCTAATTTTTTTTGCTTTTCGGAGAGTTTCATCTTTACTTCTACAAGGTCACCAATCACTATACATTACTATACCATGAGCTTGTGGACATGTTTCGATACAGTAGAAATCTCACTTTTGCACTGAATTAACACAATTTTGACGCACAATTGCATATCGATAGAAATAACCACCTTCTTTTGCAGAGATACTATCTGTGCAAACAAAACGAGCTCGGAAGGGAAGGAGGACTAAAAAAAAAACAGACTTCAGAAAGGAGAACGAGATGTATTTCTGCATAGGTGATCTGGATATTTCTAGAAAAAAAAAAGAACGATAAATGTCTCTACATCAGTTCGAAACAATGTAAACGGGCCCTCATTTCTCATTGATTGTACGGGGTATAGAAGCAACTCGTTGAGAGATCGGACCCGTTCTCTAAATGGAATCGTTTTCCGCTGATAACAACGCGAAATTCTTGCGAGGCAGAGGCCTTTCACTGATTCCGAGCAATTTGGAGGAAGTGGTCGTAAATCGAGGTGTGTTGTGTGCACTGTGCACTAAGTACACCATTCATTAAGATTATTTGACGCCTAAAGATACGGTGGAACAAATGTGGTCATGGGAGATCTATCATTCTGTGAATAGGGGTGACCGTCTGTATATATTTATTTCTCATATTTTTTTTGCCTGTAAGATGTCTGCTAAGATTGAGGTGAAAATTAAGGAGAAGGAAAACTAGGAAAGATACCAGTTAAGAATGTTATGTTCCAATCAAACAGAAATGTTGGGGACCAATTTTCGCGAAACACAAGATCACAAGTAAAGCAATTAATATGAACAGATCGACTAATATTTTTGGAAACCGTAAACTTCATTTTTCCGGACTGACTCTCATTTCTCTTAATTATTGTTAGTATTAGTACGTATTATTTTTGCTGAGTGCTCCGCGTTGTTAGACTTTTTTGTGTAAATGCGACCACTCTCTCACACAATACGCATCAATGTGAAACGTTTACATGCGACCTGTTAGACAAGTTCGACGCGCCCTTCGACCATTCATCTTCTTTTTCTCAGCGCTTTTTCAACTTGTTCAACATGTCATTACATGTTACTTGGCTACTGAAGCGAAACACCCTGCCATTATGTCAGAAACGTCTTTTAATAGGGAGAGGTGGAGGGGTGGGGGCGGGGGGGGGGGAGTGCTGGGGTTTTGAACGAGTTTATGGTCATTGATGTCGTTTGTCGTTGAGAACGAATTGCTCTCGCAAGGGTTTTCGGACGATATTGTCTCTATGAGAATTTTACACAGGAGTGGAGCATTGTGCCGGGACAAGGCTGCCCCGCCAAACTCTGTGATTGGCCAGTTGGGTGAATTGACCTATCACACAGCTCAACAAAGCTGAGCGGGACCGCCCTTCCCCGGCACAGTGCTCCACACTTGTTTTATTCTAGCAGCTGATCAAACCATTGTTGGCCAGCAGTATAGAACCTAAGCACTGCTTATTAGTCACCAAATCTCTTAACAGTTCTCCCAAAAATTGCAGTAGTGCTCGGACTTTCAAAGGACAAAAATCCATGTCCTTGCAAGCGATCAATAATTTTCATCAATCAATCGATTGTTACTGATTTCCTTACGCGTTTAGATTTCATCTTCATAATTCAAAAATAAACTATATTTAATTCTATTCTATTCTAACCCTTTCGATGCCAGGCGAATTTGAGGGGGTTCTTTAACGCACTAGCGATTAACGACTGCTAGATAAGAGATGATTTGACGTAAAAATCTGTGAAAAACCAACAACGAAACCAACACATGGGCTGCCTTGTCTATTTTTCTCATGTCTCTCAGGGAACTACAGTAAAGCAGTGGGAAATATGGATATTGACCCGGATTTCTCTTTTTCGATGGGCTGTAACAGCAAAGTTTTCTTCTCCTGCAAACTGGCATTGAAAAGTTAACGGACTTACGCTTTAACGAGTTAACGGACTTATGTTTCAACGATAAGTGCAATCTTTAAGCAAAAGAAGAATTTGAAGAATAATGAGATTAACGCGACTCAGAAATTTACGGTTACCCAGCTACATTTACATAAAACTTCGGCTAAGGTAACAAAGTTCTACCCAAAACATCAGAATTCTCGGCAACAAGCAGAAACTCCCAAGATGTTCGATTCTTTGATTCGAACTGGGAGAAACCGGAATATTTTTCTTGAATGTAACCCCGTAATTTATTTCTACAGCGGCATTGTTGACTCAACGTTGTATCACTAAAAAAGGACAATTCTCCTGTTACTGTGTAATTTCATGGCATTATTTGCACAAAATTCTTGGCCCGCTCAGTTTCCGGTTCTGTGGATGAGGAGTTACTTCTTTATCATGAGTGGAGAGTTTACTATTAGTTTCGTGTCTACCACGAGCGCAAAATGCTCAAAAACTACCGCGTCCTGTCAGTTGACAATGTCTACTATGAAAAAAAAGTTTCCGTCGTGGTAAAGCGGAGAAATTCTGCGAAATCCATAAAAACTTATGCCTCAGTCCACCAATTTTTCGTCACCTCCAACTGCCCTCAGCACATCAAATAACTAATTTTTTTTTGGTTTTTGCGGTGGACAATGCATGCGCAATCACTCATTGCACTTATTGAACTTGCTTCGCGTCAATCTACCTTGCTGGCGCCACCTCGGTGACGAGTATTTAAAGAGCCGGTCTGTAATTGCACCCTTACATGATTTATCGCATCGCTAAAAATACCACTAGTGCAGTAATTCATCTGCCATCTTCGATCATTGCCCTGTGTGACCACTGTACTTCTGAGTCTGGAATTTGTCAGTAGTTCCACGCGAAAAGAGAGACGATGCATCTATCAATATCGAGAGGATGTTGACCTTTTGATTTGCAACCAATAATGGAGTCGGGAGGGGTGTAAAGCACTGAGTAACTGCTGTATGATTCAGCTGGCCAGCTCACACCAGACAAAGCTTCTCTTTTTTTAGATAGCAAGGGGGCAGGGTTGTACATTAACATAGTCCAATATCGCTAACCCTTGATAACCCTTGATGTTCAAGGAAAACTTACATGTTATTAAGAAAATAATTCCAAAATTGCATCTTTTCTTACTATTCCACTAGAAAATACTAAACCACATAAACGAAACAAAGTAATTAATAACTGCAACTGTATAAATATTGGTAAATTACCATTATTTCCATAACCACGCCCATCTTGTTGACCATAATTACAATGAATAATATAACCAACTTGCATAAATAAACAACTCTTAAATAAAGTGTGACTTACCAAATGAATAAAAGAAACAAATCTTATTCCTAGACCTAAAGTAACCATAGGAAAATGTCCTCAGGATAGAATTTATTAGTGAGGATGTGTCTGGTCTGGGTTTTTATGCGCGCATGCGAAGCCGTCTCAGAGGCCTGCTATTGGCTGTTGCCTTCTAGAAGGCATACAAACCCCTCCCATCCGTTGGTCCTATCACTTTGTCATTAAAGGCACCTCAAAATCGTTTTTAAGACTTCAACGTTGATAGAAACTCCAGGAGCTGATTATCACAACGGTATACGTGATTCCATGCAAGACTGCCGAGAAACCCCATTTCCGAGCCTCAATTTTTAAGGAGCCTTTGGGCGGAGCCAAGGGCGGAGCTCAGGAACTTTCCGAATAATTCACTCTTAATAACACGAAGGAGACGAGTGATTCCACCATTTCCCACATAACACCTGGAGATGAATATCTAAGGTATTGATGGTGTTTTTCCAGAAAATTACTAGGAACGGAAGTTTCCCATATATGTATGGTGAAGATGATCTTGACTACTTGTGATAATTTCCTTAAGTTTCATATTTATTTATTTATCTTCTCTGAAATGTAAACCAGGGTCACGCTCACTAAGCACATCCTGAAGACTCTATAGAAATATTCCATATAGAGTTTTTTTAAAGTTTTTTTTCGAGTTTCCCAAGTTTCTAAATTGAACTTGATTCTCTGCGAATGCAAATAGCTTGAACAAGAATTGTGGTGATTTTGTGGTCACTTAATTTGTTCATTTAATTAGCCGCGCGGAGAAGTTGACAAAAAAGTGGGCGGGTCCTAAAGCGTGGCACTCACATCAGGCGCTGAGTTTTTCTGGAATTTCCCCGAGAATTCGTAAAAGCTTCGCGATTTGCGTGATTTTTCGCTTTCGATTTACAGTACCTTACCGTCACGACACATTTCTGAACCATGACATTAAAACAAAAATCCCTGGAATAACGGATAAATATCAAAGAGGAAATGCTCTCTTCAAAAGTCACCTACTTTTATAATTACATAACATCAAGTAATTAATCTTTAGCTGCACTTTTAAGCCTCACCCACATTATAACCTAGAGATTGGAGCACAGATTCGTATTGGAGCACATAATAGTAGCTCTTCAACAAAGATCACAGAATTCAATAAACGTAATTTTTAAAAGTCTAATCATTCCATTTGCTGGGCGTAGCTGCAGAAATAGTGTTCTAGTTGACGCGCAATAGTTGTATTATATTTGAACTCACTATCGCAGGAACGTGCATAATGAAAGTTAGGCCTTGACGTTTGAGGTTTTTTGGAGGTCGTGGCTACCTCTTCGTGAATTGTTAAACGTAAGGGATCGCGGAAAAAATTAGCATAATCGTGTATCGTAATTACGCACATCTCTGACGTGAAAAGAAGCAGTAACAAAGTATGCATAATAGTAAGAATTGGTTTTCGGATTCATCAATGAATTCAGTGCTCTTCTGAGGTGCTCCAGCCAATTCAACCTGAACATATGGTAAAAACAGACCTATTAGAAAATATTAACTCGAGTCATGTGACGTCCTCTCCATTTCGTTAATCGTTAAAGCAACCGTAATACACCGACCATTCCGTCAAAGTTCGTAATACACATGCGCAAAAATGACGCTCTGAATTAGCTGTGTTGTCACCAGCACATCGCCCTCGGAACCTGTACGATGATACGATTCCGGACGAGCACAGCATCGTCAGTTCCGCCACCTTTCGTCGTCACTAATCCTCCACGACCTTTACCATTGTGAAAACGCCGCCGTCATCGCTTCATTGATGCATTGAGGGTTTGATTTTTCACCATCACCCGCAAGAGGAGGCGTGGGTGGTTCAAGGACTTTACCGGAGCTCTTTAATGGCGCATGGTAGTGGTGGATGCCAAACAAGGATACAATAGTCATGAACGGAGTGTCTGCATCTCTTGGATTCGCACGCTTTCTCGGCGGTTCGTGGCCGTTTCTTCGCAACATCTCCGCCAGCGCGTAGCCCAGCGACGACGATCCCTAATCGAAGTCAATTGGCATCACATTAGTTGGCGGTCGTTGTCGCATGATCACCGCAAACAGCAGCACAATAAGGGGAGGGCGTGGAGGGGGGGGGCTGAGGAATGTGGCCCGAATCGGCACTGTCAGTGCGGTAAATGGTGCCGGAACGGCGGTGAAGAGGAGGGAAATGAGGTTGTCAACTGCATTACGTCGGAATTTCCACAAAAACGTGTTTCCGACGAAAAAGAGGTGTTGAATCGAAGGAGAGTTTTTTTTTTTCGGAGAAAGGAAGATTTTCCGGGAACGCTTAGGAATTCCCTAGAGAAACATGGATTTGGATTTAATGGCGACTTCTCACAACTGAAACTTCTGGAAATAAATAATTGTCAATCCAGAACTGACATTACATTGCCCTTATTCTCATACATATCCCAGGAACAATAATTTAAAATTCCACCAGAATTCTTAAACACCTGCATTCCTACCATCCAGAGAAAAATTTCGTTCTTTTTTGGAATTTTTTAGCAGGAAAGAAGACTGAAAAAGATCACAGATGAAGAAAAAGTAGAAAAACGATATCGCATATCAACTATAATATATTCCACAGAAAACAAAGCACTGCTATATCATACCGTCCTTTTCATGTAAGGATTGGCCGTGGGTCAGGATAGTGACACTAGGCCACGTTATTGACTGCCTCTATACCTCTGAGTTGTCGCAATTTTTATGGTTAAGAAAACACTCCTTCATAATCCTGGCCCTATCTAGAAATTTTGGCAAAATAGACAAGAGCTCTAGAGCCTTAGTAATTGTTTTAAGTCCGTAATTGCTTGCTGTGATGCATAATTTTCGGTAAAAACACCCAGTTTTGCATGCATTGCATGGAATGTTTGCATAATTATTCATCACTTTGTACGCATTTTCACATCAAACGCAAGTTATGATGGACTTTCAGAGCCATTCCTCAAACACCCTCGGCATTGAAGATTTTATTTTGGCTAAAAATGACATAAACTACATTCAATTATAGGAAAATTGTATCGAGTTCACAAAGGAAGCCACGCTTCCAAGACTTACACCCTTTTGCTTCTTCCCTTTTCTCCTCCACCTTTCTTTCCTTACCCAACAAACCCCGAATTTTTCCTCCTGTCCTTGCCTCGGTCCTTCGACACATCACAAAATTTGGCAAAACCCCAAGTCTTTTCAAAGGATTTCATTTTCCAGAAGGTATCACACAATGCGTACATCGCGGGATGTACCTCAACTGCCTGTATCTATTCGTCAAACTGCTCTACGTACTACAAGTGCTCGGCCAATTCTTGATTCTCAACAGGTCAGCCACAAAGTTTTCACACACAAATCGATACGTATCATTTGAACATGTGGTATTTAGCTTCCTCTCAACCAGCTACACAATGTGGGGTTTCGGCATCCTCAACGATCTGATGCATGGGCGTGAATGGGAGGAGAGCGGACATTTCCCGCGGTGAGTACGGATTTTCTGGATGATTGGTGGTCATCGCAGCAGGAGGTGTGGTCTAGCAGCAAAAAAAGAGAGATTGCAATGGCCTTGAGAGGATTTTGCACGGTTTTTTGGCATTATAAGCGAGCTAGTTTTAATCCAGCCAATCAAGGACGAGTCTTAGATGTCCTTATTGGAGAGGTAATTATCCCAGAGCAGTTTCTACGCACGGATTGGAATTGGTTTAGGTGCAAAGGTCATCCTATTTTTTCTATGAGATCACTTGGGAGAAGATTTCATTCTCTCAGGAGCAAAATCTTGCGGCACAGGACTATCTTCTTCCCATCTTCTGAACCGGAAAACCTTATTTAGATCGAAACTTATTCTTTAAGGAAATAATGGGCCATAAAAATAATCCTTCAAGGAAATAAGGGGCCACAAAAATCCTAGTCATAGGTTTATCATGTTTTACAATATAAATAAGGTCTACAGATACAGCTTGAAAAAAGTCGGTGAAAAAAAGAGTTGTGGAGTTTGTACCTAAAAAGGGCGGCGTCGCTGAGTTCCACGACTGGCTGGTTGGACGAACTGACCAATCGTTGAGTTCCACACCCAAAAGAGACATCGGAACATCATTTTCGTCGACAAATGTGATCACAGAAGCTTCATGTGATATAAAAAGGTTCTATGTATGAACACACATGCTGCAATTTAACTGGTCAGTAACTTTGAGGAGGAGGAATTTCTAAAAACCGTTCGAATAAACAACCTAATAGGTGTCCTTGCGTCCGTTTCGCCGCTGTGTTTTCGCTAATATTACTTTTATGTGCTTATTCTACTTAAATATCTGGACGTTAAAAATTATTGGCCGAATTTCTGCTAGGCACCACCCATTTTGGATGCACATTACAACTGAGGAATTCTATCCACTATCAGTAGGCATATGTATTTAACTGCTACCACTACCCTTTGACCCCAACAGGTTCAGTGACCTCTTAGGGTCCTTGTGGACATTATTTCATTATTAAAACATCACAGAAACATTGTCTCTCGTAGATTTTTAGTCCACGACTCCTAGCGAAGGCCGTAATTTTATGGTAACACTCACTTGAACTAGAAGTACAAGGCGAAAATCAGGTTTGAGAAGCTGTCGTGCAGCTCAGCGGTGGACATAATCCACGCATATATTTCCCAAAAAAGGTTGTTAAGAAGATTATTGTAATGGAATGCCTTTTGTGCAGCAAAATCTGCACACTATAGGTGGTCAGCTATGGAAAACACCATAGTACTTTCAGTCTAAAGAACGAAAACTGCAGATATAGCCTATAATTCTCTCACAAAGTTGGGAATAGAGAGAATCTGGGAGACTAAAGGAATTTCCTTTGTGCAAGTCATTCACCCCCACCATTTTCCCCCGATTTTAATCTCTTATCCTGAACCCGCGCTTCCAAATTCTTTGATACGCTTAAATTCCCTTCTATTTTGCCTCCCCCGCCGATTCTAGTCCAGTAAGCTTATTAGTACGAAAAAATGCCAATCACGGCTCTATATGACAAGCTCACGTAAACAAAGCCGTCACGCACGCGTTCCCCCATTCTCTTTCGGGTACCCTTGTATAATAGCGATGCACGTCATGAATCAGCTCATTGCGTAGGATAGCAGACCTTTCGAAGGAAATTTATTTGCATTCAAGTTCCTAACCACTGGGAAGTATGAATTTCACTGTGAAACCGTCATTAGCGAACAGTTAATGAGACAAGTGACCTTACCTACCACAGAAATGTCAGCGCTGACTCTATTTTCATCGTGTAAAACATTGAATGCGGCATGGTCAAACGACTTCGGTGGCGGTCGCTCCAGCGCCGCAGCAATAAAACACGGGGTAATTAATCGGAGTACTCCGACAGCGGCGCGCCATACTGTGGCGGTCTAAAGTGGACAGTGAACTGAGAATGGAAGTGCATGGTTTTTGGTTCGAGGGAGGGGAGGGAGGAGGGGCAATGTCCGAGAATGGAAAGAAAATTGCCGCTTTTCCACAATAAAATGTTTTTAAATAGGTATAAGTGAAAAATATAAGAAAACTTAAATTCATGACCTTTTAATAGATATTACAATATAAACAGCTGTGTAACATGATTCGAAATAATCATTCTTACCTTGGTTTCGTCTCAATCGTTTCTTCAACACTAGGGTTCTTAAGGATAAATGTGACCGTCAAAGCCCCTCTCTTTACCTACTTACATTATTTTCTGATTGTTATCGCTTATGTAGGAAAAATTAAGATGAGAACCGTAAGTGATTCAAAGGCATAAGGATTGCCCTTTCTCTCTACTACTGTTTTTGAAGATTCCGGAAAATTCCTTGTCCGCTTTCATGATCGTTCCCGAGATATTAGGTTTTTCCATGAGTGGGCGCGTTTTTCTGGTAAAAACGTTGTGGTCATCAAACCCTTGACATCAGCAGATTTTATAAATTTTTTACTATGAAATTTCAAAGTTTTCCGATATAAATGTCCGTTTTACCCTCCCTCCCCCACCCATCCTCCAGTTGGTAAAACCCGGCCATCGCGGTATCACAACTCTCTGGTTAAACCCTCTCAGGGTCATGATCACGAATTCAAGCAATGTTCCTCGGTAAAGACAGGAGTCTTGGCAAATGTGAGAAAAGCATGGAACAGCTATAAGGGACAAAAACAGCTTCACTAGTTTAACTCAAAGGCACCATTCCAGCTCAGAATCGTTTTTGAGATTTCCATGTGAAAAGAATCTCCAGGAGCTGCTGATCGCAATGGTATACGTGATTCCTTGCAAAACTGCCGAAAAACCCGTTTTGAGGCCCAATTCTTGTGGAGTCTAGGGGCGGGGCTAACGCACTGCCTGAACAATTCACTTCCGAGAGCGCACCACAGAAATTTGTAATTCTCGTAAGAAGTCCTCATCCACTATTAGAATAGAAACTGCGCTTCTTGCGAGACGAGGAAAGGTATACGCGGGGTGAAAACCCTGCAATTTCGCATTGGCTCCGCCCACATGCTCCTCAGTAGTTGGGGGTTGGAAGTGGGTTTTTCGGCGGTTTTTCAGGGAATCACATATACCATTGTGAACAGCAACTACTAGAGATTCTTTTCACTTGAAAATCTCAAGAAGCATCCTTTTAACAAAACCTTGAGTAATGAGTGAAGGAAAATCCGTCAAATTCTGTGACGGAGTATTTGACGTTCCATGCAACCAAGATGTCTAGAACCTATCTACTGGCTTTTTACCACGAAGCGAACACCCTCAAATCGGTTCAGCATCAATAGTAACTGAAAAACGTCCTATTTGTACCCTTGTTGGCTACTTTCCTAAGCACTCAGCACCCTCACAAACCCTTAAAAACTTCCGTATTATGTGCTTACGGATGAAAGTGCTACTTCCATGCTAAGTATCTGATTTTCCCTACTGTTGAGACTTTACCTGCCCCATTAACCGGTTTTTACCCGGTTTACCTGGTTTAACCATGTTTTTAGCAACCCAAACAGGACTCTAACCTATCCAAACAGGTTCTCCTTAATGCAATGGCGCGTAGAAAATCCGGCACAGATTGCCTCGTGGAAAAACGTTGCGCTGTCGAGGTAGAAAACGAGGGAGCGTAAAACTAGCATGGTATTAGAGGGAGGAATTCATGCGCATCTGGGATGGAGATGTCTTTCCTCTTTTCTCAGGCAATTCCCATTGAAAGTTAGTTTTTATGAGTAAGAAGTGGGATGGTACGGTCTAGAAAAGCCTGGCAATGAGGAAGGCCTCAATCTGAGCATCGCCTCCACTATTTCGTGTGACTATATGTACAGTTATTGACCAGTTCAAGCAAAATTCGAAGAAAAGCTCATCAAAAATCAGAAATCAAAAAATCAGAAAAATCAATCAGAGGAACAATAACATGGACCGAGTGACAGGTGCACAACTGGACATGATATTTCAAAATGACGTTTTAAAGTACTTTGTAGCCTGGCTTCATATTTTGTTGTTGATAAAACTCAGTGAAGACCAAATCGGCGCACCTGCTCATAAAAAGCAAATATCATTTATTTACGGTCACTTATTATTTATTTGTTTATTTACGGTGACTAAGTACCACTAAAAATTGCTTTCAGAGTCACCATGTGCGATTTTGAAGTACGAGTTCTTGGCAACAAACATCGTCACTCTGTTCAATGCGTATTGATGATCAACATGTTCAACGAGAAGGTAAATTCTGTACATATACCACTGCTTCTTTTTTTTCTCAGTGCTCTTTCATTGGCTCCTCGACGAAAGGACCAATAGCACGCGGTGTCGCTGGCTACACAGACAGAGCCCTCTCATTGGCCCTTTTCGGAACAACCGCAGTAAACTCTTATTACCTGACGTAGAAGCTTTCGAGAAGCATAGAAATTCCATATGGATGTCTACTCCAATGGAAATTGATGCCCATTCCCTGCCTCAATGTCACCAAAACCTCAGCACCCGTTCAGGTCTACCTCTTCATCTGGTTCTGGCTGCTCGGAGTTGCCATCTACAACATTGGGAACCTGTTCTACTGGTGCTTCCTGCTGCTGCCTGAGGACAAACGAATCAACTTTGTTGGTTCATATCTCAAGCTGCTCGGTCTCGTCAACGACGAGGACATCTCAAGTGGGTCTTGTCGGGAATTTTCCCTCTCTTACCCGATTTCCTAACACTCAGTTTTCAGGTCAACGAGCGCTGAACAAGTTTGTGCAGAGGTCGTTGCGCGCTGATGGCGTGTTCATACTTCATCTCATCTCGAAAAACGCCGGCGACATCATCACCACCGATATTATCGCCACGTTATGGGGCAAGTTCTTGGAAGATGAGGCTCAGGTGAGATAAAATGAGATAAAAGCGTGATCATGCAGTCGGCTCAACTCAAGGATCATTCCAGGATGCCGAGGGTGCCCAAGCGCCGACGCTCGAAGATGTGGACGGCTTCAAGGAGCGACTTGACAAGCAGCCACTCAACTAGTTCATCATAACCCCTCCACATAGACTCAGAGATTTACTGGTCGTACACGATCAGCGCACATACATATTAGGCACAGAAGCTGATCGCGGAACTGCCAAAGATTCTCCCTCTTTTCTTTATCATTTACATGGTATGCGTACGTGCGCGCGTGCGGCTGCGTGCGTGCGCGACGCGCGTTCGTGAAGGAATTCCTGCCCCGTCCGAGTTTTCTCAATAAGAAGCTTTCAGAATCAGCCAGCGATTGCCTTATATTCGTATAGATGATCGATTTCAGCAGAGTACAGTCGTTCGCAGTATCGTATCGATTTTATTTTACAAGTAGTGATCTTACTCGAGTAATAACTTTGTATACCAGTGCCGATTGTGATGATTACTTTGTTTAGAGTCTACAGACAAACGATTTACACCTCATGTGGGAGAGCACGAATAGCATCGCGCATATCTATATCTGATTGTGTATTTAAATTGAGCTTATATGTTGTCGTTCATTCCTTTTATGGTTGAAATCGAGCCTTCCGCCTCACTGGTTCAAAACTTTTCCTACTTGTCAGATTCAATGTTTATTTGTGTTGATTTGATTCCGTTTATGCAATAATAAATGACATTTTGAGTATTTTACAACGGCTATGCCCCTATAAGGTTTAAAAATTACCAATATTGAAACGTTAACATGCAGAGTGGCACATTTAGGGTCACAGAGACGAGAACAAAACCCAAGGAGAACAAAATATCGTAAAAATAACCATATATGGAATACTAAATTAAGCAATGATATTGCACAGACAACCTTCGAAAGGGAAAAGAAGGCATAACTGCTCAAAATCCAAAGAAATACAAGCAAACCTATCCTCCTCCACCCGCCATCCGCCTCTTCCAATTTTGTTTCCGACGCATTTTTCGCTTCTGTTCGGCTGACACCTTCCCTCGTGAGAATGATTTCTTCTTCATGTTGATCCTCACAAAGTTTCCTTCGACTTTCTTTTTCTTCGCAACGCCAGGGGTGGTTCTGGAACGAATTCCATAAAACGATGCCAATAGAGGAGCGGGAATTCTTCCAGCTCCCGCGAATGTTTCACCAAATTTTTCAAAAATACTCTATAAAATGGTTGTTGGTTGTCAGGTACTGACTTCTAAATTATTGATTACTAAAAATGATATTTTAATGGATTTATATCGGAAATTCCGGAAATAGCCCTCAAAGTGGCAGAAACCCGTTTTTCTCAAGCTTCACCCCGGACAATCCTTCGGACCCTCGTCGTTCTGATGTAGCTCATCAAGACCGGGAAGTATTTTCAGAGAATCTCAATAAAAAAGTTTTTGACATCTCAATACCTATTTTTCCGTATCCACTACTTTTATCCATAAAATGTCACATCAAGGCCTAGAATCTGGCATAAAAAACGGAGAAAACCACGGAATTTTATTTACCCATTCATTTAAGAGCTCACAGCTTCGGAGATCATTATATTTCATGGTTCAGATTCCAAATTCCTAAGGAACTTTTCAAACCATATAAATGAGCTTAGTAATGGATTGCTGGATTCACTGGGACCAAGCTAACCCAGGGTGCAACAAAAAGTAGCTAAGATTTATCAAGTCTACAAATCTGCGAGAAACCGTGCTCTTCCAGAAATTTCCATACCAGCCACTACATTCTGCAAGATTTAGTGCAGCTCCCTCACAAGAACATCCCTTGAATTCAAATTATGCAGACTTCGAGCAATAATTAATCCACCAGGGACAGAGAAGAGCAAATGTCACTGCTCGCTCATTTGAAGCAAACACCCAGGAATTACGGGGCTTCTTAGACTTTATGTTTGAGATACTCAGAAGATGACGAGATTTTCATGAGGAAATAGCGCATATTTCTCTATTTCTAACAGTATAGTATAGGATAAAAGACCAACTACTACTCAAGAATCGATAAATACTCGTGGAAGATGTATATGCCTCCTAGTCTAGCAAATTGCCATTACGAACTAACCTCTTGAACGCCCTCTTCAGCACTTTCCCTGTTTTTGGATCGAAAGCCACAGCTACGCCATTCTTGGAACTGGAATACATCATATAATATTATGCGACCAATTGAAAAAAAAATCTCAAAGTGATACAGAACTTTTAAGAAAAGGAGAAATTAACTCACCGTCCAGCACCTGACTTTTTCGAAAGTACTTCTTCTGGCTCGAAAGGCTTCATCTCCACCTCACGATTTCGTTTTTCCGGAGTTGGCAATAATAGACATTCCACATTCTGGAAACAGTCTTACAATAATATTTCCTTGCTAACTGGAAAAACAAATTGTCTTACCTTTGTTAAAACCTCCTTGTGAACTAATGGCTTCCTCGGTAAGCGTATGGGTGTCCCCGAAGTAGCTGGTGGAATGCATGCCTTTTGGGGGCTAATTTCACCCCACGCAGCGGATTGTCCTAAAGGCATACCGTGTAGCAATTAAACTTGGTGAACGAGTCATAAAATGTCTTCCTTTCCAGAGCAAACGTCAAATGGAGGACCTGTAGAGCAGCCCTTTTTACACATTGAAATTTCCATGAATAATTATGATTAAACCGAGCCAAATGTTTTCAACTTTATGAACCAATTTTCTAGAAAAGGGTGAAACTAAAGGCAATGAGGTCATCGTTAGATTTTCATCGCAGAACAGAAATATAAACAACTTTGAGGCGATCATAAATGTCCCTCCACTTTAATTTGTCTAGTGCTTGAGCAAAAATGAATAAATTACTATTCCCTTGAACAGTTAACTTCAATTGAAGATAAAGTGACTGGTTTCTTTGAAATTTGTCTATTTCTGCTGAGCAATAACGTTCGTACGCTGATGTCTGTGATTAGGACTCCGTTCCACTAATATTGATAATCTTGAAGACTGACCTTTTTCCGGAGTATCGAACAATGACGAGAATCCAGAAAACGCCTGAAAAATGCAAATTCAGTGTCTCTATGGCCTCGATTCCCTACAGAATCGAAGAATTTCAACACTACAGTCAGCTAACAAGCAAGTGACACCATGCGAAGACATAACACCTGTTAACAGGCATATTATCTTCCAAAAACCTTTGACATTCAACATGCTGGGTGTAGGTGTACTTTCCACTGGTTTACTCGACTCATAATTGGATAGTTCGCCAGGTTGGACGTGAGCTAAGCATGGAGTGACTCGACATTACATTGGAAACGACAGCGCTGACAGAAAAAAGAAGCATGAATCTCATCCCACTTTAAAGAAATGCCAAAAAAGGGCGTTGAGCTCCAAAACATGAAAGTGAGTCCCCAACGCCAATAAGTTTCAATTACGAGACAAGGCTGAGTGGAACGGAGGTAAAAATAATACGTAGTCATTGACTCTTCTTAGTGGATGATTCCTCTTCCCATTCGTGTTGTTATAAACGCCACCCCCCCCCCTTGAAGAAAACGGAAGCGAGCCCACGGGCAAAAGCTAGCTGGAAGTGCCCATAAAAACACAAAACAGCACATCTGAGACCGAGAAGCCAGAAGAATTAGGAGGAGTTGCATCATTATGGGTATTTTGTCGTGAGTGTACATTTCCAGACATCGGCCTATCCCCAATTAGTAAGCCCTTCCAGACCTGGAACCTACCCCTACTCTTTTAATAGGAGATCCAAGCGGTTGAGTCTTTGTTGTCGACAGGAAAGAGGACGGACTGGACGTTGACTGCACTTCTTTCAATAAGGTTAGCGCACGTCTCGATCCAGAAACTCTTGAGACAGCTGGGGAGGATTTTACCTGGAACAAAGTAGGTACTTTTCAGTGGTAATAGTCCTTTACAGAATTCCTTTCATGTCTAAGAGTACCCTTTATCACTCTATTTACTACCACATCACACAGTTTCATGAAAAATAGACATACCGGCGATAGTAGGTAGGGTGAAGGTTCACGAACATTCTTTCTGGGTGAGCTTCGAACTCCACAAACAGTTCGATCCATACAGATACGGCGTGCCTTCGATGGTCTCTTTTTCAGCGGGCTCTCATCCTCCAGCGGTCTTTTCAGCCGAACACCTCCTTTCCGAAAAGATAAGATTTCTTCCTTTTGAACGCTCGGGCTTGGAGGACACTCAGCGTAGAATTCTTCTGAAAATTACGACAAATACTATCAATTTCAGTAATCTTGCGTACTGGACGTGAATTTATTGAATTTCTAAAGAAGCCTCTCAAGCTTGATGAGCCTTCTTTATATTCAATTTATTTTTCCTGTCTTTTCTTCATAGTAAGAGTAAGCTGAGGTAGTTTTTGCCAAGGCTGCTCAAATTCTAGAAAGTGTTTTCACCTCCATAACAGCACATAATCCTTAGATTGTCACCATGAAAAAATCCAATTTTAGCTTTTAAAATGAGGTGAAGTAATTTTTCTCGAGTAACCATGTACTCTTCTGCTCCCGTAGATTCTTTGCTAACTAAAGATACTCGAAGCCACAACCCTGTATGTGTTTCTTATAGCAGTGACAGTGTTTTCCTGTACGAATCCCTTCACAAGGAATTCCAAACAAACAGCATCTATTACGTTGATGCGAAAAAAAATGGCGCATTTTGTTTCTAAAAACATATAATTTCGTTCGCGCAAAGCGTGAC
Source organism: Ancylostoma caninum (assembly GCA_037903475.1). Lineage (NCBI taxonomy): Eukaryota > Metazoa > Nematoda > Chromadorea > Rhabditida > Ancylostomatidae > Ancylostoma > Ancylostoma caninum. The sequence goes on along the minus strand of JBAJFG010000383.1, from coordinate 686,251 downwards.
ATCTATATATGGTAATGTACTTGTAGAGCAAAGAAAGCTTTTTTTCATGGGTGTGAGAGATTTTCCTTGCAATTGGCTGTCGTAAGGTAACTGAAAATGTCCAGAAACCTCGTTCCCACTCTTTCAAATTTCCTTGATTTTTCTATAACACTATAATCAATGCGGTCCAAAATATGTTCCTTGTATTTGGAGTAGACGTCAGAATTTACTCATCTCTAGGGAGACACAGATGAGTATATTTTTGAAGTATTTCCTTCGTTATTTCTGAGATCCTTGCTCGATGATTCTCGCCAGGCTGCTTTTCGGAGACAGCATATTCAACGGTAGGTACCTATTCCTATTATTGGTCCCAAAAATTCGCAAACGATCTCTTGGAAAAACGCTCAGTGTGCTCATACTGAGCGTTTTGGCCTGAACTTTGATAATTTGACTGAGAAACGTTAGAGTAGTCATCATATGAAACGAGAAAATTCTCGTAATTGCCGCATTTCGCAGCTCCAGCTCTTATTTCGCAACTAAAAAAATTCGCCAAACATGACGATACGAAAACGAGGTTCTCGTTGTTCATGGCCTCGCAGTTTCACAACATATAGGTGTACAGCGTCAGGGTCTGCTCATAAGATAAAAGATGGTTCCTGCTAGTTAAAGAAACTATATCGCTTGGAGAAGCTATGGTTCACCAAAGTTGTGAAAGAAAATAGTGTCAACACAAACAAGCGCCATTTCTTCTGCATCAACCTAATAGTCAAACAATATAACGAAGTGCATCGACGCATTTTCAATCAGAATGCTTTTATCTCCTTAATGTGTTTGTGGATTATATTTTCATACGATTGCTAATGTATGAAATAGCATGATATACAAGGATGGTCACTACAACCGCTTCCCTTTATAAACATTGCCTCACATTCTGCTTATAAACCTTGCCTCACATTCTGCTCTTTTCAGGACTGAATTTGAGGTAAGTTGACGCTCAATAACTGACATAATCAGAAGGTACTGTAAGAAACGACCCAGTGCATATGAAGGAGCGAATCTTCCTCTACCGTAATGCGTTGAAGCTGTTCCCTCAATATAGAGTAACCATGAAGTTACTTGCTTCAGACTGACAGCACATTCTTGAACTTGCCAAAAATCTGTTTTTTTTTATGGCTTTTTTCCACTGTATATTTGAAAGCCGACAAGACCTTAAACAAAAGTCTGAAAGAGGAAGTCAAGCTCTATGCTCTTGTGAAACTCCAGCTTTCAAAGCTGCCTGCAACGAGTTTTATTCCGATGGTAAACCGTTGGTAAAAATGGCAATTTTCCCATCCCTCATTTTTCTCACGCATTTTTCCATCTTGAAATTAGTCCTGGCGGGGATCGAACCATGGACTTATTACGGCTTCTGCATCAGTCCACTTGCTTATAATAAGTGTGTAGATGTGCGACATAGACATGTGTGGCAACTGACTGGTTGATTCATTGATAAAACTTGAAATTCAAAAATAAAAATTAAAGATCGAAAAGTGAAAATTTTATTTTTACAAAGTGAAGGAATTCAAAAAATGTCCTTCGGATATTTTGAAAGTTGTTGAATTAGAACAACTGAAAAAGTAGAAAAATCAAATGGTCTGGTGGGTGGCACTCTTCCCGTCTACAAGAGGGAGTCGCTTTGCGGTCGAATTTTTACCAGCAACACGGTTGACCCTAGTCATTCGACGAACATTTTCTACGTTCCTTATAAGAAAAAGCTTCATAAACCAACTTTTCTTCAGGATGATCATGAAAGTCACATCGGAATCTGCCTTCAGTATTGCGCTGTTTCTGATGCAGGTTTAATCCTGTTTCAATAACAGCACTGCAATCAGCTAACTTCAAACTTTTGCAGATTGCTGTTGCGCTCTCTCGCCGCTCATGTACTTGCTTCTGTCCATGTGAGTCTAAAATGCGGAACAATGCGGACCAATATAGCTTGTCGACATTGGACTTTCAGGTCCTTGCAAATACTAAGGCAACAAGCCAGTCTGATCCTGTCAGGACCACAACAAGGCAACCTTTGTTAATTGATAAAACCTTGCAAACTGTCGTGGCAGACCTAACATATTTATTTAATTATTTATTTGCTTACATGCGGATAAGCGCATGTGCGTAATAAAACAGGTAGTACTGGGAAACAATATATACAAAAATTCCATCAGAAACATAAACCATATCTAAGATTAAAACATAAATGTGCTTTGTACACGAACTACAAAAAAAACTATAAAACTTCACGTCTGCTCTAGCCATACAACATTTTCGATGGGAGAAACGGAGAATGTGAGAAACCCTACTTCAGAAACTTGTTGATAATTGCTTTAAACTGTGAAATACGAGAAGGTAATTCAGTTTTTTTCAATATTTGGGTGGGGTCTTTATTCACCCTGTAATTGAAAAACTCTGCCCTTACTGAGTTCGATGATGGAGGTAGAACTATTTTCATGCTAGCCCCGCGAGTGTTTGAGTAACGAATAGGGAAAAAGGTGGAAGCGTTAAGTTTAGTTTGACCTGATATGATTTTATATGCCATTATCAGGTCCTGTTTACGTCTCCTATTAGCCAATGTCTCCAGCCGAAGTTTGATATTCCTAGTTTCACTGGATGGGATGTTGTTATAGTCAAATCCGCCGATTCTGAGCAAAACCTTACGTGTGAAACTATTTTGAACTCTTTCTAAAGCACGGGTATTTTTCACTTTGTTTGGGTTGAAGATCACAGTACCGTATTCGAGTCGGGGTCGGACATAGATCTTATAAGCCCTAACTAGGATAATAGGGTCATTAGTCAAGAGGCACCTGAACAGGTTCGCTACTCTTTTCATACCTGAAGCAGAAATTCTCTCACAGTGTTTGTCAAAGCCCAATTTATTGTTAATATGAAATCCTGAGTCAGTTGTTTCAGAAATGACAGAAATCCTATTAATTATGAATCAGTATAGGCTGATACATTTGAAAAATCAACTGAAAGCTTTGCGAACGGATGTACTTCGTAAACTAGCAGTATTTTTGTGATTAACTAATATTTAACTAATTTAATTAATTGAACAATTTGACTAACAGTAATAATTAGTTTAATTTAATTACAGGTAAAATTTGATGGTTGTAAAATGAAAGGAGATACAGAAATCCATGGCTGTGGAGAAAATATGAGTGATTAAAAAGGAATAAGGGGAGAGTCGCCTAAATAGACAGTAAGACACTTTGGTGAAGCAGTGACTCATTTATAAGGAAAATTCAACAAAATCTATTCGAAATTTGAGTAATTCCAAAAGTTGGATTATTCGATTATTGGAATATTCGAATTATTCAAAAAATTGAAATAGTCGGCCATTCTAATATTTCGATTTTTCGAATAATTCGAATGATCGTTTTTAAATAAAAGTTTCTTTATGATGGTTTTCCGGTCAAAGCGAGCCTCCTTCTAAAGCGATGAGATCGAAAAGCTGCCCATGGGATAGCACATAGTAGATTACATGGATAACTATAACATCAGTAGTTGGAAATACGTTTTCTCAAAATTATTATATATGAATTCAAAGCAAAGTATGCTGATAGGGACAGAACTTATGAATCAACCTAATATTTATTTCCGAGGGAAGGAATCCTGTGTGAATGGCATCTTGGGGGAGATTGTCTCATCAACATGATGAGCTTAAGCTTGGATGCGAGTCAGCATTGAAAAATCTTGTGTATAAATCTCCGAACACCTTTCCATCCCACTCTAGGATCTCGATGTCGATAAACGCACAGAATGCAAAGAGCTCACATCGCCAGACATGCCATGCTCTCTTTTACTAAGCAATCTGCGAACGCCCTTCGCTTAAAGACAGCACTCACGGAAATTTTCACTTCTGAAATGAGTCGCCTACCATCTAGTCGGCCGCTGGACAATCGCAACAGTAAGTCGAACACCTTGAATGGCCACCTACCTGCGAAGATACTGCCGTGGACACGTATGCCGCTCTGGACATTAGAGTTCCCTCGTGCCAACTAACGCCTTTGACAGGGTGTGTGCATGTGGTTCAGCGGGGGCGTGTCTATGAAATTCGTACCATTTGCAGGGTTCCGTGCCGGGACCCATCACGGAACACTCGTCCGCGCTGTGGACACACATGAAATACCGCCATCTTTTTCTGTGTTTTTCGCGTGTTTCACGCTACTTCATCGTTGTCAATGAGTTCATCGTCCCTAAAAACCCCGATATACCGCGAAATCTTCAACACAGAAATTTCCGTGAGTGAGCTTCACTATGCATCCTGCTCAATCTTCCCACGGAAAACTCCTTTCAAGAATCAATGAGAAGAAAAACTGTTTTGGAAAAGCATGACATTCCATCCGAAAGAATTCTCCTAAATTTCTGCTTCCAAGCTTCTTAAATCGCACCCTGTTTGAAGATAATGCAGCGTATTTAACATGCGACGTCTCACCGACAAAACATTCCCTAGAGAGCAGTGGTGTCCAGACATTAAGCTACCCTATTCCCCACCTGGAACTCATCTCTCCAATTTTATGATAAGGCAGCACTCTCCTGGACACTGAGTCAAATTCCACCCTATTCCGTTTATTCCACCTATTACGATCGCGTCATCATCCTACGCGACCCAGCTGTCATGAGTTACTCTGATAGAAACAGCTAAATGCCAAGCGCTATATTTACCTCCGACCATTTTGAGTGTTAAGAGCTCAAAAAACAGAACGTGGGAGAAACAAACAAATCGAGAACCAGCTGCTAGCATGCACAAGCAAGCTGCGGAAGAAAGCAATTTTGAACGACACTAAAAGAACAAGGTGTTAGGCAGGAACTAGGAAAATCGACAAGAAACTGCAAACAAGTTAGAACGGTCGAGATTTTAAGCTTGAATAAATAGGAAAAGGGTAGAATTGCATCAATAAGTGTAACACTTATTATACGAAGTGCCACAAAAAAACTACGTGTAATGGCAAACAGAAAAAAAAACAGCTAGATTTTGGTAAAACTGGAACGGAACTAAACAACAACAAACCTTTGACATTAGTCGGAGCCAGCTCGTAATCGCTCTTTGTAGGCGTTCGGCCATAGATTTCTTTAAAAGCTGCACGCCATTTGATTACCGCCGGCATCCTAGAAAGGCAGATTCTCGCGAGATTTCAAGCAAAAAACAGATGAAACCACAAAAAACCCTTCGGTCGAAGCTCAAACGATGGCTACCAATTCTCAGGTGGCCTAAGATAAAGAAAAAAGAAAACATCAAAATGAAACGAACCAAACCACGGATTTTTGCCCTTTCACCAGCGATGAAAAGCCATGTGGGAACAGAAAAAATGCACAGCAAATCAGATACTTCCAAAGCTTTTCAGAAGAACAAGAAGGATTGGACTACAGAATAGTTCGAGTGGAATAAACGAATGAGTTTTTCGATTCGAATTCTTCAGAACTCGAGTCGAACAATCGGCAAAATAAGAAATAGAGCACGGTCGAAGTGTTTTTTTTTCGCGTTCGGAACTATTTCTCTACTTCCCTTTCCCACCTCTCTAATCCTTCCAGAGAAAAAAAAACTGTACAAATAGAGCAATAAAAACAGATAAAAATATAAACCCTCAGTTCAAAATAAACTAAGAAAACTGCATCGATACTACAGGCATAACTCTCCCGTCTCCTCAACAGGGTCAAGTGTACGATGGTAATTACCAAGGGGGTCGCCTGGGTAAGGAGGGAGGAGGTAGTATGATAGTCGCAAGGTAGTGAAGGTAGGGAAATTCTCTTTTCCACCAGCAGGATCCCAGTTCGATTACTCGCGAGCACGCTAGTTTTGCAAACAATTCAACATGCTTTTTTTTTCTTTTCTAGTACGAAGAATATCAGGTGCAAAATCTTCTGTGAACACTTTCTTCTCAAGCTTTGACGTTTTGTTTGGCTGTAAATCGACTCCTAGGGTCAAATAAATATGTAACTCAAAATGAAATTCTGCGGATGGTGTCCTAGGACCTCTGGACATCTTATGGTGCTCCAAAGCTATGGAGTTAGTTTCCCAGAATCAAACCTTATGGGAATGCAAAATCCCACGGCTTCATGTTTGGTGCAACTTTTCTTATGGCGATAAGGGCACATAAGAAATGACCGCAAAATTTGATAAATTTGAGGTATGTTGACACTCAATCGCTGACAAAATCAGGAGATCTTACAAAAAAGACTCTATCCATAAGAAAGAGATAATCGTCCTCTATTGTGATCTATTGAAGCTGTTCCCTCATACAGTTTAACTATGAGGTTATTCGCCTCAGATTAACACCACATCCTTGGACTTGCCAAAACTAGTTTTTTTTTTCATGGCATTTTTCAGCATATATGTGGAAGCTGACAAAATTTCAAGTACCATTCTGAAAGAGAAGTTCAAGCTCTATATTTCTGTCAAATTTTAGCTCTTAAGGTTAGCTGGAACAAGTTTTATTCCGTTGGTAAACCGATGGTAAACTGTTGGTAAAAATGGCAGTTTTCCCATGTTTTTACTGGTGAATTTTCACCCAAATTTACCCTAATGAACCCAATTTTTTGAATCAAATAAATGTGCACCAGAAAGCGCAAACCTTGCTGATAGCCGAACGACTTAAAGGCAGAGGTCCACCTCATTTTTGTGGTTGAGCTAGTGGCAGATTCTGCATCTCCTCGACATGCTGATTCCACCGGTATACATGAATTGCCTCAAAAGGATCTTTAAAGGCAGCAGGAGCTGAAATTCTCGACTCTGAGCTGAGCTGCGGGTGGTGAACTACAGACTCGGCACATCATAAATGTGAAACGAACACAGACAATGATGGCTTACCTGCAGAGAAAATGGAACATTCGTCGCGAACACGCCTGGCCGTGTTCGTGCGCGGACGAGTTTTCCCCGGCGCGAAAGCCATTGCGGCGCGTGGTTTTGGCCGAGTTCCGCCATGAAACCCTGTGAACTGAATGCATTACGTTTTCCCTTTGCGCCAAACCACGCACCGCAATGGCTTTTTGCGCCGGGGAAAACTCGTCCGCGCGCGAACACGGCCAGGCGTGTTCGCGACGAATATTCCATTTTCTCTGCAAGTAAGCCATAACTGTTTGTGTTCGTTTCACATTTATGATGTGCTGAGTCTGTACTTCATCACCCACAGCTCAGCTCGGAGTCGAGGATTTCAGCTCCTGCTGCCTTTAAACCCGTCTTCCGGTAAGGGGTCTGTAACAGTTTGCTAACCTAAGCTAACCCGAGTTGGCGTGTGAAGCCGTTGATCTTATCGATTGAACACGCCAAGACTCGTTGGCCACCGCGGCAGCCGTGGCAGCCAGCCAGCACAGCGATCGAAATTTGGAGCGATCCGCCTCCGGGCTCCAAAAATGTAGCCAGTTCGACCCTTTCAAAAATGGGGCCTTTGTCGCTTTTGAGCCTGTTGATGTACATTAGTGGGATCAAAATGCCGAAAAGGTCTAGGATATGCTGATACTTCCAACAGGCGGAATGAGGTGGGCCCCTGCCTTTAAGCCATTTTCCCAGGTCACATACCAACCCTTTTAAAATTCGTGGAAAACAACTATACATCTATACGTGTACGATTCTACTTCTGAGTGAAGCAAAGCCACTCAAAAGCGACTTTCAGGTCCTGGCAATTTGTTTTTGTTCGTGGGAGTGAAAATTTGACGGCGAACTGCTCCACATCCATTTTTCTTTTACGCAAAAATTAGGCTCCAGTGGAGATCGATCCCTAGACCTGTCAGAGCTCGAATACGAGTGGTAGTTTAATCCATAAAATTTTAAATTCAAGAATAAAGATTGAAAATTGAAAAATTAAATTAGCTGATTGAATGAATTCAAAAAGTATATGTTCTAGTAGATACTTTGAATTGCTCAAATATAATAACTGAAAATGTAAAAAATAAAATATTCTGGGGGGGGGGGTAGACCCGCAGTCGATTTTTTACCAACACCACGTTTTACCCTGCTCCTCACCACCCCCTGCCCCATAAAATTTCCCCTCTATTCAGGATTCCACATCAAATAAGGCTTTTTTTTCAAATGATCCCGAAGACAGACGCAATCCTCCGCCAACGTTGTTTTCCTAACGTGCTCATGCCGCTTCTGGCGTGATGACGATCGATGACATCATCGAGCGCATTCAAATGAACGACATTCGCGCGCTAGCGGAAAAAACCCCAGCGGCTGCGTTTGGAAGACGTTAATTGACCAAAGCCGCTTTATCCAACCATGGAGCAATTACTCTCTGACGTCACTCTCATCACTCTAGGCGCAATAGACAAATAAGCACTCGTTCACTCATCCATAACACCGCCTTACGAGTACCTGCGTAGGCGGGTATGGTTAAAAAAGTCCATGTGACACGATGACAATGACGCAGTGCAAAACAACTGCGAAGGCGGCATCGCTCATACTTCGAACTTCACTTTTTCTAGTGTGTAGAAGGATTAGAGCAGGCGTCGCCCAACAAACAAAGGTAAACAGAACAATTGGAAACGTGTGCGCAAACAGTGGGGAAATGGATGAAAAAAGTGTAATATAAGTGCGTATTGAACTCTTCAGAAAAGCAGTGAGAAAGTAGTGCATGAGCACTTGAACAGCACTTTCAGAAAATCGCATTTCGCGCTACCACCACACAGTCTGAGGCTGCACGCATAACGAACGACCTTTTGCACGCCAACATGATAGGACCGCATTATGAGCATTACACAAAAAAAACCTATGATTAAACGAAGAAATATGTGTGAAATAATGTATAAGAAATCAATAGGATTTCCTGTTCTTGGGTTCTCAGTATAACCAATGAAATGACAGACAAGCAAATTAACGAATTAGCGGCACTATACCACATGTTCTGCCCCAAAATCTCGAAATCAAAAATTCCTCTTAAACCTCGTCCAGGCGTCCAGGGGCGTTATTTGACATGATGACCACGAATATGACACTCATTTTGTGCCGTAACCCCATTGGCTAGGGTTATGGTAGGGTTTGCGTAAGTATTGTATCTCACAGAATCATCAGAATTTTTTCCTAAGGGGGTTATTTGATATACTGATCACGAATGTCATATTCGTTCAGTGCCGCAAACCTATTTGGGTAGCGTGGCGGTAGGGTTAGGGTAAGTACAGTCCGTAGGAAGACCTCAAGTTGCTTTCATCTTGCAAAATCAATGTGATGTTCGTAATCAGCATGTCAAATAACCCCCGTAGACAAAAATCCGGATGATTTCATGAGGCACCTTACTTACCCTAACCCCACCCTGACTCTACCCAGATGGGGTTACGGCACGAAATGAGTGCGATATTCGTGATCAGCATGTCAAATAACCCTACTTTACGAAGTTTCAGAGAAATTTTTGGTTTTGAGATTTTGGGGCAGAACAAGTGGAATATTGCAGAATTACCTATTCAGTAGATGAACAAATCAAAGAAGGATGAATGAAGACATGGAAAATTAGACGAGAAAACATAGAAAAAACTATCACAAATCATCACGTCCACTCCAATCTGGAATCTCGCAACTGGAAGCTTCATCTTGCAATTATTTTTTACTTCTTTCGGATTTTCACTTCTTAAATCAAAAGCATTCAAAATTCACACACATACATGGATTCATTGTTCAAGAAACACGATTTCACAAACGAATTTTCATTTGCAACACTTCCGCCCCTCACCGAAAGTACTGTCGCCTGGAAACATTCTCAATTCTCTCATTTGTGCCAGTGCACTAATACAAGCCCTGTTCGTTAGCGGAAGCCCTTCTTTCAACTCAAAGCACATTGTGAAAGGGATATCTAATAGTATCATCACCAGAATTACTGATGAAGCATAGAATAACACAAATAATGTTGAATAGATAATGACAGCACAAAGTGCAACGCATTATAAGGAGAAAGGAATTAGCGTCAAAAGGTGAGAAATTCGATTCACGTGGATTATTCCTCTGAAATTCCTCTGCACGTAAGGTGTTCTATATATTACTGAGTAATAAGCAAACGTAAACAGACGGCGTCATATGAGAGGAAACAGGAGATGTTCTTTGGTGTTTCATTCAAATACTCTCCGAGTAGATTTTCGACCATGAGCCATCGGACCAAATCAACAACTGGGGACCAGTTCTCGCACTAAATACATGTAAGCGAATAATTTAGTCACTTTAAATGACATTTTAAAAAAGAATTTAAACATCCAGATATTTGAGAATGAGAAAGTCATGAAGCTCTTTTTTCTCTCTCATACAGCAGAATGTTTGATTAGACTGTACAAAAGAGAAGAGCTCCAGGGCTTTCTCATTTTCGAAAATCTGGGTGTTCTAATTGTTTACTAAACTATTGATTAATACATCAGAATTATTCGCCTTTTATTCGGTCACAAGTATAATGGCCACATGCCCTGTCACACCGCTTTGGTCACTTTGGTTGAGCAAAAAGTTCTACCAGTGCTCGCTCGTTGAGCACAAGATCTTGTGTACTACACATTTCTCCTGATTTCGTGAGAAAACACCTCAATTATAAGAGGAAAGTTGAAATGCACTTTGAGTACGAGAAAACCAAAAGAAAGGGCACACCAACTTCTCACCCCACTACGACGAGATGTGCGACGGAAACCATGAATCGTGAAGAACAGCTATAGAACGAAATCTCACAATCCATGACTTCAAAGCATTGACAGCAGGTAGAAAATCTGCCTATTTTTGGCCTCAACATCTCATCAGCGTCGAAATACTCAGCTTTGTACCCATGTTAACGCTAATCTATGTTATTCCAATCTGACTTCCACAGAAAGTGCAAACCCACGTCACTTTCAGCTTCACTTTCGCTCCCTCTCCTTGCATTCAACGAGGTTTGAAGAGCTGGGCTCAAATGACGTGGATACTACGAGAACGTCCAAAGTACGGTTCTTAATTTCTATCAAAACCAATGGAAAAGTCCTCCTTTAATTGATAACAAGTCTCGTGCACCTTTGTTTTGAAATGCATTCCAATTATTCTTCAGATCCAAGTGGTGAGTCATCACTATTACTTCAAAAACTTTCTCTGTTCATCATGAACAGAGAAAAGTCTGTAATAAAGAAGATATGCTCACCAGTTATTTGGCACACAATCAACCAGCACATTTTCCCACCACTTCCCTATTTTCCTGCATGCCGTCCACATTGTAAATAGTCACAATCGAAACATTTTCTTTCCCGAGAACCCGTTCCTTTGAGGAAATTTTGATTTAAGAGCAGAGGGCGAAACAACGAATGCTGAGTAAACACAAAATAAATGAGATTTGACAAAAAAAAAGTCCGTCTCGCCTACGTCATCCATCAGTTTAGCAAATGGCCACAACGTGTAATTCCATTACAAGTGGAATTCGCTGAGTTCTAGACTTCAATCAGATCTTTTTGCTCTCCAATGTTCGCCGAGTGGTGCTCATGGTCTCCGTGGCTCGCCTACATGTTAGTGAAGGTGAAACAATTAGAAAAAAAGCGCCACCGTATCATTGATTTTCAGTTTATACATACATAGAAAGTTACTGTCGGGCGGAAGCAGTAACAGAGGCTTCCAATGTTCAAAAAAAAAAGAGAAAGAGGAGAAAGGGTTAGAGATACTTATAGGAGAGCCGCAGAAAGCGGGAGAAAGAAAGAGAGAGACGCCCACAGGCTCTGTGGAATACAATTGAGACTGCAGTAGCTTAGTTAAGACAACATCTAATGAACTGCTGAACTGATTTATACGAACAAGATGAAGGTTAAAGATACAACATAATATCTTGGCGCCGCAGAAGACAACTACACGACTGCATTTTGAAAGCATGAAATAGAGGAAGTAAAGAGAATCCTTTCCTGAAAAAATGTTACAGAACGAAAAGAATTAGGAGGGATGAATATAAAAAGAGGAGGTACAGGTGCTGGAAAATCAAATTCAAAATTGAAAACGACTATTAAACCCAGAACAGAGGAAAAAGGGGAAAAAAGTTGAATGGTTATGTTCGTCGCTTCGTGGACATACTTAGACGGGAACCAAACAAGTAGTCTATGCTATGCTCTGCCCCCAGCGAACCGATTTGTCCAAAAAGAAGTAGAATGATTCACGGGAAAATGAAGAATAACAATATAGAATAGAAAAATAGAAAAATAATGACACGAAAAACGAGAATAACAGAAGCAGGCGTATAGCAGAATAAAAAGAATAATAGAGCCTCAATATATGAAGAAATGTAACAGAAAAAGCAGAAAATAAGTGCAAAAACAAACAAAACAAAAAAATCTCTTGGACTAATATCTTAAAATAGAACGTGAAGAAATGCGCTTCCAATTTATGAGCCATGCACTGTGTATCTTCGAAACATTTTCATAGCATTTGTGAATCGTTACTGCACTACAGAAAATGAGGCCGCCAGCAACATCTAAGCGGCGCGGCAGACCAGTCGGGCGCTGTGGTAGAGGTGCTTCGCCGGGATTGCCACATAAGCCACATTTGTAGTGCATCAGAGTCCGATCCGGTCGGATAACGAAAGATACATATCGATCCTTCTTATACCTATTCTGACGAGGATCAATACATATCTTCTGTTATCCAACCGGATCGGATCCCGATGCACTATAAATGTAGCTGTAGCCCATAGTTTTCACGGCTTACTTTTTCCTGTGTTCGAGCAATCTTTCTAAAATGTCTGACCAGGGAAGGATACTAGGGGAGGGGGGGGGGGGGAGGGTCGCACAACTCGTAATGAAATGTATAGTGTCAAACGCAGTTGTAGTTGCTGAACTCAACTCCGTTTTCCTTATCTGCTGCGGAGCTCTCTGCGAAGAGTTACTTGGCATGATTTCGCTAGTCTAGACCGGCCAAATCTGACTTTCGAGTTACATTCTGCTTAAAATATGCGCGGAAACTATTTCAAACTTGCTAACCTGTTGAAAATAATTAGTACTTCCAAAACTTCCTTGGATCCAGATAAGTTCCGCGATGTTTTGGCAGAATACATCTAAGAAGCCAAATTTTTGCTGCCTCGCGCAAGCTGGAATCATGCCCCATAACTCTTTAGAGAAAAATGCGCAGCACATAAGGAAAACGGATGCGAGATCAGCGTCGACAACTGCATTTGGCAGTATACATTTCGGAGTTGTCGGACCCCCTAGTATCCTTCCCTGGTGGGTTAAAATGACACCGGTTCAGTTCTATTACCTGGGTCTGGGTTGATATCGTCCTTCAGTTTTCTTGGTGGGAAACAAGCGTTCTTTTCTGCCATAGCTTCCGGTGCTGATGTCTCGTGTAATTTGCGCTCGTCACGGTGGTTAACAACTACTTTTATTCCATCTGCGACATTATTTGGGGATATCGTACGTAAATAATTCGTAATCCCTTCTGTGTCAAAGCTACTGAGGTCTCTTGATGGAATACCTCTCGATGTTCTACGTAGCGCTGATACGTCCGAATACAGCAAAATCCCCATATAAAGAAATTAGCAGGGAAAAGCGTACGCCACTACTTTCCTTCCTCGTAATAAAACTTGTTCTCCATACTCATTTCCACTTACCACACTGAACCACGCGCCTCAATTAGGATTTTTTGACCAAACAGAGGACTTCTGAAGCCGCATTCTCCGATGTTTTGGGCAAAACTGCTAATGTGGGCAGACGAGATGATAGAGATAGTAACAATAGTGGGAGAGGTGCATATTGTGAGTGTCACCCTGCATCGTTCCCAGACGCTTACAAAAGATTGAGCGTGGCAATCGATAAATATCTTTCCCAGTATCGCTTCACTTCCATCACCGGCTGATTTTTATTCGTTTTGAACTGGCAAACTTTGCGCACACCCTCGTGTGAACAGAAACAAAGACGGTTCGAACAAGATTTCCAAACTTCACTGGTAAAAATGATTGCTACAAGTGCTTCAATGTATCACGTTTCACTGGAACTTACAGGCGAGAAAAATATGAAACCAGTCCACCACGACCGTGCTGTAAATCAGGTATACAATTTCGTTCGCAAAGGAAAGGAAAATAAGAAACGACACGTGGTCAGACCCTCTACAGCTAATATTGAAGAATACGAAGAGAGAAATGAAAAATCCACAAAAACTCTAGAAATGAAGACATGTTTGGCGTGCACTACCGCATAGAAATACGGAAAAGGCATCAGGAGTACTTCTTACATCTCGAAGGCAGAGAAGCACCCCGAAAAAATCAAAATTTTTAATTAGCCGCCAAAATTCACGTGGCGGCCGCGTTTGCAGAATACACAGAGTATTAGACGCAAAGAGAGACGGACGCCTATTCCATGCTTCTGCCAATTGTTTGTTCCAGTTGTTTTTCGCAAAGAGTGGACGGAGGTGCTGGGTTTGAGTGGAGAAAGGATGAAGTTAGTGGAAGAAAGTCAAATTAACTAGGAACAATCACTACACTTCGTGACTGCGTACCCGAGGTATTTAGCTACTTTGTCAAAACAAATAAACACGAAAAAAATTAGAAAAAAGTACGAGGAAAAACGAAATTGTGATTCGTTTCGCCTCTACCTCCAAATGAATCACAATTTGATTTCTAGTTCCCGAGGCTCTTTAGTGAAAAGGGGGACCAGAAAGATAAAGAGTTAGTAAGAAGAGCCAAAGAAAGAATGAATGAAGAATAAGCCTGATATGAACAGTGATTCAGAATAGAATCCTATTTTTTTACAGGAAACAGCAGGAACTCGTGAAAATTGCGGTGGCGCTTGAACTATCCATGAATCATTGGCATATTCAATGAATCACCCTGTTAATTCTGTTGAATAATAAATGTGCACGGAAACGATCCCGCCATTAGTCATTTAGCTCTAGAATCCTCTTAACGAAACAACAAGAAGCCTACGATGGTCCTTGTGTGTGACATCAGAATAGTGAAGACAAAGTCGCAATGCACTTGGGTTGATGATAGTGAAAAAGCACGATAAGACCAAATTTTTGTGGATGTCTGTACTTATGTCTTAAATGTGCGTCTGAGTGACGGAATCATGGATATCAGGGCGCTCCAGAAAGCTGTGAAGACTCGCTGAAAAAGTAAATTAGATTAGCTGTGTGGTGAATTGCAGCTAGGACCGCCCATCGTTTGTAAACGGCAAGCATGTTCAACTTGTTATTGGATGCATAGTACCAGATGTTCTCAAGAGTTCCTTTTCGTAATTTCTATGAAGGATATTCCTCTGAGAAAAATTAGAGCACTATTCCAGGACGATAAAATGAAGTATTTTGAGTATAGAGACAAACGAAGCTAGTTCAACATTTTAGCATTAATTTACACTGCCAGTTCACACAGTCCGTTCCACCATGGAGAAGAGTAAAGGAAAAGTTTGTGAAAACGGGTGCAGGTTAGATATATTGGAGTTTTCGTTTTGTGAATTATATTTAAATGAAAACTAAGCTGTATTATAAGTTTTCCCTTGCTTTAGGACGATGTGTATACTCTGTTCCACGGGGAAGATAGTTGGGGAAACGCCGCGGAGAAAAGGGAGGGTAAGTGCGCAGAGAATGGAGAGGGTGCAGAGAAAAACAGACAATGTGCACGAATACTCAACTATCATCGCCGGCGAAAGAGACTATAGTCTTTTTCAAACGCGACGAGAGTTGAGTACTATTTGTTTGAATTGCCTGCATTTCTCTCCCCTCTCTGCGATTGTCGTACACCTTCCCGTGTAGTTCTAGCCTGGCGCATCTCCAGCTGTCATACCCGGTGAAACGAGCTGTATCAAATACACAATCAAACATCTCATCCTGGGTGTGAAAGGATGTGTGTACATACTCAAAAGGGCGGCAGAGTAAACCTCGTCCGTGTATGACAACGTTATAAGCGTAGTAGGACCAATCGGGTGGGTTGAGTTTCGAGTGTGTAGCGCCAAAAAGACGGGTCAGAGACGCGATAAGAGGTGACGAGGGAAAGCGTGCGCGCTTGGATGCTAGTTGTACCCCTCTCTCCATACTTCTGGTCCTTTCAAATTTAAGTGTAAATTAGAACAAATTGACACTGAATTACGACAAATGAGCGCTCAGTTCACCTGCATCGCGTCCCACGCTCCAAGGCCTGGATGCGTTATGCGGGTATAGTCTGTCCGAAACGACGAGTCCGCCCACGCACGCGGGGATCGAGAAGCTGCCACGTTTGCCATGGCTCCATGTCATCATCCCTGATCTGCGTATCACGTTTCGTCGTTATCTTCATGGTATTGACCAATGATTTGGCTGTGACGTGGGCGACGTGGCAGCCAACAGCACACGTCCCAGCCGCACCGCCTCTCGGTCCCCGTGTGCGTGGGCGGACTCGTCGTTCCGGACAGACTATAAGCGTATTGACGCCCAAATTGATGGGTAAATTCGTGTTGTGTTAACATGTTTATGCACCTTGCATAACCTCAGTGATGCATGTGGGCTCAAAAGGACAACAATCTGAAGCAGAAATGTGAAGGTGCTCATCTTCGAGGTACATATAAGACAATGTGGGCAATTTATACTAGACACGTGCGTCACTCGCGCCTCGGATGCATGCATTCAATTGCGGATGGTTTCCCATGAAAACCTCCATCTAGTACGTGGCACGTAAACGAATGAATGAAAATATCGGATGACCCCACGCGGCCACAAACGCGTACGTCTCACCTGCATCTAAATTTGGTCAGGGGAGGCTAGGTCTATCTTCCACCATATGCCTGATTAAGCTCTCTGATACCCTCTGCCCAAGACTGCCGCACCACGGCAGTGGTCCGTATTCACCTGTTTGGAGTTCCATGTAGGGCGAAAAGGGAGCTGGGTGAGGGTGCGGGGGAGAGAGAAGGAGAGGGAAGGTTGAAACCTAGCGAAAGTCGATAACTTCCCCTGTCCTACACGTTCTGACTTGCTCTGACTTGTTAGTCGACAAGTTTCTCTCGTAACTTCCAGTAATTACCTAAAATGCAAACAAGTAAGAACGTGTAGGACAGGTCAAACTATCGACCAATGCCAGATGCCGAACCCCCCTCCCCTCAACTCTCCTCTCTCCCGTGTAGAATAGGCGTCAATGGGGGTTCTCCGTGGCCCGAAGAGCACGCCGCGCGACCGCGCCCGCTCGCGATGGAACCGTGGCCACAGTTGTAAATCAGAGTTTTCTTGGTAGTTGTTCATCATATTTCAGGTTGACTACCAGGAAAACTAACTAATTATCAAGAAAACCCTACAGCATGTTGTCTCGGAGAGGATATCAACGGGAGCGGCGCGGTCGCGCCGTGTGCTCTCCGAGGCTGCGAAAAACTCACCGCCATTGAAGTTTACTGTAGATTTCATCCCACGCGCATCTACACAACAATTCATATTATAGTGTGTATGAGGCAATTTATACTAGAGTAAAAGTTGCCCCATACCCTTCTGTTCGTGTGCGAATGCACTGCAAATCATAACTTTTCGAACTGACCATAAATCAAGATCAAAGGGTCTTGACTATAGAGAGGAAAAGTTTTTATGCGCGCCTGTCGGAACATCCGCACCAGAAACAGCAAAGAACATGCAGGTGCTGCGATGACTCGTCCGCGGTATTCGCCGAATGATAAATTCGCCGTGAACTCAGGTTCGTGGAAGTTTGGCGAATCGCCCAACGACGCCTCAGCCCCGCCGCCGCCGACGACGACGACGTCACGAGGCGCGGTCGCCGACGCGATGCGCGAGGGGGCGGCGTCGGTACGGACGGCGGCGGCGAGTGCACACGTCATTCGGTCAGTCAGCCCGCGGCCTCCCCGAGGGCCCATCCGGCTCTCGCCGTCTGCACGCCGCCCGCAGCCGCGACCTCGACGCTGCGTCTCTGCCGCTGCTGTCCGCTCGCGCACGCGCTAGCCGCCAGCTTCATATATTCAATGACAGCTCGCTGAGACGCGCCCATCAGCCCTGCAGCGCCTCGTCTTCGCCGGCCGCCAGTTCGAGTCGTCGTCGAGCGAGTAGAGTGCCGAGGAGTCGCGCCAGCCCGCGCCGCGCCTCAGCACACGTCTTCCGCCGCCGCCGCGCCAGCCGCGCGCCGTACTGCTCGCTGTCGTCGCCGTCGTCGAGTGGAGCTGTGTGCCGGCAGCTCCGCGCTAGCCGCACTCAATCATTCAGCGTCCGTCCGCAACCCCTTGCCCTCCGTCCACCTACGCGTCGGCTATGAACTCTTTGGAACTGGACGACGATGCATTCTATATCTGTACTGAGATGTCGCCGCGTTGTTTCGTCGTCCAAAAGGTTTGTCACTTTCATATCAACTATTTGTGTGTCTCTGTTTGCAGATTTCGGTTTCAGTTTGTTATTTGTGATTTCTGCCTTATCTGTTTTTGATTTCGTTCTCTTTACATATATTTGCATTGTCAGCTAGTGAAACCGGTTTAAAAATTTGTCTTCTAATCGACTACAACCTGTCTTCCAGCGTCTCTTCGTTCCACATTCCATATCATACGTTCCACATTTTCGACCAACGTAGCTCTTCTCACATATATCACGCCCCGCTTTTCATAATTATTTTCACATCTCTCGCGAGCCTTGGGAGTGCTGTTGTCCTTCGGCCGAGATTATTGCTTGGGAAATTAGAGGAATTGAATGATGCTGAGCGATTAGGTCTCTGATAACATCTTATATGTCCCAGTTGCAGAGAAATTTGTTCAAAGAACCTCTCAAGATTGGGGAAGTGTTATTACTGTGTGGTAATCAGCTCTAAAGCACTTGACAATAGGACTCATGGAAATTTTTGCTTTTGAGAAGAGGTTTGCTGCTCATAGGTGGTTGTTATAGCATCACAACTGTGAAAGAGCAAATAGAAATCACACCTGCGAAATCATAGCAGAACTAAGAATGACTATGTCTGTACAACCAACGAGCTTTTTTCGCATGACCCCACTGGGTCCTACCACAGGGTCCCCATATCGCATTGGACTGGTCACGGGACCAACTGGGGTCATATCGACGAATACTCGTCCTTCTCCCACCTTAGGTCACACCTAGTTCTGCAGAATCTTTGGAAGAAGGCGATGGCGATTTCCTGTTCCACAGTTATCACACCATAGCAACCTCGTACGCACAGCCATGATTTTCTGAGAAGTGAAAATTTCCATGAATGTTGTCTTTGAACAGTTTCTGTGGTCCGTTTCATCAAGAAGGACAGAGAACGAGAGGGATAAAAAAAAGGCGGGGACGCAGACGGGAAAGTACAGTCCGTGTCGAAATAATTGTCGTATGGTGCGCCAGAGAAACGTGGCGGGACCTACCTTCGTTTTGCCTTCACCGTGCTTCTCTGGCACCCTATCTGACAGTTACTTTGATACACTTCAAGAATTAAGCGTAAATTATCTACTGGCGTTATTTCTGAGGCAACCCATGCCATCCAAAAAATCAATATGGTGACTTAAGTACAAGTTTGGTGTTTTCAGCTCTCACTACAGCCGTCTTTCGGTCGTTATTCAGCAAGTGCAGTAGCGAAAACAAGGTGAATTGTTGAGATCAGCGAGATCCATGTTTTCTGGAGTGTCGCGTCATTTTGTACTTGGTCTTTTCAATGGGATCAATAGCATTGAAGATTAAATAGATGTGAAGCACTAATAAAATATGGGATTTCTGTGCTTCTCTCCTCTTGTCCATGGTTCGCAACAGATATCATGCCTACTTTTTGCAATCGAATTTCGCTATATTCTGCATGGATTTTTCTGCTAGCCAGTTTTATCTCAATATCGCATTCTAATGGCAAATTTTGTTTCATTTCTGCGCCTCAATTAGCAGTTGTGTTCCAATTTTCCAATTTTGTTGGATGAACACTCAAGAAGACTTGTGAATCACCAGTTTATTGCATCTAATTTCAAGTTTCCAAACTCCTGCAGCAAAGTAATCGCGTAAAGTGGCAGTTTATAGCATTTTTTCATTCCGGTTGAGGTCTTTTAAATCGTAGAAAAGTATCCGCTATGGAAGCTAACTCTAAATAATAAGGCCGGGGTTTATGGATGTGCATGGAGTGTGCAAAACAAAGGGCAAATCTACGTGGCGGTGGATTTTCCATTTCGAAATGGGATGACATGTCAGTTTGTTCGATTGAGACTGGCTGCGTTTCTGGAATTTGCTGGATTCAGCATCTAGCAGTTCAAAATAAACACAGAGTTACTTGGGTTAGAGTTACTTGGGTGTGCCCAAGGACCAAAGTACTTGTGTGGATGGAAGAACACGTCTTATTGCGCGCATATTCGCCCTGAAACTCGTCCACTTCTCAGCGGTTTTTTGACGTCTGCGATTCAGGAATTCACTAAAGGGAAGAGTTTAGAACAAGTTCTAGACGCTACTTGAACATTCGGGTTGCCAATGCTATTTCGGTCGTCAAAGTATTCCGCCGAACAAACTTGCTCATCCTCGTTAAAGTGCACTATTTATGGCTTTAATCTAGGTGCCTCGCGATGATTGCATTCAAACGCATCGACGTCTGTTTTTTCTCATACATGCAGAGAGAAGATTTTTATGGAATTGTGCGCTCTGTTGAAAATCTGGCTAGAAACTCATAGGGTAGGGAGGAGTTCACACTGAAAAGGACTCGATTCGAAGGAAAAAGATCTGTAAATTTTGGTTTGCGCTGATTCCAGCGTTTCCTTCTGAATTGCTTCCGATTAGACGTTCACGTCATGGTGCTAAATTTTTATAGGATCCTTCATTGCCCCTTTCAAATGCGGCATCTTTTGAAATTTCCGTGTTTGAGATTCTTCTCATGTATTGCGAGGTTCTGAGGGATGCAGAACTCATGTTTAGCGGTGACATTGAGCAAAACAGGCAAAAAATCAAAACGTTGTTCTTCGCGAATGCGTGTTTGGGTGTTCCCAGTACATATATGCGTCAGTGGCGGACGCAGAAAGTGGGCGGGAGGGGGGGGGGGCGTGGGAAGAAAAGTGGGGTCTCCGCCGTTTTGGGGACCCAGACGGAAAATAAAATTAATAATAATATTAATTATAATAATAAACAATAAATAAAAAATATATTAAAAATAATAATAAAAATAAACAATTAAAAATAAACTAACACAAGATTTTTATTTGTATTGTAAAGTAATTTCGAAAATTTGGCGACCCATTCTCGGGGGGGGGCGCGCGCCCCCCCCCCCCCCCCTGCGTCCGCCACTGATATGCGTTTGTCCCGTTATGGAAGGAGGATGCCATGTGCTGCGGAAGAAGCCGAGCTCGTGTAAACTGGCAAGTAGTTAGATGTTTTTAGTGACTTTTTTTGCACCTGTCGTTTTAGTTCATGGTCGAAAATGTCCACGGGTGCTTCCCCTAACGTGCAGACCTGGAGCATGAATCATTAGGTCCCAATTTGAACCCGGAAAAGTAATTAAATAGGGGTTTATTTAAAGAAGAAAGTTCACGAAAGTGAGTCACCACTATGTTTCGTCCAGTTCATAGGCTTTGTGTAGTTCTTGTTTGCGATCCACAACTTTTGCTTTCGTGAGAATGTAAATAATCGTTGTTGGGAGGCCGGTCATAAGTTGCTATTTTGAGGCCAGTAGTTCTTTTCCTTACCGTACGCTGAATTCACTTCACTCCTGGTGTCTTTAAATTTGCATAGTTGAGGATTTGAACCAGGAATACGATACGAGAATGAAAATGAACTAGAACATTTTTCCGTTGGAAAAACCGACAGCTTTGAAAATGGCAAAGACGCCAGTCGGCATTTCAAGCGTGTTTTTGTTTCGATTCCCATTTTCTGCCATTTTATGGCTGCAGAACAAGTCATCTCTGCAAAACAGCACGTCATTGAAACTTAGCTAAAGGAGAAGCGAGCCTCATGTTTTAGAATTTCTTTGTCATTGAAGCGGAACAGCAATATAAGAACAAAATGCCATTGCCCTTGCTCTGCGAGGCTAACAAGAAACTGCTTTGCACAATTTTGCAGAACACCTATTTGGAGCTTCGCATCAAGAGCAACGTAATTTTTCAATGGACAGGTGGAAAATGTATGTTTACTTAATCTGAGCAGCTGTAATTGCCGACGAAGCGGCGCGAATGTATAGTTTATGCGATAAATGAAAAACTTTTGCAATGTTTTTTGGTGGTGAATTAAGCAAGTTTGGAATCTTATTCATTACCTGCACTCACACACGTTTGCGGTTACGCTCTTTCCGCGTCTGCACAACGTCTTGCGGTTTTGAAAGTGATTATCCACTTTGTGTACAGTCTGGCAAGAGAAAAACTCATTTTCAATTATTCTTATAAAATGTTCATGGTTTGATTGCTTAGCACGTCTCAGAGAAAAAAGGTTGAGTATGCGTAAATTTGTAATATCTGCGCTAAACGACATTCACTCAAATCGTGCTTTGTTGCCTAGCTGAGTATAGTCTGTCCGAAACGACGAGTCCGCCCACGCACGCGGGGATCGAGAGGCGGCGCTGCTGGAACGTATGCTGTTGGCTGCCAAGTCGAACACGTCACAGCCATATCATTGGTGGATATCATGAAGATAACGATGAAACGTGTTACGCAGATTCGAGGTGATGACGTGGAGTGCTGGCAAGCGTGGCAGCCTCTGGATCCCCGCGTGCGTGGGCGGACTCGTCGTTTCGGACAGACTATACCGCCTCCTTGATTACTTTATATTTCTTCTCTAATTCATCTTTGAGTGTGGTGCAATTTGCAGTAAATGAATATTCGCGCAAGACTTACGTCGTTGGGCAATTTATGGTAGGTGCGCGCGTAAGTCGCGCTTCAGACACATGCATCCATTTGCGAGAATTTTCTATGGAGACGGGTCAAAGCGGCATGTACATACAGGCCATTCACCGCGCACTCGGTATCGCACCGCTCGAAAGCATGCGTTCCACGTACTTCCACTTCATTTCCGGGGTCGTTTTAACATGCCAAGTAGCTGAAAACAGTGGGACCAACAAGCTAGAACGTGCGCGACTTGTCAAAAGCGACTCTGCGCTCTCCACGAGGGAATTCACCCATACCGAGTCGGTTCTGAACCACCTGTACATTCGCATTATAAAGAACGCCGGCCACCGTGAGGCTGGAAACGCGTGCGTCTGAACTGCGTCAGCAACGCGAATGCGACATGCCCTATTTTTCATCATACAGACGCACGTGCGTCAACCGCGCGCACATAGCATAAATTGCTCCATATGATTTGGCCTGATCTTCCCTGGAAAAACGCGCTTTAGGATAGCATGACACTCATCACTCGTTGGCATCATTGAGGCGCGACACAAAGTGCTACTCTACATGGACTACAGACGCTGCTTCAAGCCTATGTCATACTTCACAGCGACACCGTCGTTGGTCAAAACAAAGTATCACAAGTTCTCATGTTTCATCCCATAAGTCGCATTGAATAGTGTGTTGGTGTAGGAGCACCTATACATAAGTGATTGAGGCTAAATGACCACGAGAACACTGTCGCTTAGAAGTATGCCGTCGGCCAAAGCGTATGGCTACACTTCGCTGACAATCGCCTGGAATCGATTAGTGTCGATGTGTGGCTTTCTGAGCGATATAACATGGCAATATTTAACCATCCTTTCCGCTGTTGTTGTTGCTTATGTCGTCTCCTTCATTTTGATTCGTTTTTTTTTTTTGAACGAGATCTTGGGATACATTGACAGTAACTTTTCCTGATTGTCATGAAAAGTATTACTTCCTGTGTGCTGCTTCGAGCAATAGGTCAATGCGGTCGTGATCGTTGTTCACTTTCTTTGTTGTAGGCTTTGTTCAAGAAGTAGAGGACTTCTCTAATATAGTCCAACCTTTCTTTTTTTAACTCCTGAGAACGAACAACAATTTTCGTCCACTCATAACTACGATCAGAGAAATTCGGCCTTCCAATCGATGTCCGTGTTAATCACTGCGTTCCTGAGCACACGCGCATGTCGTCGTGATGAGGCATCACGAGGTTTCTGGAATCCGCTAAAAACTAATTTATTGTCCGTTGCTGGAACGACTTCTCTACTGGCTTCCTACGCTCCAGGAAACCTTGCCTGATTAACCATTTGATTGTGACCATTCATCTCCTCTCTAAATAATCCGATAAATTTTACAGCAGTTTACATGGTCCTTAATCACCGTCGTACCTCATTAAGTTGTTTTTTCCTCGTTCTATTGCCCTTATTGCATTGGTTTCTCATGTGTAGGCAATCTATGACGGCATTTTATTCCACACGTATGAGAGGCTTAAAAACACTTCTTTTCCACACTTCCTATGAACTCTTTCGTGTTCGCACCTGCTGTGGTTCTCCGCTTCTTTTCCATTTTCCTACCTTCATAGATTATCAGCTGAAGAGGGTCACAGTGTTTCGAAAGCGGAGTCTCTTGAATGTTCTCTAATCGGTGGCTAAAATTAGGCACACGCCATGTGGTCATCCGTTTGTGCAACATGGATGGATGGAGTGCAAACACACGTCACTCACTGGCTCGTGTTTCGACGACGTTCTTAAATTGATCGCAACTCGTTTATTAGCTTTCATTCAGTCACCTATGGCACCCAATGCACAAAACAGAGGTAGAATGTGCTCATGTATCTATGACCATCGATGAATACGTATCTTCAAGTTCCTTTTAGGCCCATTTTATTAGGACTTCTGTAATGTACATTAAAACTTCCAATTTTGTTATTTCATCGCTGGAGCATTAGCTAGGATTTGAGGGGCCTGTGAACGGAGCCAATGCGAAATTACAGGGTATTCACCTTATGTATTCCTTTGCTCCTCCCGCGTGGAGCACAATTTCCCTTTTGACATGGAGTGGATGACGAACTCTCTCGAGAATTATGGGTTTCCCCCGCAGGTACACTCCCTGGAGTGAATAATCCAGCCCTATCTTGGCCCCGCCCCTCGGCCCCGCCCGCCGGTTTCTAAAGGATTGG
This sequence comes from Ancylostoma caninum, assembly GCA_037903475.1. NCBI lineage: Eukaryota > Metazoa > Nematoda > Chromadorea > Rhabditida > Ancylostomatidae > Ancylostoma > Ancylostoma caninum. Next base: position 661,428 of record JBAJFG010000383.1, on the reverse strand, counting down.
GGCCCGAAAACATTTAATTTCGGAAGTTTATACGGAATCACACATACCATTGTAATCAGCAGCTCGTGGAGATTCTTTTCACATGAAAATCTCAAAAACGATTTCGAGTTGTCTTCAACACAATAATGACAATGCACGTTTTCTGTTTTGAGCCGCTTTGGACCAACGCGGATTTATGCTTTATTATCGAAGAGGAAACTGCGAAAAGGGTATTTTTGATGTGCTGATAACGAATGTGAAGGTATATGCGGTGATACCAAATATGAAGTTGTTTTTTTTTTTCATGTGGAAGCATTTCTGTAGGGGTACAGTATCCATACTGTAGGAACTGTACACAGTCATCTTCCTCAGCCCAGCTTCACAAAGGGGTTATTTCACCTGCCGATCACAAAGATGGCATCAATTTTGTACCGAAATCCTTTTTTCTTTCCTTTTTACGGCACGCACACAGCACCACTCGGGTTATGGGGTGTACTATACACAATAAGCCGACTTTGTTCAGCAACTCCCCAAAACTTTGTTGTGATGTAAACTGGATGCCATATTCGTGATCAGCATGTGAAGTAACCCCTGTCTATGCAGGATTTCATAGACCGAGAGATTGTTTTGATCTCCTGCCCCTTAGTGCTCTTACTGCCATTTATTATTTGCCATGGTTCCTCTGCCTGTTTTTGTGTTCATTGGTTTATGAACCGTGTACTTCATTGGCGTTGGGGGCGGAAATATTCTATGCTGACAATGATCCATGTAGGCATATTCATAGGGAGAGGGATATTCGTCAAGCAGCCACTTATTATCAAATGAAACGCTTTGCGGTAGGTGTGTATCAGTGTCAGAGGAAATAGAGCGTTATCAGGCCACCGTGATTGGCGCATTGAATCAGTGAGCCAATCATGGCAGCCTGGTAACGCCCAATTTCCGTCACGGTGATACACACCCGAAATACAACAATTTTTCTTTGTTGTCGCCGACAGCGGGAACCGAAACCGCTATGATTCCGGAGTAGCCAACATTGTTAATGTTTCTGCTAGATATGCATCTTGACCATTAAATGCTCGCCTCTTATTTCCCAACCGGGACTCAGCTAGTTGTCCTGCACTGGTCTTTCCCCTGGGGTCGAATTTGAACGTGGTCACGTACTGCGAGTATATGTTAAACCTGCTTTGTCAATTTCCCTGCTATAACTTGTATTTTAAGCAGGAGCAGTGCTCAGTCTGCGCCCAACGTTGTATTCTGGCCAACAACAGCATTGCAAAACCGTAGGAAAGGATCTACATCGAGGGTGTGTTCCGGACTTTGGCGATAGGGGCCGTTAATTTAAGAGAATTGAAAAGAATTGAAACACGGAGTTCCACTGAATTTCAAAATTTCTTGGACTCTTTGCACTTCATATTCTTTGAATGGGTTAGCTTATGTCTCTTGAAGTATTGCGCCATCACATGACTAACCTCCAGTCGATAACATAGAGGAGGGGGAATTATAGTCGTTAACAGGTTTTTTGGCTTCTGAATCGGCGGTTCTAGCGTAGTGCGGACCGTGCGAGCGACCGCGGCGCGTTTCTAAGTTTCTCCAGCTATCGATTAGCTGCAACCGCACTGCGGCCGTTTGCAGACTGAAATGGCTTCCCATTTGGAGTCCATTGTACTTGGTATGGTTTGGAGGTAGAGCCTTAGGAGTGGTCACTGTTAATGTTCGCAAATTAATGATGGACACCGATGGCATCTAGACTAGTAAAAGGATTTGTGTATGCTTCTCGTGTAAGTACGGAATGTATATTTCTTGCGCATCCTTTGGTTTTCTTAAAATCAACAGAGTTTCACTTACTTGGCTCTACAGGGATGGGGTATGCATCCACAATATTTTGTTCCTTTTGTCTTGGTTTTATATCTATTTTTGATATTTTCTGAAAGGAATTAGTTATGTTTATCATCTCCTTTGTTTTCACACAATTTTCCGTCTCCGGTTTTCGCTGTCAATTTATATTTGACCATATGATTATCTCATATTAGCTGTAATTACACCCATGGGAAGCAATTGCATCGGTATTAATAGAAACTAGAATTATGCATTCAGTGGTGTGTGAAAGAGTGCACGTTTTTGTGCATTTTGGTGGTAGTTGGTAAGAAATCTGTCGCGCGTCCGACCGCTCTTCTCATCGTCATCAGTGAAGACATTATTCTATCGACGTGTTGTCGCTGAAGACTGGTCGATGCGTTTTTCTTCTTCTCGCATTGTGGGATATGTGATGCCTACAACGAACATGCCTAATCGGGATTCTATAGAATTTTTCTTTGGGATTTGTGCGGTTCAGTCTCTCTTCGTGGATTCTTTTCACACTGCTGTTTTAGAGTAGTTTTCTGGGTTAACCTCACCTGCTTATGTGAATGAGATCGCTAGATCTAGTAGAACTAGAATATATTGGAGGTGTTTTAAATCGCTTTGGAAGGATAATGAATGGAGTCTGCATGTTTTTGGATGTAAGGAATGATTCATGGTATTCCTTGCGTGAAGCCATCTAGCTATCGATTCGTCTAGTGGCCGTTTCGCCTTTCTTTCTTTCGACTGCTCCACCATCTGACAGATCACCATGGAGAGCAGTTTTTGCTGAGAAATTTGCAGGGCTGAGTTCGCGCAGTGCAGCCCTACTTTTTGTTCCGGATCTTTTCCATTCTTGTTGAATTCATTTGAGAGAAATTGAACAACATTACTTAAATTTTCAGCTGTTCTAAAAAGGTTCTCTTGCCTTTCAGATTGATGGGAGTACTGGTGCTGGTTCTGTCTGATATGTGAGCTTTTCGAAGTTCGATGGCTTCTTCTCAGCTTATCAGTATTTTTTTTTCAATTTTTCATGTAATTGTCGCAAAAATAATCTAGAAAATACAATTATTTTGTCGGAGAAAAGGCCAACTATGACAGTGATTGCTTGAGCAATGCTGGCGTTTTTACAGTCGTTGTATTTGTGAAATGTAGCCACAAATATTTTGTAGTTCCATGCATACTACTAGGTTGATACTGTGCATTTGAGTCATTTAATTTATAAAGTCGACTTCTCCGAATAGTTGGAAAGTGTCAAATTCTGAGATGCACGAATTTTCAGTTCTCCGCTTTATTTGTAGTCTTGGTCATGGTTGCTCAGCTGGCGGCCGATTACTGGCACTGCATGAAGCGTGTCATGACATCTCAGAACCAGCAGATAGGCGTACAGTGCGTTCCATCGGAGAACATAGTTGTGAAGATATTAGAGAAAGAGAGAACACAAGAGATAGGGCCGCATTCGGAGAGGCAGCGAGAAATGCAAATCATTGGCACAAATACTGAGCTGTCGTCGTTTTTGAAACTGGCTATAACGTCAAAGAAGCATCACTGCGGTGCTACTCAACTGTTTAGCTGCTTTCAGGCTCTTCCTTCGGTTGTTTAACGCATTTCTCTCGGTCAAAACTCAGTCATGATTTTCATATTTAGGTGCTCTTCTTATGGTATGTATTCAGTGCCTCATCTTTTATTTGAACTGGCTTCTTAGCGCAAATATGGTGCCGTTAAGTCAACGCAACTGTAAGCGTTATCGCTAGTGGCTTCATTTATTAGTCATGCCACAACCTGGTCTGCTGTCGCCTATTGCAATCTCCCTTGTAGGAAGTGAGCCCTGTGGTTGGTGGTATGTCCGTAAGGGAGGGGGGGGGGGGGGAGGGAAGCGTGGAATATATAAAACCTTTTATGTATGAAATGATCGGGAACGTAGCACTTTCTCCTTTGTTGAATTGTGTACTCCTTCAGTTTCATAGCGCTGCTCTTTTTTTTCACTTTCCTCTCCTGTTTCCCACTCGAGCTGCTGAACAGCAATAACGACAATTCAATTATCTTGAAATCATACATAAACCGGTTCACTTAAATTCATCGATTTGCCTGAAAATTCCTCTTTGTGGGATGTTTTTCTTAAGTAGTTTTCGTTACCATTTCAGGCCATCCAAATAGATCGGAGCCAAATCGAGCGAATGGTCGGCGATCTGGAAAAGGCGCCGCCGCCTCCGATCGACGCACCGCCGGCCCCTCAATTGCCCTACTGGTAAGAACATACCGCTTTTTGGTTGTTTCTTCGTTATCTGTACCTCCTTTTATGTGGTATCTGCTATCTAAATGAATGTTTACCGACTGGTTTTCTAATCATTTCAATGGTAGTATCAGTTATTGCTGGTGAATTTCACAGTAATGTTCAGGTTCACTACTGAGTGCCGTAACAACCTGGTCAACTGCGACGTGCCTGCCATGTCGGTGCCGAGTGCCCCGTCGCCAATTCCACCGCCTCTCCCGATGCCAGACCTCAAACAACAGCTCAAGGCGCAACTTGAGTACTACTTTTCGAGGTAACTACTATTGTCAGAGTTGTACTTTCATCCAATCATCCATCTACTATTCGCCGCCCGTCATTATCTATCTTTGTCTCGCGTGAGATCATGCTCGTTACGCATCGGTGGACAGCAAGCTGTTGCTCAGCTTGCTGTCCACCGATGCGTAACGTCATCCCTCCGTCACATTGAAGCCGTGGGCGCTCGTTTTTCATTTAATTTCGGCGTATTTCCTCTCTGTCTCTCTCGTTAGTGGACAGGCTCCTCGATGAGCATGAGGCTCGCATGTCGATAATGAAAGCCCACCGCGGCCATAGCGGATGTTTTTCGGCCATTTCTTCCTGGTCCGTATATGGATGGAGTGGACCATTGGATATGAAAATTGCGACTAATCGCTGTGCAGCGCAGGGCAACAGGTCCAAGAGTTGCGAAAACATTTTCGGTCCAGTCTTAAGGTTAACCTTTCATCGTTATTGGCATAGTTTTAGAACAAAAATCTGAACGTCACGTGGTTCTTTTCTACTAAGTGCAACAACGATTTCCTTCCCTTTTTCTTTCTTGAAATTTCCGTTAGAGAAGTCACCCACAAAATGTGGAAGGAACATGATTGTGGTGGAGAATATTGCTTCGAAGATCCATTTCTGAAAACGAGGAAGTTGCTCAGCAATTTAAGCGCAGAGGTGCAGAACTTGCTTTTAATTGCTTTTCAATTTTAATCCTCGTCATAACTTGAACCCAGCATTAGGTTCACGTGGTGATGATTTCTAATTCGTCGAGAAATTCTGCCAAGTGTTATGTTGACACGAAGTGCAAACGCTCGACCTGTTGTATGAGTTCCCTCGTCTGAAGAAAAAACCACGAAACTCTGCGTGCACTTGATGTTTGCCCATTTAGTCATAACGATATAGGCAGAAATTTTGTTGCATTTGTTTAGTGATAGGTAATAGTCTGAGGTATCAAAGGATGTAATCTTCTTGGTGGAAATTTTATGAAGCTCTCTTGTTTTTCCATGTGCGGGCTGTTTTGGAAGCAACGTTGGTGATTAGGCACATAGGAGCTCTAGAAAGGGTGTCATCACCGTATTTTACTAACAGGTGAAAAGCTGCTTAATGAAATAGTGACTTAAACCGCCGCTTGTGCTGGAGTCGCCGCCATAGCAGCAAATTACAGGAATCTCCATGTGCTTTGGTTGTTGAACCTTCAGGCCTCTGGAAAGATGTGATCGTCGAAACGTCAGGGCACATAAAATAAAGACCCACCTAGCAGCCTGGTTTGCGCCAAACCATAGTGTTTTCTCGATAGTTTTTTTTTGTTTGATGTCTTCTATGAAAAACAAAACTAAGAGAATGTAGGCGTAAAATTCCAATGATCATTGCTTTTAAAATCATCAGTAAATATTCACACCGTGTTTTGAAAAAAAGATGGTTCATTTGACACTTATATGCTTACGCATTACTGTGCTTTTGAGCATTTCTCTTGCCCTAGGGTAAACAGCGTCGGAATGTTTTGAAGAGGATTGCTTTTTTTCTGTTCGTCGCAAACTTTGTTGACATTCACAAAATCAGTGTACTTTGAAGTTCATTTTTTTTCCATAGAAGATGTCAAAATCGACGTGTTCGAAGCTTCATCGTTCAACTTTTCGAAAGTCTGCCCTTTCAGGGAAAATCTAATAACGGACCGGTATTTGCGATGTCAAATGGATGCCGATCAATTCGTGCCGATATCGATTATCGCTGGATTTCGGAAGATTGTCCAGCTAACCAATGATTACAATTTGATTTTACAGGTTTTACGAGGTTAGTTGCTCTGTTTTGTTTTCATTTATTTCTTTAATTTACACAGTGCTTCGCTTTGTTATTTTCCATTTAAGCCGTAATGTCTGATTTACCTTGAGTTTGGCTCCGATAACTCCGTTATTTTCTTGATTTACTATCATCCTTTTTCTGACACCCGCTTTGGAGCCTTTTTACATCTGTAGGCGTTTGCCATGAATATGTAGTTTAGTTTCTCCTTCAGAGTCTAACCAAGTGGAGGTGGACGAACGAGGCGAAAAAGTTCGTTCTGTATGTCGACGATGTACAATTATTCTAAGGGAAATCAGCGAGGAGCATAGAGAGGTTTGATTTTGTTGATCTTGGTTTTTTTTTTTTCAAGGAAACCAAGGTGTGATCATTGCAGGAAGTGGAGAAAATGCTTGCGGGTGGTCCGCCCTACGTTGATTTAAAATACGGACTGAACAATAGCTGGTATGTAACGTTTGACAATGAAGAGACGACTCAACAAGCGTATCTTCACCTGCAAAACATGAACATTACATTCAACAACAAACCGATTTGCGTGAGTACCTTAGCGGGAACGTTCTTTGCTGCTTACAAGCGCTTTTGATGGTTTTTCATATTACGTGGAGGAATCGATGCATCCTTTTTCTGCTTTCTCGCATCGTTAAGGAGCGCCGTTCATCATGCTTTTATTTGTTCGCATTTAGGCACGCATAAAAGCCGGAGGTCCTCCTAGCGACTTACCGCCAATCGATCGAATGCCAACACAGGTGATTAGTTGAAATTCGGCGTTGTTTTCAGCAACTTTTCAACGTGGGTGGTCTATCGCTCCTTAATTAATTGCTGCTGGACGCTCCAAAGTGTGACAATGTGAAGTTCTGTTCGTTGGGAGATGAGAGAACTCGGGGTATTTTGCTACAGTTATGCGCCACTGAAGAGTGGAATGTGTTCTGAGAAGCTCTTAGTCGCAATTTTCATGTGGTTTTTCGAAGAATGGAATATTGGACTGAAGGTCTAGCAAATATACTTTGCACCAGAGTAAACACGTAGATTCCAGGAAGACGGTGCCATAGGTATGCACAGCACTTCCGTGACAATGTAATGGGTTTTGAGGTGAAATATGTGAGCAGTGGGGGGAAAATTTGGAGAGCATGGGACTGTCGGGGTTGCAAAACATACTTTTAGGGGAATGGGTTCCCCCGTTCTGGACTTCTGGGATAGAGGTAACTATTTTCGCGTGCCGTACTGTCATGAGAGTTATGCACCAAAAATTAATGACCTTATATTTTATTTGTTCTTAATATTTTTTTTTGCTTGGCCGTAGGACCGCCATTGATGTTCCCCACAAGAGTTCGGTGGAGTTTTTGATAAAACCATGGTTAAGTTTATCATAACTGCTACCTGTGTTTGTTACCTTCGTGCCACTATTTGATCCCAATTCACAGTTTTATTTTGTTTCTTTTAATTTAAATGGTTTCTTTTTGATCAGATTGGAGAGAAACAAAATTGCTTAGCCAAGGAACTATAGGTTTCGAGTGTTTATTTGTTTTTGCAAATACTTTTGCTATCCGAGCCCTTCCAGCATTGGTAACTATGTGGATTACGTCACATTCTGGAAGTTTTGCCCTGCTTACGTCAGAATCGTTTGCGCTTCCTTTGTTTTGGTTATGTCAGAATTTTGTCGGGAAGCCGGGCCATATTGCGTTGAACAGTGCTGCTCGTAAATGAGAAGATGATACTGTCATGTATGCCTGGTAGTAGACATTCGATTTTCCCAGGTCAAATAAACTCAGAAGACGATCCATGCAAAAAAAAATCGACGATTTGGCAATGTACAAGAACCAAGTCGTTCGAAATAGCGATTATTATAATGGAAGGTTAAACATGTACATATATTCGTTCAACTGCTTATGAGAAGACCGCCAAAATTTGCATAATAATACCTACAGGAATGAGAACGCGTGGTTCTTGGCCTGTTTTTTGGGAATTGGGCATTTCCCGAATGTCATCATTAGCATTTTCAGTCAAAAACATTTCAAACACTTTCCAATTAGGCAGCAGGCGAAACTATTATGAAGCCATTGTAAGAATAAGAATCAGCCGAACTTTACCTAACTAGTTCCACAGCTTCTGTTTCTCTTCAAGCGCCACTTGATACGTGACGTAATTTTTCTTACATTTACCAATTCATTATTAGGGTTGATGATTATGCTCAGGAGCATATCAGAAACTCAAAAACAGCCATGAATTTTTCTCTTAAAAAATTCATAGTGTTTTAGTGATTTGCTTGTCATTTCTAAGCTTCATAGTGAAACGCCTCAAGGAAAAGCGCAAAATACAATATCTTGATGTAAAGTAGATGAAGTAGACTAAAATAAAGTCGAACAAAGTAAAGTTAAAGAGAGCAAAGTAGAGTGAAATAACATGAAATAGAGTTAGGTAAAATAAGAGGGTAAAGTGAAGTAAAGTATGGTGAAGTAAAATAGAGTGAAAAGAAGAAAAATGAGGTGTAAGTATAAAGGTAGTTTGTATAAAATTTTGTCTGTGGCAATTCCAAGATCCTTGCAAAACGTTCCGACCACGGCAGGATTCGAACCTGCAATCTTCTGCTCCGTAGGCAGACGCGTTATCCATTGCGCCACGCGGCCATGAGATGGAGTGTCATGCAAGTCCTCCAGAAAACAGCTGCCACTGCCATGCTGCGCAGTGGGAGGGCGACCTCATTTCAGAACATTTCTCGGATGATTCATATTTACATTTTTCTTCCTACAGTAGATTATGTAGTTGTTGTTGAAAAATTTATAGTTTTGGTGAGTAGTCAATTCGTAGTGCTATTGCGATGCCTCTTTGGCGATATTATTTCGTACTTTTTATCAAATTTCCTTCTTTATATGCGTCTTGAAAGGAAGTAAAGTTGTTCCGTCCATTTTGGATGTTTGCCAATTGTAGTGCAACTTTCTGAATAGGTAGGGAAAGTTGGATGTAAAAAGTTGCGACCACGGCAGGATTCGAACTTGAAATCTACTGCTCCTCAACCAGACGCGTTATCCATTGCGCCACGCGGCCATGTCCGTTGCGTTCTCGTGACGTTTTCCTCAAACCGGTTCGCATGGGTGACTGCTTATGCAACCAGGAAGCCGCCATTCTTTCTTGTTATTGGGTCTTCTCTCACATGTTGGGAGGCATTATATAAACATTTTATCAGGGGTTTCTGTGGCCTGAGATAGTTCATATAGTCAGTTTTGAAATTTTAAGCATTTTATCGTTAAGAAAATGCTCCCAGTTTGGTTTATTTGCAGATGCCAGAGCCAATAGCTGCTGAGCCACAACTCTACACACCGTTATATGAGTTAGGGCAACTGCTAGCTAGCTATGGATACGTGCCGAGAGCTACATTCCGACCTGGAGCCACCGTTGTACATGTACAAGATGAGGCCAGGCAGCGAATGAACCGACACGGGCAGCCACAGCAACAACGAAATTCGCATTCTGGACGGTGTAAGTGCTCTTGTTCTCTTTGAGATGATATTCTTTATATGAGCTCCATTTGCAGCCAACCGAACTTACTCATCCGGTGCGAATGGCTACCCAATGCATCCTAATGGAACTATACCGTCACACTCTTCTGCGGGAATTAATGGAATTGTCCCATCAACGTCTCAGTATGGCGGAATGGAACGACGAAGTTATCGTGACCAAAATTCCAGAGGTGGTAGGGGCTCAGCCACAGGTGGTGGGCCTCGTCGTGGAAATGGCGAGCGAACCTACCACCAAGGTGGCCGTCGGAATGGTGGAGCCAACGGATCAAATCACGATGGTCGTCGCCGAAGTGACTACTGTAATGGTGGAGGTGGTGGAGGAACAAATAGTGGTGGAACAGCGCTCAGCGTCTCGACCGGAAATCTTGCTTCCGCTGCCTCTGCTGGCTCCTCAAACACTTTGCAAATTGAGAGGTACGTGATTTCAGTCCCCTCCCCCTTTCTGTTTTTGCTCCCAGTTTGTAGTGCTAGTTTGTAGTGCTTGCTCCTTTAGACCGCGATATAATAGCTTCCGTCGTGAAAGGAATGCCGATAGTGAACACCTGTCCACAAATGACACGTCAAATACGTCCTCTGGCAAAGGCAGGCGCTGGGAGGCGGACAGTGAAAACGGTAGTGATGGACATGCAGAGAGAAAGGTACGTCAGCTATTTATTATTCCTTTTTCTACACACTTTCTCGTTGAATTTCTGCAATCTATCTTGCTTTCTTTTATTACAGTGACCTTGAGAGTGCTTACCAAGTTTTTTTTGTGACAGATGTATTTGGGAGCGCTGTGCTTGATTCTTGACTGCAACTACAGAAGAGCTTGTCTATTAGTCAGTTCATAGGGGATATTGTTCAGTATTTGAGAATATAATATTTTAGGGCTACGAGCCGATGTTTAACTATCACTATGTTGCCTTTCATTCTCTCTATGCTTTGGATCTTGCTAAGCTCTAGGAAAATACGACGTGGAAACACTATTCAGAGTGAAAATCAATAACATTGGTATTCTATAAGAACTGCGGTTTTCGAACAACCACTATTTTCGGATTAATACTTTGAATTTTCAAGAACCTTTTTGTTCAGAAAGAATGCTATCGTGTACATAGAGGTTCTAATCTGGTCTTTCCTTTATTAATGCAAATCCTGTTAGGTAGTATTTTCCTTGAAAGCAAAGTTCGGGCAGAATTTCATCCTTTGGGTTTCTATGAATTACTCGCCAACGGCGACGCCCTCAACGAAAACAATGAAAATTCATGAAAAAGTCGCACATTTTACAGTTTCCATTGACCAATTTTGATATGCGTTTGTGCATTCGCAGTTTCCATGCTTTTGAATATAGCTGTACCACGCGCAGCAAGTTCTGCCTATTGCGGCGTCGTTGGGCAAAATTCAAATCGAGTGGGCCGCACATAGTCCGCTGGATGGGGTAGGCAAAGGTTTCAGGAGATGTTCGTTAAGCTGTATGCATATGCGTGGATCGCCCATCTTTCCTCATTATGCAGCCTTTCTTAGCTGGAACATGTTTTCCTGCGGTTACCGTGATCCTCAGTTGCTTACAGCAACCTCTCAAACGTTCAATTCATGCTACGCAGATGGTTTGAGTCCTAGGAAACAGAAAACCTGGATGGGCAAGATTTTGGTGGTACATTGCCTTAGAATAATACTTCTTGTTCATAAACAGATATCTTTAACTTTCTAAGTAGTAGGACTGACAACGGTTTGAGTTAGATGACACCGTTACAGTGTTAAGGGATTAAATTATTCTATCATATGTCGTATTTGTTTTGTTTCAGGCTTCATCTCAAAGTGGATGCTCTGCATACTCTTTTGAAGAAAGAGCATTCCCATCGTTATCAGAGCCAAAGCCAGAACCAGAAAAGCCGGTTGAGAAGCCATCGTTCAGGTATCGTTCGGTTTATGATTGTTTCCTTTTCCATATATTCTTTATTTTGTTCATTAAAATTGTTACAAAGCTTCCATTCGACCTTTTGGCATAGTTGCAAAACGTTTCGACCACGGCAGGATTCGAACCTGCAATCTTCTGCTCCGTAGGCAGACGCGTTATCCATTGCGCCACGCGGCCACACTGTAGAGGTGCACGGAAGCGTAGTAGAGAACAGCTGCCATTGTCATGCTGCGTAGCAGTTGTGGGGGTGGGGGGGGGGGGGATGACCTTTGAGAGCCGCTGTTAGCTATCGTCCTTCCTCGTACTGCAAGGCGATGGTTAGATTGATTCTGTATGCTGTCGCCTTGTACAAAAAATTGAATTATAATCAGCGGAAAACCTAAATAAATAAAGAATGCCTTGCTGAGAATGAAGCTCGAAAAAAAAGATATTCAGATCACCCTTTTTAGTCCTCACATAACAGTGAACACTTGTAAATTGTGGTAGAAAAGGTCGGGGAATTGTTTCGTGGCTACCGTGTTTGCTACAGCGAAGTTTCTATGTAGTTCCTTCTGATTTCTCCTGATTATGAGGTTTTCAGTTGCGTCGCCGCCGGCAAACGATATGCAAAACCGGAGCCAAGAAAAAGTTACGCCGAGAAACTCAAGGAAAAGACGGCCAAAGCCTAGTTAGTGCTCCTGGATTATCCGCATATTATGTAGTGCTAATTTTATGTTGTATGGTTACTTGGGAAGGGTCTGGAATTTGTATTTGTATTTGTGTCGGGACGGTTGGCTACAGGCTATCATCGCCATCATCATCATTATCATCATCATCACATCAAATGTCGATTTGTTTATCAGCTGATTATTGTCATCTGATATATATGGCTAGTATTCCGTATACATACAGATCACTCGCTTTGTTACTAGAGATTCTTCTTGCCCCGTTTACGTGTCGAATCGAGGTCGAGTATTTGATGTCCGCGACAGGATTGACCGTCATTACCTTCTGTACTTGCCAAATTCATCGTTCATGTGCCGGTGAGGTGCGTGCGCATTGCTTGTCATTAGCCAAACATTTACTTGTGTCTCATTTACATACTTGTTACTTTATGTCATTGCTGTATCGATAATGTTGTTCAGTGCGCGTGACGTGCATCGATGGTTAGCCAAACATTTGGGAATTTTTGGGGATTTATTGATGGATTGATTGATTGATTGTTAGGTGGTCGTTGTCTGTGTGTCTGTGTAATTCTTCGTAGAAGAGACTACGTTACCTTCTGTGTTCCGGTTAGTGATCATATCACTCTAGTCATCCATTCTGTGCTTTACATGTCTGTGAATCCGTTTATGCGCCAAACAGTAGTATGCTTTTGTTGTTCTCTTCTCTTTTTATGCAAAGTTATTTGTGATTCTCGCTGAGACTAAAATCAATACCCATATAGAGCATGTAGCGCTATGCGTACAACTATAAAATTTATACAAAAAGCCAAGCATATCAGACTAGGGAGAGGACGTTTGTTTTGAACTGAGTTCTTTCTGTAGCAGTATCTGTGGTAAGGGGTTAGTCCCGCATTTTAAGGATAGCTCGAAACTCTCGCCACCTATTCTCCTAGCGCTCCGAACACAGGTCCCAAATATCACACATCGCCTATCGCCTAGTCTTATACAGAAATCCTTTATCTATTTACCGGTATCCATCTCTGTTTATCTGTCTGCATGTACGCATGTCTCTGTCTCTCTGTATCCGTCTCTCTGTCTGTCCATCTGTTTTACTGTCAACTGTTTGTTTTATGCCTGTCATCGATTGTTCTATCTTAAAATGAAAATTTTGAAAATTGCAGTGATTCATTATATGTCAGAGATGAATACGTTGGTACAGCACTATTTTAGGTAGCTTCGTAGAGCTCCTTTCTCAGAAAAAGAATTGTTTCAATATGATTTTACGGGTGCATATTACTCTAAAATAGTAAGACTGCGAAGAAACATGCACAATAGTTGTGGAATTGTTCACGCTGTAGTTCAGCATGTACTGTTAGGATATGCATCAGATTTATTTTTATTTATAATTTTTAAAACGTTTTTTTCTGACGGTAAATTTAAAATTAGTGAAATTGCTGAACTTTTGGCTGGCTGCGACCCTCTTTTGTGATCGATCTGGAAACCCCCACATGAAACGATTTGTTATTTAATACCGCCTAGGATTCAACGATAAACCTCACTTGTACTTGCTTTCCCTAATTAGTTGTCGTACGCCTCCGTAGTAAGGTCAATTTATACTATATGCGTGCGTTTGACGCGCGTGCGCCTATGTGATGAAGGATAGCGCCAGTCGCATTGTTGACGCAGCTCAGGAATGGCCTCGCGTGCTTTTCACTGAGGATATACATGCTGTATTGAGCAGTCTTCCAAATTGGTGCGTGCGTCTGGCGCGACTGACGCACACATTTAGTATAAATTGCGCTACACTTGTCCCTTGATTTATTGAATTTATGATCAAAGCATAAAACTTTTTCTATTTTTCGGTAGAAAATGGTGAAAATGTGTTCAGTGGGCGATGAATGTGAACTGACAAATTCATCCACTCTACCTACTCAACTATCAGTGAAGACCTGAGACTTTTGCTGCATCTTCGCCAGACAGTATCTCCGCCTATAACCGCGCTAATTCCCCTCTATGCCACATAGGCCAAGACTTTCATTTCTGCGCTCAGTCTAAAACTACAGGTAAAAACAACTACATTGTGGCATTGTCATGTTGGACGGCCGGTTAGCAAAACACGATAGCTACATTTATAGTGCATCGGAGTCCGATCTGGTCGGATAACAAAAGATACGTATTGATGATCGGTACGTATCATTCGTTATCCTACCGGATCAGACTCCGATGAACTATCTCAGGCAATTGTGCCGTCGAACAGCAGGTCGAACCCCCATTGCCCCGCTCACTTTTGAATTGGGGGAGCTTGTATTGACGTTCTGCTATAGCAGAACGTGCTGCTCATGCCTCCCGACGTGCTGCTGTCCGCCGGGACAATGATAACACGTGTATATGTAATTAATCAACAGCTTTATTTTCCCCTTACCTTCACCTTCATCTTAAATTCCTTGGAGCGGCGGTGAGTGTTCACGAGTTCTCATAATAGGGCAACTAGGGTAATCTGTACTATATGAGTGCGTTTGTCGCGCATCAGGCATACGCAAAGGTTTGGGGGGGGGGGGGATTTTCCACGAGGAACTAACCAACTAACTAGATGCGTACTAAGACTCGCATACTTCTATATGATGAAGAATAGGGTTAATCGCTGGCTTAGACATTCGCGCTACATAACAATAACACCAAGGCGGCGCCTGTCAGCTGCACTCCAAACCGTAAACTGGGCGGGGATCACATCACCTGCTATTCAGCAGATGGATTGTAGTAATAATAAGTAAATAAAAATTTAACAGTAATAATTGTAATAATAATAATGATTCTACATGGATGCTTATTAGTCGCTATTGCTACTCTATTGCTGATCGATTACGTTTGACAGCAATTGAACATTGGTCGAACTGCAAAAAGGGTAGCCGAGAGAGACATGGAAAGAGTTTCGGCAAAAAGGTTGATGGGGGGACGTGGGGGGACGTCTGGCATATGTGGGGGGTAGGTGCGCCGCGATTTGGGGTCCACCTCCAGGTACAACTGAAGATGGACCCCTTTTCTACCTGCAGTCGAGCCCCACGAATGTCTGAGATAAATACAGCTGATGTTGTTATCAGGTCTCATTTATCACTTATCATGCTATCGTACCAGATCCGAAGCTATTTAACGGAGCATGTGCGGTAGGATGTCATTTAGTAGCTCTTCAATGCCACGCTGGACGGTCGCTGCAAACGTTCCTTGAAGTGCGGATTTCTGCCGATGGAAGCCCACTTCATCACAAAGGACTTCAACTTCATGAGCACTATTTCAGCATGCTACGAGAATTAATATTAATTGTTATCACCGGTGCGATCACAGTGACGCTGTCAGCAACGTTGAATGTTCTGGATGTGATGTTCACTCGAAGAATGGACACTTTCTTGAAGTGTGGCGGCTGAGAATGCCTGTGGATGCCTTGGTCATTCAATAAATGTTTATGAAATTTGTGTACTAGTACGAGAAACGGCGTTACAAAACTAGTACATTTATAACGCCGTTTTCGGCGTGAAATGTGAACGAGAAGTGTGCAAATTTGCGGTTTGACCAAAAAATGCAGCTTTTCTGGTCAAAATAAAGCACCCTGAAGTGCAACTCCAACTGACAGAAGCAATCATCCCACTCAGAATGAATGCTATCGTCGAACAGAAACGTTTTCCATGCCCTGTCCTGTCATACCACAGTAGGTGCACGGTTATCCCACGGTTAAAATCAAGCATGTCAACCATGAGCAAAAAAATCCGCAGCAAGCTGCTTGTGGACCCAAGATTTGTGATAACTTTTACGTTGGAATATTTGGGGTAACATGCCAAAGTAAGGCTACAACGGTAAGATGAAAGAGGAGACAGTGATGGATAAGCGAAGCATAACTGTGGGTCCACCGTAGTAGGATAGCCCCAGAGTGGTTAGCAAATTAGCGGTTTTCAAGAATGAAATTCCAATTTTTAGTTAATACGATTGCATATCAGATTCGAAGCTATTTAAAGGGAGATGTGCGGTAGAATGTCATTTAGTAGCTCCTCATTGCGATGTTGTACAGTCCTAACAAGCGTTCTTTGAAGTGCGCTGTCCAGTCTACAGAAGCCTACCTCTCCATGGAAGCCTCCTCTCTAACGAACACCATTTCAGCATGCTGCAAGAGTTAAATTTAATTTTTATCGCCGCCACAACGACAGCCACGTTGACAGGGACCTCGGATGTACTTGATGGCATTTTCGGCCGAGACTGGACACCTGTTGTGAATTCTGATGTCTGAACACCTGTGGATGCTTTCCATATTGAATAAAAGTTCATGAAACGTGTGGTTGTGCATGAAAAACAGTCATTATAGAGCGATTTCAAATGGAAAGTCGTGTTTATCGTGTTGAACTCGCGTGAAAAATTGGAAAAAGGGTAATTTATACTAGATGCGTGCGTTAGTCGTGCATCAGTCGCACGCATCCATTTACGAGGGATTTTCCACGAAGACCGGTCAACACTGCTTGTACATCCTCAATGAAAAGATCGCGCGGATGCCGCGACGCCGTAAACGCGTGCGTCTGAGCTGCGACTGCGATGCGACTGCAATGCGACTGGGCCCTATTCTTCATCATATAGACGCACGCGCGTCAGTCGCACGCATGCAGTATAAATTGCCCTAAATTTGTAATTTTGTTGAAAATGAGGAGCTTTCCAACGAAATTCTGTGCACGCTCAGCTGGAGAGCCAACCGACAGAAGTCGCATGATCTTATATGAGTCAAAATGAATACCAGGGTAAAGCAGAGCATGAATAACTCAACTATCCCTGTAATAAACAGGAGACTAGAGTTTTTTTTTCGAGCGACAACGATGCCAATTCATTAGCGGTGGGCAGGACAACCAAGCACAATTTCTCTGAAGAACTCGAAATTTCCTTCGAGTCAGCTCGACTGCCATTAAGTTGTAGTTCCAGAAATTTTAGCCCACTGTCTCTGTAGAGGCGGTGCTGGTGTGATGTGCCTATAGGGCAATTTATACTAGGAGCGTACATTTGACGCGCATACGTCCTGCGTCTTTGCGATGAAGAATAGAGCGAGTCGCATCGCTGATGCAGTTCAGACGCACGCGCTTACGGCCGCACATTTTTTTCATTGGGGATGCACATGCCGAGTTGACGGGTCTTCATGGAAAATCATTCACGAGTAGTAGTAGACGCGTGCGTCTGACGCACGCACCCTAGTACAAATTGCCATTTTTGGTCGAATTTAATGCTATCTACCAGAATGGAGTTCATGAAGAAGACTCTAAATTGGGAGAAAATGGAAGAGAAAGCCCCCCTACCCTGTCTCGGTTTGTTCTCGGAAGTTCCCTGATTTGCTGACGGAAAGCCGCTACGAATCCCTCGGTTACCCTACCGAAACTCGATTTCTCCTCGGAAGCTCCCAATCTCGCCGTGAAAATTATCCGCTCTGCTCCAGGGAAGCCTCATTGTCAGAAGAGTGGCTCCACGTACAGCCAGCTATTCCGTTCATTTCCCACGTTGACGTTTTTGACTTCAACCGTGGAGTAACCATAGGCCGACCGTGGTATGACAGGCAAGCATAAAGAAATGTCCCGTTCGACGCTAGCATTCATTTTGAGCAGGATTACTGCTTCTGTCAGTTGGAGCTGCACTTCAGGGTGCTTTATCTGACCAGAGAAGCTGCCATTTTTGGTCAAACTACAAATTTGCACACTTCTCGTTCACATTTCACGCCGAAAACGGCGTTATGAATGTACTTGTTCTATAACGGCTGTTTCTCATATTAATACACACACTTTTAAACTTTTATTGAATGACCAAGGCATTCACTGGGATTCACAGCAGCCAGACTTCATGAAGGCGTCCCTTCTACGTGTGAACATCCCATCTAGAGCACTCAACGTTGCTGACAGCGTCACTGTGATCGCACCGGTGATAACAATCAATTTTAATCCTTGTAGCATGCTGAAATAGCGTTTATGAAGTAGTAGTCCTTCTTGGTGAAGTGGGCTTCTATCGGAAGGAATCCGCACTTCTGGAAACGTTTGCAACGACCGTCCAGCGTGGCAATGAAGAGCTACTAAATGACATCCTACCGCAGATGTTCCCTTAAATAGCTTCGCATCTGATACGTGAGCGTGATAGCTGATAAATGAGACCTGAAACAACACTGTGTTTTGCTAGCCAGCCGGATAACACGGAAATTCCACCATACGGCGACTTTTACCTGAAATTTTAGACTGAGCGCACTAATCTGAAACTAAAGCTAACTAAGCCGAGTTGTAACTGTTAAGCGAAGATGCAGCAAAAGTCCCAGGTGTTCAGTTCTCCCTGATAGTTGAGCAGGTAGAGTGTGTGCATTTGTCAGTTCACATCCGAAAGCCCACAACTGGGCACATTATTTTCGCCATCTTCTACCGAAACACTGAAAAATTTTGATGAACCATAAATTCGCTGAAGCAGGAAACAAGTACAGGGCAATTTAAACTAGGTGCGTGCGTCAGTCGCACGCCAGACGCACACACCAATTTGTGAAAGATTTTCCATTGAGATCGGTGAACGCGGCATGTAAATCCTCAATGAAAAGAACGCTAGGCCGAAAACGCGTGCGTCAGCGATGCGACTGGCGCTATCCTTCATCATATAGACGCACGCGCGTCAAACGTACGCATTGGAATAAATTGCTCTTATCGCAGAGGCGTACGACAACTAATTAGGGAGAACAAGGAAGAATGAAGCTCATCGGCGAATTCCATGTGGGAGTGTCCGCGGATCTTACCTACCATTGCGACGATGAGGAACAATGTGAAGTGATAGTGAGTGGCAATCGATAGGCATCTTAATCACTGCCGTCACCCGTTCAACCATTGGTTCATTAAGAACTGGATGAGCTTGATGATACCCTTGTGTATGGTGTGGACGTGAATTATTAAAAATTAAGACATATTAGCGGTGTTTTGCTCGATTTCGTTCTAAAAAACCAATCGCAGCGATCAAATCGCGTCAGTGAGAGTATAGCCGTGTTACCCATCGCAGCCCTGACGCAAATTAAACGCACGCGTTTGCGGCATTGCGGCGACCGAGTTATAAGACCTAGCCCTAGAAATCCACCCTCAAAGCGGCGGCACCCGTCTGCTGCTGAAATTCTATGCAACATATTTTGTGGTAGTGATTTTCTTTGACGGAAAATTATAGAAACACGACTTCACTCGCCAAACAGCGGACATTTTTAATCTTCGCATCTTGGATTGCAAGAAAGGAAGTCGCCAGCGCGCGACTACATTTCTTTCGGATTCGCTTCTACAACAGATATATCTTTGGATTCCCACCTGGTGGTGCAAATCGGGAAGCTCCTGTGACTTTGTGACTGAAAAACCTGTTGCCAGATTGTCTAAGCGAATGCGGCCAATGTTTTGCCCCTGGACCTCAAAGAAGCATGTTCTAACGTTCAGAGTTGATGTTTTGTGGAAAATTATCATTTTCGGGAGAAAGTTTTTCACGCGATGCAATATCCCCCAGACACGGGGATAAAGCATTCTGGATACACAAGGGCGGAAAAATGGAGTTGGCACAGGATGTGTTTGCCTATAAACTATACAGGTAGGACCTAATAATGCATTAGATAACTTCCGAGTTATTCGAAATTCGCATAAGCCTATACATAGTTCGGATGCCTCACAAAGAAGAAGCAATACAATCCTCTAGGAAAGGTAAACAGGTAAGCAGGCATTTAAGCCTCTCCCAAATCCCAATATCTCCCAAATCATTCTACCAAATTCAGTCTCTCTCAAATTTCCCCCACAATTTAGGTCCCAAATCTACTATGGTGCCACGGCACAATTCTCAGTGATGTCGAATTTTTTGCGCGATTGATAACCCTTTCGGTTTTAAACATATTTGGCGTGAATTATATAAGACGAATCAACTGGCCACTTCGTTTGGCTACCCTAGTAATTGTGCGGGAGGAAGGTTGTGCAAAAAAAAACGTAGTGCTTGGAGTACAAAGCCTAAAGGCCTCTTTTCTCAGCTACTGCTACCCTCCCCTCAATTGCTGTCATGCTTGCGGAAGGGGTGCTGAAATAGGGAACTCTGAGCGGTACCTGAGGGGAGAATGACAGCTACTGGTAGGAGGTGCCCTTCGGCTTTGTATTCAACGTAACACGTTGTTCGTACTGCGTTCCTGCTGCAGATCTTATAGAGGTTAGATTACGGACTTGTTGCTACGTAGGCAGCGAAGCTGTCCAAATATTTGCTCCTGCACATCAGAGGATAGGGAACATTCACCTCACCACCGGTATTTGGTGAGCGGCCTACATAGTGAAAGTAGCTCAGTAGATATGGATTCAAGAATGAACTCCCGGTGTTTATCATATTTATCAGAACAGAAGGGTATTTAAGAGCTTTCGGCAGTACGCTATTCAGTTCCACATTCTGGTTCTTCTACGGTTGGCTACAGCGTTCTCAGAAGTGCGTTCCTGAACCCTGCCACAGAACTGTCACCATGAAGATCTCTTTTGCCTCGGTTTCAGCATGCTGTGCGTAAGCATCGTAATGATGGTCATTGCTGTAACGCTCGCCCAACGAATACCATGCACCGGATGGCATTATTTTGCGCACACCGGACACTGCTACAGGGTATGGCGTTCGAAGATTTCAGTCGTATGTACGTGTAAGATCTCGCTGCTTTATCCGCATCAATATGACACTGGTTACGTTTCTGTGCTCTACATTCTACCTTCTCTCATAGCTGAGGATTCAGACATGCATCTATGCGCGTGTACAAGAAATGTGTGGGAACAGGACAATTTTTCACCTTTAGACGTCGGAGCATCCCAGCCGCAGTGGGCGACCGGCCTGAAGTTGTGCTCCTACAATTCCGGGGGCAAATCCCGTTCCAAACGCCGGCAAATCCGCGAAGAAACGTTTGAACGAGGACCAATAGCGGGCGAAACCACGCATGTTGCGAGCCAAACGCGCTGTCGGGCGAATCGCGAGCTGAACGCAGAAACATTCGGGCTGGTGCACGACCGTCGGGCTTCGGCCCACTGTGTGAAAAGTGTCGGACATCGGCTCGCTTTTGGCAGCCACTGACCGCCGGCAAATATCTCCAAAAAAAAAACGGCCTGAACGACTACACATTTTGGCTCAATAAGGAACTGGCCCGGTCGGAATGCTTGGTTGGTGATAGTAGGGACGTGATAAAGGATGAAAGCAACACCGGGATGAAGGAGGTCAGCAGCAGGGATGGCCTAATGGATAAAGCAGCTGACTCTCAATCTTTTATAAACAGGACAGGTTGCTTCGAATCCCATTGATGATAGAAAGAGGCTAGCACTACGAAAATATGGATGGACCTTGCAAACGGCCACATTTTGGTATTTCTGATGAGAATTTGCGTATTAGAGGCAGTGTCTCAGCTCATGGGCCGCATTCGAGATTCCCATCTCAGTCGAACATACGCGAGCCGCTGAGCACGAAGATGTACTTTAAGTTTCGTGGAAACCTCGAAAACCCTAAAAGTTTCTTCCTTAACCTGTTTCTTTAGCCGAGAATTTCGAAATTCTCGGCAAGTGGACGAGAGAGTTCATTCCGCCGCAAGAGCTTGCTGAGGCGTAGGGCATACTACACAGCGACGCTGTCGCTGCGACTGTTCACCACCACAAGTTTTCTCACAGTGGCTCCTACGCCAGCACGGTATTCCATGCAGACTGTGTGATAAAACATGAGAACTCGTGACACTTTGTTCTCATCATTTCTATTCATTTTCTTCACTGCGACGGTGTCGCTGTGAAGTATGCCATGGGCCTGAGGGTGCGGCATGGTTTTTCAACACGGAAATGCTTGTTTGTTTGGTGATAGCTGCTGCTGAGAAGTTCATTTTAATGTGCAATCTCTGCTTCTCACAAGGGAAGTGCAAGAGGCCATATTCGAAAATCGGGATGAAACCTATCTGGCTTGAATCTTTGTTGGAGAGGGTGTTACAGTATATATTTCATTATTGCCCTCGATTCCAAAAAACAAAAATCCCACCACAGTACTATATGCGTTGCAGCACTAGTCCGTCAGCGACGAGGTGGCCGAGTGGAGAGGATGCGGACTGATAGGCAGGAGGTCGAGGGTTTGGATCCCGTCATTGACACTCGCTTTGCATTTTTGTTTTTTGTTCCTCCTATGTTATTGAAATCAATTTTGGAGGGCTAGAAGACAACACTTGTCTTTACTGACGTACTAGCTATAGAATAACTACTATGCTATGAACGTAGTTTAGTGATCGTACAGCTTTCCCTCGAGTCGCTAGAAAATTGTAAAATTTTCATTCAAAACAAAAAAAGGATGGTCAATGAGAAAGCATTTACTGGCAGCAACGGTGCACACAGACAATGAAGTGTTCAAAGCAGAAGCGGTGAGAACAATACGCGCAGACAATGAAAGAAATTCTGCTACAATCATTACAGTAAGGATAAGTATTATCTTCTAACCTTTTAAATTTGATTTCAACAACACAGGGGGAATAAAAAAATGAGAGAGCAAAACAGGTAGGTGCGCATGACGGGGTTCAAACTCTCGAGCTGACAGTGCAGCATCCTCCCCACTCGGCCACATCGTCGCTGACGGACGAGTGCTGCAGCGCATATGGTACTGTGGTGGGATTTTTGTTTTTTGGAATCGAGGGCAATAATGAAATATATACTGTAACACCCTCTCCAACAAAGATTCAAGCCAGATAGGTTTCATTCCGATTTGCGAGTCTGGCCTGTTGCACTTCCCTTGTCAGCTTCGCTTTTGCTTGCTTCCTAGCGAGGAAACTCTTCCGCTCCTGTATCTTTCTTTGCCTTAAAAGTTGGGGTTTTTGAGGGTGTTTCCAGACATCAAGCATATCATTGGAATCAGCGCATCGAGCTGCACCTGAAACTGTGGATATCTCGATACCCAACATAAGGTGAGACTTACTTACTTACTTACTTAGGATACTTAGGCGGCCCGTTCCTCAGCACGGCGGTTGGCCTTGCGAGGGTCCCCACTTCTCTTCCACACCGATCGGTCTTGGGCCTTAGTCGACCAGTGGACCTTAACTGAACCGGAAGCACCGCTGTTGTTTCGATAAGCCAACGAATCGTACCACCTTATAGGAGGTCGGCTGCGCGGTCGCTTTCTGTCGCGAGGGTACCATCGCAGAACCGCAGAACTCCATCGACCATCCGAGCATTTCATGAGATGTCCTGCGTACCGATGTTTCGACTCATCGGCGTGAAGAACAGCGTCATGGACCATCGACATTGCTCTAATATCTGAGTTATGTAGACGACGCTCTCGCTGCTGGCGCAAGGACAGCCCAAGCATGCGACGTTCAAGTGGGATCTGGGCCGAGCAAAGCTGAGTCTCAGCGATTTTTGTCAGCGCCCAGGTTTCACTCGCGTAGCACAGGGCTGGCAGCACGGTCGAGTTGAAGAGGTCCGCGCGTAGCTTCTGGTCCTTGGCGTTCTCGAGTACGCTTTTAATCGAATTATAAGCGGCCCAGCCTGCTCGTCGTCTCCTCGCGATCTCGGGCTTGATATCGTTCTCCATGTTTTGGAGGCGACCAAGATAGATATATTCGCTGACGTCTTCGAGGGGAACACCCTAAAGAAATACCGGCTGCTGACTAGAAAATGCGCTCCTCATGACCTTCGTTTTAGTTGTTTTGATGTTGAGACCTGTTCTTCTGCATTCTTCGTCCAGCAGTCTAAGCATTTCAGAGGCATCGTCCGGTGACCTCGTGATCAGCACTATGTCATCTGCGAAACGTAGATGGTTCAGCCGCTCCCCGTCGATGAGGACTCCAAAGGTGCTCCAGTCGTAATTGCGAATGACCGACTCCAAATACGCTGAGAATAAATTCGGTGAAACTGGTCGCCTTGACGCACTCCTTTCTCCACAGGTACCTCGATATCGTTGAGAAACGGCCGAAACACCGTGGTGCATCCCGAATAGCACTCACACAAAACCTTTATGTACCGCGACTCAACACCCTGTTCTTCCAGCGTTTTCCAGACCTTCGCCGGCTCCACTGAATCAAATGCCTTTTTGTAGTCAACAAAAGTCAGAACTAGCGGTTCTCGGTATTCTTGGGCGGCCTCGATCAATCGACAGCAGGTGATTATGTGATCCAGCGTGCTGAATTTGCGCCGGAATCCTGCCTGCTCTACCGGTTGAGCTTCGTCCAGCGTCCTCCGAATGCGCGTCAGGAGGCAACGCGTGAAAACCTTGTATAACACTGGCAGTAGCGTGATAGGACGGTAGTTTTCCAAGTTTTCTTTGTCTCATTTTTTGAAAAGGAGGATGGTCGAGGACCGCTTCCAAGCTACTGGTACTTCACATTTTGCAAGGTAGCGGGAGAACCGTCTCGCCAGTGCGGCGTACAGAGTGGGTCCGCAAGCCTGTAGAAGTTCCACTGTAATTCCATCAGAACCAGGAGCTTTTCCTCGCGGCATCATCTCAATCGCATGGCGCACCTCCGACGGAAGGAACGGCAGGACCTCTTCTCCGGGGCTCAGAACATTTGCAGTTTGGCCCGATGCTGATCTGAAGAGGGCAGAGTAGAAGTTCTTCATGATACTCTCCATTCCTGGTCGAGACGTACAACGCGAACCATCTGGAGCTTTCAAACACGGGATCGATGGACGATGTTCTGCCAGCGCACGCTTTTCCACCTTCAGGCTGCGCTTACTGTGGGCGGAATCAAGCAGACGATTTCTAACGAAGTTCACGTGGTCCTCAGCTAGCCTTTGCCTGCAGAGTCTGTTCAGGACTGCGTATTTCACCTGATTCCCTTGTCGATCCATGTGCCAGAGGTGAGACCCTGCTTTTAATGTAGTTTCTGTGTTCACCACCGCAAATGTTCGGCACCGTTGTTCACTACTGCTAACCAAACAGACAATTTCAGGGGCAAATCTCGTTCGGAACGAGCGGGGCGAGGGTCGGACCGAGCGCTTGGTTGTTTTTTCCTAAGAAGTAGCCGCATTCAGGCCGCTGTAGGGCCGCTGAAAACGGGGCTTGCATTCCCATCCGCCCGAGTACTGTCCGCGTTCAGGCCGCCATGAGCACGCAAACCACCAAGCGCTACTGCCCCTAATTCAGCGCACAAGGTAGCATTCTCCACAATTACCTGTCGATTGGACGCCGGCACCGTGACAACCCCCGGGGCATCGGTCACACCTCGCGCACAGTCTCGGACGGATGAATGCCGGGTTCGATGCCATTGTCGATCCACAGTGATCCACTGGAGCATAAAAACAACATAAATACGCAATTTTACATGAGAAATACGAAAAGATCGGCTGTTTGCAAGGTCCATCGATTGTTTCGTAGTGCTAGCCTTCTTCTATTACTGAGAGGATTTGAACCAACCTGACCATTCTTTATGAATGACTGAGAGTCCGCTGCTTTATCCACTAGGCCATCCATGCTGCTGATCTCTTCCCTACAGGGGTTGCCTTCATCCATTATCACGTCCCCACTATCACCAACCAACCATTTCGACCGGGTCAGTTCCTCATTGAGCCGAGATATGTAGTCATTTAGGCCGCTTTTTTGGAGATATTTGCCGGCGGTTAGTGGCCGCGAAAAACTGGCCGATGCCCGACACTCTTCACCTAGTGAGCGGAACCCCGACGTGGTGCTTAGCTCGAATGTCACTGCGTTCAGCCCGCGCTTGACAGCGCGTTTGGCCCGCAACATGTGTGGTTCCGCCCGCTGTCTGTCCGCTATTGGTCCTCGTTAAAACGTTTCGTCGGGGATTCGTCGGCGGTTGGAAGGGGATTTGCCCCCGAAATTGTCTGAGAAGTAGCACGAAATGACACTACCCACTCGAGTGTGGGTGAGCGACCACGAAGAATGAGTCACTTTTTGACCTCTCCTGGAATCGCTGTATCACATTCGCAGAAATCGAGGTCGTCGGAAATTATACCAATCATAGCAAATTTTTCCAAACATACGTAAACGCTCGCACTGCATGTACGCCGCTATGGAGCCAAGTAGGTCCTGCAAGCTTCATTCACCAGAACGATAAGCAGTCGTGTTTCGGCACTTTTATATCTTACTTCTTCTTAATTGGCAGTTCATGTGTGTGTGCACGAGAACCAGCCATCAAAAACGGAAAATACCCACACCATTGTGTTCAGCGCATTGAGTTATATACGAAAATGTGGTGAACTTTGATTTTTACCTTGAATTACAGGTGTTTCGGGTCACTTCAGTTATTTTCAGACATGTTAATGGTCGACAGTTGTTTTCACCACGGTCGGAACTCAGGCAACAACACCGTGCGACCCGACGGCCAAATTGGCCCGATCGGACCACCCGAGCTACCAAATTTGTGGGCGTGGCCTGTCACCGGGTGACCAGAGGAAACTAAGTGGAGCATCGGGCGACCCGAGGGCATTGGATGAAATACCGGGTGAGCCGAGAGCATACTGAAAATTATCGGGCGACCCGAAGGCAAAGCTTGCGGAATTCAAGGCATGTGAAGAAAGCATCCCCAAATTGCATTAGAGAAGAGATTTTCATGCTAGCTAGATGCTATTCTTCTGATGTTTCCAAAGAGCGGTTACTGGGAGACCAGTCAAGTTTTTGAATGAGTACCCGACTAACAAAATCACTGGTTGCTCATTGAATTTGAACACTGATTATGCTATGACATGGACTTGTGAAATCCTAAAAGAAATCAAGAAAGAATGGAATTGATCTCGTAGGAGTGTTCAGTGGTTCGGAACCGCTCTCTGTACAGCAACTTGCTCTTCTTGGTCTTCTGATTGTCTGCACATCCGTACGTTTCACTTTCATCGCCGTTCTCATTTTTGATTGATCTTGAGGTGTGGGATGGTGAGCAAATCCGGGCCACTGATATCTCATAAACATACCTTTGGCTAAGAAGAAGCAATGAGCAAAAAATTCAGAATGCCTACGATATGGATCAGTTGCGCCAGAATTTCTTACTGTGGAGGGCCCCGCGTTCACAATGGATAGCGGTGGCCCGTAGCACCCTAATTCCTAAAACGGACCCGCTTTTCTCGCAAGGTGGACCTCCACATCCTCGACGTGTCTTAGAGGAGTGATGACAAGAACAACATTGAAGTCAAAACGGCATGGTGTGTCGACACGGTGGCCGAGTGGATAAGAAAGCGGATTTCCAAGACAGATTTCAGTGCGAAGGACAGGTTCGGATCCTAAAGGTTGGAAGGGCTGCGATAAAGCACTGATTGGGGGTTGAAGAGTTTGCATTTTCCTTTCCGGACATTCTAAGTTGAAATCTGCTTGTCTCCAAGCTGCCACGAGCAGCTAAGCGCAGGTAGGGTTGATTTTGATTTTAACTGCCAAGTGAAGTGCGGGTGAGCCGACAGCCTTTACAGTGCGACCCGACGGCCATTTCAGAGCGATCCGAGGATAAAGCGTCGGGTCACCGGGTAATCGCCGTCGGGTAGCCCTGTGTTATTGCCTGAGAATGAATGAGACCAGCCTGATCATCCGGCTAACGCCGGACTCTCAGGCCTCTTTGTGCTCGCTTTGCTCGCATATTTTATTGTCCTCAGATAAGATTAGTTCAGGTGCATGAACAGACACTATCCACAGAGAAGTATTCTTTACCGCGCTTCATGGAACCATTGACCTATTATGGACAGCTCCTTTCCAAAAATTTGTGGTGACGCATTTCGGTCCGGTGTGGTGGACATAAATAGTAAAAATTGACCGAGTAAATGCAAACTGGGGTTGGACCTGAACACCGGTGCACCCCTTCTCTCACCATTGGACCCAACTCCACAAGTTTCCCCACTTTTAGATGCCGGCGCACTCTTATCACACCGTTGGACTCGACTCCAGGCGTTCCTTCATTTATGGACGCCAGCGCACCCTTATCACACCGTTGGACTCGACTCCAGGCGTTCCCCCATTTATGGACGCCGGCGCAAGCTTATCATATCGTTGGACCCTTCCTCAGGCGTTTTCCCACTTTCGGACCCCGGCGCACCCTTATCACGCCGTTTTACCCGTCTCCGGGCGTTGCCCCATTCATGGACGTCGCGCGAGCTTATCATATCGTTGGACCCGTCAGCAGGCGTTCCCCCTATCTTGGACGCCGATCACACCGCCAGCCCACCTATAACATGCTCTATGCTGCAATCCCCATCCTTGTCACTCCTCACCCGTCTGGTTCATCGTCCTCGTTATAAAGGCATACTACCCGTCTCTTTCATTTTATATGGTCCTGTGATCATAAACTTATCTCATTCATTCCGACCGTGGTGAAAACAACTGCCGGCCATTAACATGTCTGAACATGACAAAAGTGGCCCGAAACGCCCTTAAATCAAGGTAGAAATCAAAATTTACCGCATTTTCGAACATAACTCGATGCGCTGAACACAATGGTGTAGGTATTCTCCGTTTTCGATGGCTGGTTCTCGTGCACATACACACACATGAACTGCCAATTAACCCATTGACGACCGCGCGCATTTTTGCGTGTCTGGCACGTAGGACCAACGCCCCTTTCGAGAGTGCGGCGCCACCGTTACGATAGGAGAATCGAGTATAAAACAGATCTTTCTGCAAAAATAATCTGAAATCTAATTCTAGAAGATCGACATTATCATCTGACCAAAAAAGGAGAGAACCTAAAAGTTTTTTGCTTTCATTGAAGCCGAAAGAAGTTTGTAAAAGGTGTTTTGAGTGCTGTGAGGGAGTGTCCAGAGACTATACACGTTTCTAAGGCTCGAACCTAACTAATAAGGAAGCGCAGGATGTGACGAACGTGTTCCTGTGTAGGAAATATGGCTTTTGTACAGAGTGTTTTCATCCACTACAAAAGAAATGTAAAGCAATCTTCCTCGACATCAAAATTCCATCCTTTTCATGATGTTTGTCGCGATAAAGGAGAACTCCTCCTTGAACTGCACTTGCTGGAGACCTTTTTAGGAAGGGCTGTAACCATTCCATATGGAAATGCTGCAAAGTAGTTCGAAAAAAAGGTCCAGTACTTGTCAAGAAGGGCGCGGCTCACCAGTGAGCCGCGCGGTCCCACGCGACGAAAAAAGCGCGGCTCACCGGTGAGCCACGCGGTCGTCAATGGGTTAAGAAAAAGTAAGATAAGCTTATGATCACAGGGCCGTAAGAAAAGAGACGGATTGGGTGCCTTTATAACGGAGAGGAGGAACAAGACAGACGAGGGATGACACGGATGAGGATTGTGTGATGTGATAAGGGTGTGATAAGGATGCTACGGCGTCCATAAGTGAGGAAACGTCTGAAGTCGGGTCCAACAGCGTGATAAGGGTGCGCCGGCGTCCAAAAGCGGGAAAACGCCAGGAGTCGGGTCCAACGGCTTGATAAGGGTATACAGGCGTTCAAAAGTGGGGGAACCTCTGAACACAGGTCAAACGGTGAGAGAAGGGGTGCACCGGTGTTCAGGTCCAACCCCAATTTGCATTTACTCGGTCAATTTTTACTATTTACGTCCACCACACCGGACCGAAATGCGTTACCACAAATTGTGGGAAAGAAGCTGTCCATAATGGGCCAATGGTTCCATGAACCGCGGTAAAGAAAACTTCTCTGTGGATAGTGTCGGTTCATCCACCTGCACAAATCTTATGGAGGAGAATGAAAATACGCGAGTGAAGCGAGCACGAAAAGATGCCTGAGAGTCCGTCGTTAGCTGGACCATCAGGCTGGTAAACAAAGAATTGTTTTTTGTCCTACAACATGATATGAAAAAAGTTTTGGAACGCAAGTGTTCTAGGTGATAGTAGAAAACGTTTTCTCAGCAAGAAGTAAATTGAAAAAGGACATCTTCTTCTTACCAGTGTTCGATGAGCGCTTCACAGAGACAGAGGAGCAGATGTCCATCGTACTCCATCTAAGGAAGGCGCTAAGCGCTAAAAGCTCACTGGAATAAATACTAACACAAAAGCGCTCATCGAACACTGGTGAAGAAGGTAAATCTACATGAGGCTTCATGACAGCACAATATTGAAACAAATGAAAAAGGACAGTATATGTCTATCGTTCTAATTGCTGCTCAATTTTTGATACAGATAATCCATTCAGAATAAAAAATATCTGGATGATTCTGATACCAAGACACTTTAAAAAAACACATGAAGATTAAAGAAGAGCAGTGTATTACAAAGAACTACACTTCGGTGGTTTGTATCACTCCATTGAAGAAGGATCTGAGCAGGAGCGCCATGCTCTACTACGGCTGGTACTGCATCTGTGATATATCTCTAAAATCGCCAACACATCATAATTATGGCAATGAAGAGGAAGCTGAGGGAAACCCACATATTTGTCTTCAAAGGTTCTTCGGGATGGTAGATAGATCTGTGTTTCACCACCCACTTTCAAAACTCGTCATTCTTCAGCCTGAATTTACAGCCAATTTCCTTATCACCTCGTTGGACCCGACTCCAAGCGTTGTTCAACTTTTGGACGCAGATGCATCCTTATGACCCCGTTGGTGCCAACTCCAGGGTTGCCCCACTTTTGGACGCCGGCGCACCCCTATCACAGCAGAAGACCCGTCTCTCCTACTTCTGGCCGCCGGCGCACGTTTATCATCGCTGTGGACTCGCAGGGAATCTGCTAGCAAGTCTGGAATAGAATAATTGCCCTACTCTCTTCAAAACAGAATGAAGGATGAACGAATTTTATGACACACAGACACACACATCACACACACCGCACACACCATACACACGTGCTTTTCTGATCCGGAAGACTACGCTCACGCCCCCGCCCTGCGTTTGATCCAGCAGCTAGCTTCGTGATTGAAAAACAGGCTTAGAAATTCGTTTGTGTGATTCTGCAGAGATCTGACCAGTTAGCTAAATCATCGAATCGCCCATTTCAGGCTTTGAAGACGGCGACTTGCCGAAAAATTAGCCAAAATAAACTGGCTGCTAGCCTCGCCTGAAGCCCACAGAATCAACAAAACCTTTCAAGATACGTTGAAAGAAAATGAACGGAATGAGAGCGGCTAGTAGAAAGAAAGTGGTAGTCGATAAAAAAATCGAAATTGCAAGTGGAAACACTGATGCATAGAGGACTTCTTTCTTCCCTCCCTTCCCTCTTCCTTCCATCAGCGACATTTTCCTTCTCATAATCTCTATTCTTGAAGCTTGCTGATTGATCCGCCCTAGAGAGTGATCTAATTGTTCTTGGCGTCTTCCAGTACAGCTATATAGCGAAATGAATCCAGCAAATTATGCTGAAAGCTTTATAGCAAAACCACACAAATTTGCCTCAAATTTTAGCAATTCTGCGACGTTACGACATGGGACATTGCCAAGGGTCGGTGTGAGCAGTTAGGAGGCTACCTTGCACAACCCAAGGATCAAGAATCTACCGAATTTCTAGGGGGTGAGTTTTTGGTAATCCAGTTAAAAAGTACACTACTCCAGCACTTGCTAGCTCTAAAAATTCGATATCCGAACATTCGTGTTCAAAAGGAGTGTGGCATCTTTTGATGGGCATTGGGATATCAAAAGAATCCGGTTCTATTTGACGAGCTGATTCTAGTGATTTACCTGAAATCTGAGAAAACTCGAAAAAAAAAACCCAGTTTTAAGGCAAAATTGGTACAATAGAGGAGAGCTTCCTTACTAGAGAACTAGAAGAAGCAGATGAGAAGTTGAAGGCACTATGTCAGCTCAGAAATCGCGCTCGAGATTTACACGGTGCAAGCCGTTGAGCACAGAGATATACTCTAAGTTGGAACGTTGAAAACCCCACAAGTTACGGATTCCTTTGTTCGAGAATTCTGAAATTCTCGACCAGTGGACGAGAGGTTTCATTCTGTAGCAAGGCTTGTTTAGGGTGCGGCATGGTTTTCTAACATGGCAATGTTTGTTCATTTGATAATAGCTACTGCTAAGGAGTTCATTTTGATGTGCAAACTTGATTTATCATCCACATTCCCTAGTTTTCTATCAGACAAACTCATTCCCGTCATAATTAGCATTACCATTATTAACAGTGTCCCCCTCATTATTAGCATTATCGTCACTTAAAAAAAGGGTCCTTGACATTTTTTCTCAAGTTCCAAGCACATCAAAGGAATCGGCGCGTCGAGAAGGATCGGATTCTGTTGAAATCCCAATACCCATCATGAGGCGGTACACAGCCTTTGATACACTGCTAGGAAGCTGGAAGAAGTAGAGCTGAGAAGTTAAGACTGCACATTGAAATGAACGTCTCAGCTGTAGGTTGTATCGACTAAACAAGTACTGCCGTGTTGGAAGATTATGCCGCACTCTCATTTTCTTCATTCTGCAGGACTTCGCTGCAGAATGAGGAAAATGAAACCTCACATACACTGACCGAGACCTTCGGTCTCGGTCGAATTAATCCGGAACTTATGAAGTTTCTGAAACTTGACGTACATCGTTGTGCTCAGCGGTTCGCGTATGTTCGACTGAGGTGAGAATCTTGAACGAGACCCCTAAGCTGATACACTGCTTTTGAGATTGCACGTTAAAATTACCCTCTTTCAGCAGTAGCTATTATCGACTGAGCAACTGCAGTGTTTTTACGTGCCGCACCGCCAACAAGCTCTCGCTGCGGAACGATGCCTATTCTCCTTTGGCCGAGAGTTTCGAATATCTCGGCCAAAAAATTCCGTGACTTATGGGGTTTTCGACTTTTTCCTGAGACCTAGGTCCGTAGCAAAGTGTCCAGTGCGATCATCGCACACCACCTTCAGGGCGATGATCGCACTTCGCGTTGGAGAAGAGTATGGTGATCATCGCCACGGTGAATCGGGCGGGCCGTACATGAAAAGTGATCAAATGTACCTGTTTCACGTACTCCCACATCACTTCCGGGGCTGTTCTAGCATGTGAGACAGTTATGTGCCGTTGCGGTTAACAAGCTAGGCCGAGTACGACTTGTCAGAAGCACCAGAAGCACCTCTGTGCTTCTGACAAGTCGTACACGTTCGAGCTAGTACTGTGCTGTGGGGCAAAAATCAACATGTCTGAGTCCGTAGGCTCAGATGCATTCTGTGCAATTCGCGCACCTGATCATACGTAGCTTCACACCATCACCATACTTCGTACTTAGTGAGATGCTCCGAGGACTTCACTCGGCGACTCTTCAACCCGCAGAGTGTCTAGTCGAAAAAGGATGGCGATCATCGCCCTCCAGGGCCATGAGATCAGCGCCCCGCACATACGTGCTCGCAGCACCATCATGGATGGTGATGGTCTTTCATTCCTCAGTGTAGGAAAGTCGTCGCGCGATCATCGCCCCAACTGTGGCGACGAGTTGTGCAGGCAGGTGATCTCACCGCCATGACACTTTACTACGGGCAATAAAGTGTGTTTCGCGCTCGGCGGCTCGAACGTGTTCGGGTGACGTGAGAACCTCGAACGCGATCCCTGAGGTGAGACGCTGCTCTTTGTAGGGAGAGTGTGAAAGTGGCAAAGTCAACGACACCGTAGCCTTCTTTCTCCGCTATTCGCTCCAAAAAGCTCCGCTTCAAAAAGTATAAACAGGGTCAAACATCACAATAGGAAAAACTGACCCTCAACACGACATCCTATTATTCCCTCGTCCAACCCCCACCTTTTCACGACCCCCCCCCCCCCCTGCTCCCGCATGTTTGCTCTGTACACTGAACAGCTTCAAGGAAGCAGGCACAAAAGAAGCACACTAGAAGCCCAAAATTAAACTGAAACAACTCTGAAGTCGATGTGTATCGCTTCTTATCGGATCGATCGGTCCCCAACGCCCCCAAAAGCACGAGCCGGGACCGCTTCAAAATTTAGTGTGGAGAATAGAGGATGAAAAGATTTAAAAATGAAGTGAGGGAAATGAAGAAATCGATCAATTACACATGCGAGAATTCGCCTGCAGGGCCCACCAGTTCGTGGAAAACTAGGGTGACTTAGACCTCGCACTGAAGTTCTCTAACTCAAATTCAACAGATGATCGTCAACATATCTACAGAGAACGATAAGCTCTAATTTTTGCCAGATTTCAACTTTCTAGAGCTCCACATTTTTTTGGGAGCTCGATGGGGAACGAGCGAACTTCGTGGAGCCAGATTCTGTACTCAAATGGGAAATCTCTTCACCTAAAACTCATAGTAAGAAAAGTTTTTGTAATATCTGCAAATTGCTTCTCAGTGATTTCCCAAACAGATTTACTCCATTTTCACCATCTGTTCAAATTGCTAGGTTTTCACTTCTTCAACTCCCTTGACGAGAGTTTGCCTTCTGCCAAAATTTCACTACCTCTATGTGATAGAGCTCCAAGAATCCACACTTCATCCCCATTATCGCGCCTCAATGTTCGCTTCTGCTTGAGTGAGTTAGATAGAAAATTTTGTCTCGGAGAACTGAAAAGTTGAAAAATTTCCCATCTACCTCCCAAAAACGTTGTAGAAAATTGAAGCAACACTGGCAGAAGATAGAGCTGATCGTCCTCTACGGACACGTTGAAGAGCATTTGCTGATTTCAAGTCAGAGAACTTCAGCACGAGGTCTAAATCACCCCACTTTTCCACGTTCTGACGGGCCCTGTAGGCAAATTATCGCATGTGCAATCGATCGATCTTGCTACCCACCCTTCATTTTCAAACGATTTGACCCTCTCTACTTCAAACTTGATTCTGAAGTGATTCCGACTTCGCAAAAATCTACTGAATGCCCCGGGAATGAAACCTGTGGGTGCGCTGAGGCCGATTATTCTCAAACGCTGCCATTCAGTCATGTTTTGACACGTCATGACGTAATCGTCTTGCTGGCAAGCTCAGACCGTCATTTGTCATACTGTCATAAAACAATCATGAATTTACATTCAATGATCAAGCTACCACTCTACTTATCCCACCCTCACCTCTCCAATACGATCCCTCCCCCTTCCTCCATACGAGGTGATCTCAGCAGAAATGTTTAACTCGGAGTTCAGCTAGGTCGTTTCATACTTCGCCGATTTCGTAAGTATCGAGATATGAAGCTGAAATCGGAGTCGATGATACCATCGGAGTTGAGTAGGAAAATGAACTCGGTGTTGAACATGTAGTCAACCCCTAATTGATCAGAAATAGCGTGGCCAGCATAGAAGAGAGACAAGCACCTCTCGACTTACTTAAGCTCAATTCTGAGTTTACGTGCATTGTGACCGATTAACGTGAAGTGCTCTGTGTAACTGGTTCAATTCCTTCGACCTGATATGATAACGACCCGCATGGGTATATAAACGAATGAGGAAGGCGAGTATCGTTCAGACACAATGGAGGTGAATCGAACGCCGTGGGGATGTGGAGGCAACAGAGGTCGCATACCATTTCATTTCCATTTTTCTCCAGCGCTTAGCGAGTAAATTTCTTGGACTATTTCGTTCCACCGCAACTTGGCGCAGGCGCACCCTTCCCGTGGCGTCGTCTAGAAACTGGAAGCGAAGAAATGCCGCAGAATTCTGAGATCCACAACGTATTGAAGAGAAGTCGATACTCGCTTCACGATGGCTTCATTTCGTAAAACTTGTCCGACCTCTCATCTCGACAATGAGTGGTCGGATGAAGTATTACTACGGACCTTGATTTTTCCCTAGGACTTCGATTTATACTGTTTGCGTAACGCTTATTTCAGATAAGAATATCCCCAGACTTCGCCGGTTCGAAATGAATAAGAATGATTTGGCGATATAAGGGATAAGGATAGTTGAAATGATACGTATCGATTGCCACGTTACATCGCCATGGATCGCTGCCAGACGGAGCCCATCGCCCGTACTCTCGAAGATATGCCCAAAATGAAATGGCGATGTGAATGATAGCGATAGTGGAATCGATGCCTATCGATTGCCACGCCCCATTTATTAGCATCCCTCTTACGTCTTAGGTCTCCACATTCACTTATCCATGTGGCGATCGTTGTGGCCATCGCCACGATTGCTGGCGAAATCTGGGGATGCTCTAAGCCCGAACAGTTGCGTGACACCACCATTGATCCTATGGTTTTCCAAATCTGACCGGCTGATATGTGAAAAGCCCTGACGATCCGGTTTCTTCACGGCATTTCTGAAGACATAAACAGGAAAGATGATGAGTTGAAGTTCAAAGATAAGAATCTGCATTCACATTTCATTACAACTATAAGTGGCCTACACATATGGCCTTTCTTGTTGGGGCAGGAGGGAGAATTCCAACAAAAAAGACGAATATTGGGAGTAAGTGAAAAAAGGAAAAGAAGAACGAATAGAATGGATAAAAGAACGAGCTCTAGTATGGGCGGGATCGGAAAAGAAGGGAAGAGGCCACAGCAGTCTCACGCGTGAAAGAGATTCGCCCCTTTTATACCCTAGGTCAAGCGTCCGATGGGAATTTCCCATGAGGGGGTCGTGTGGGGGAAGGGGGAGGGGACGTATTGAAGAGGTGAGGGTGGGATAAGTATGTAGAGTGGTAGCTTCTCAGGCACTTCTAGGGGACCAGCCGCTGACCTTAATCTGACGGGCCACGTAAGGGATGAAAACTGGTCAGCAATTGGATACGCGGGCGGTCAGCTTCTGATCGAAAGCAGACCAGCCGCGCACCCAATTGCTGACGGGCCGCTCTTCATTTCTTGACTAGACGAGCACCCTTGCTTTCCCTTTTTGAATTCAGCCCTCCTTGCATGTTTTCCGTTCTGATACATCCTTGTCATGCATCTGACATCGTCAATCATATGTATATCATCATTGTAGGCTATACGCAGGCTCACACTTGTGCGCACCTTACAGCGGGGTGCATGGCGAGACCGCCAGGCACCACGGGCAAGCACTATTGCATTTTGCTGCACCACTGGTTCGATTCTCGGTATTGCAAAATAGTTTTTTTAAAGGGCGGAATCTCTTCAAAATTAATTGTGAAGCAAAGAGGGTGCAAATGTTTGGAGATAAAGAGCGGAAAGCTGATTTGATCGATTGCTCATGCGAGAATTCGTCTGCGGGCCCCAATAGCTAGTGGAAAGGAAGAGCAGCTTAGACCTTGTGCTGAAGTTTGTCGATGACAAGAAGTGCTTTTTTATTCATGGAGAACGATCATCTCTCTCTCTTCCCAGGGTTTCAATTTTTCAGGGCTTCACACTTTCCTGGGTACTTTATTGGAAATCGATGGGAAATGTGACGAATTTCCCATCAATTTCGCGTTCTAAACTGCGGGAGACCTAAATAGCTTGGTGGGGCCAGATTCTGCAATCCAATGGGAATTATCTCCACTAAACCAGTAGAAGAACAACTCCGTGAAGTGAAAAAAAACAGCTGATCGTCCTCTATGAATGCAGAGGAAAGTTTTTGGTGACATCGAGTCGGACAACTACAGCACAAGGTCTAAACTGCTCTACCTCTCTACGAACTATTGGGGCCTACAGACGAAAGAGCAATCAATCGAATCAGCTTTCCACATTTCATCTCCAAACAGTTGCATCCTCTTCGCTTCACAATTAATTCTGAAAAGATTCCGCCCTTTCAAAAAAAAAACTTTTTTTACAACACCGAGAATCGAACCAGTCGTGCAGCAAAAGCCAGCCCCGCAGCTGATTTTCCGCATGTGCTGCCTGGCAGTACCGTTATCACAAGTAGTGACATAGCCTATCCCTTATTGCAATTACAACTCACCACGATCATCCGTGACGCACACACGTTTGAGGGCCTTGGTACGCATTTGACGTAGGGCAGACCAACACGGGATCGAATGAACTGTATTTACACTGTTGGGTGAAGATAGGTAATACTTCATATCACATAAAAGAACTTATTTACACTTGGGGTGAGCGGCTGGTCCGCTAAGATAAAAAGGGGTGCGTGGCTGGTCCGCTAAGATAATAAAGGATGCGCGGGCGGTCCTCTACAATAAAGAAAGGTGCGCTTGCGGTCCCCTAAAACTGCGTGAGTTGACCATTGAATGTAAATTCATGATTGTTTCATGACAGTATGACAAATTACGGTCTGAGCGTTGGTGAGAGGTACTTGAACGTGTTCAGAGGTATTTAAACCTATCAAAACCGGGTTGAATCGGTTTCCATCGGAAAACCCAGATATCCTTGACGACATCTGAGTAGGGATCCTGCCAACTTGATTCTTCGCGATTTTGGCAGTGGACGCCAATGGTTTTTCAAGGTGAACTTCATATTCGAGGGTGATCTTATAATTGTGAATAGCACTGTATGCGCTCGTCATTACCGTCACTCTCCATACGTGAGGCCATCATTACAATTATAAAGTGACAGGAGCACCAGCTCCAACTCTTTTAGTCGTAGGAGAAGCCTTGGCCAGGAAAGCGACACCCTCGCATAACTAATGATAACCAGAGAAACTCAGCCTTCTTCGCTTGGAGAAATGCGCAGTAGATTCATATTTTCCTTCTACTGCTTCTAACTTCTCCTTGATATTTCGAATTCCCATCTTCTTCTTCAGCGTTTTTCCCGTTTTGAAAAAACTCGAAAATACGAACAACAACAAAAAAGCATATTCACCCCCATTTTATAAAACAGTTCCGTGAGAATTTTTGACCTATGCTCCGTGTCATCACATCGTACTACAGCGCTCTCAACTAGCAGTGGACGCTCGGACTGGGTGTGGCTTGGAGGCCGAAGGGAAGGCGATACGTGGTACTGGGTACATAAAGATAAGCAGAAATGGAAGCCGTTTACCTTCACGTGGTGGCACCAAGGCGAGCCGAATTATTGGTTGAGAGACGAATATTGCTTAAACGTAAGTAGATAACTGACAAGTCACATACATGCTCGATTTTTTCAAGATTTCAAATACCAAACAGGACTTTATTCAGTTTTTGACGGTTTCAGGGGTTAGCCTAAAAATAAAAAATGCGCCTATCCTTGTTCATCACAACAGCCGCGCTACCAAACTCATTTGCTCTCGAATTTGAAAGAATTCGAGATGCGATTAATTACGAATGTTGACTGCTCAATATCCTCCAATCTGTGGCTCAGAGAAAGCTAAAGAAGAAATAATTATCTTCTTCGTAGCTTTAAAAAATTTCTCTCAGCATTAGAATTGCGCCATACTTCATTATATTAGAGAATACATTCTGTACTTTTTGACCGGATGCATTAATCCATTCTTTGAAATCAATGTTGAATATGTAAGGATGTCGCGGACCTCCCTCATGCGGGTGATTTAAAGGCAGCAAGAGCCGAAAACTTCGACTCCGAGCTGAGGTGCAGGTGGTGAAGTACAGACTCAGCACATCATAAGTGTGAAGCGAACACAGACAATGATGGCTTACCTGCAGTTCTGCGGCGCCACGTCATCCGGGCCAGTCACCTTTACGGGCTTCATCAGGCCTTCAGTGCCGTTTCTACCTCAGACACAGAGATTGGCTTCACCGCTCCATGTACTGGGTTAGCGTGTGGGATTGCCGGATGTGGAAGTTCCTCGTTACAAATGCCTTCGAAGTATCGCTTCCATCGCTCGCCTACCTTCTTCCGGTCAGTGACAAAGTTCCCATCCTCGTCGTTCACGCTAAGCATTTGACGACATCTTTTGTCTGGCGGTATCGTGCTCGAGCCAGCTTGTAGAGATCCCGCTCATCTTCGCATGTATCAAGCTTTTTGTAGAGATCTTCGAAACGGGATGCCTTCGCCACTGCAACCGCTTCCTTTGTTTCGCTCTTGTCGGCGAGGAAAGCGTGATAGCATCGCTTCTTTGCTTGCAAGTGACAGTGTCATCCAAATCCAAGACATCTTATCGATTTTCATCCGACCAGACCTCGTGATACCCACCGCTGTTCGTGTAGCAGTGCGCATGGTTTTTGTAACCTCGTGCCGCGCGCTCTCAACGTTATAGACTCGGTTCAGCTGAATGCTCTATGATTTCATTCCCTTTTTCCTTCCGTCGCCACCATTTGATTCTCTTCGGTCCGTTTCGGTCTTCACGGTGTTGTTTCGGTGGTTCAATGCGTAACGCGCAAAGGATGATGCTGCTTCGAATGGAGTGACCTTAGTGTCGAGAACAACTTTCAGATTACGTCGTCGCACTAGTATGAAATCGATTTGTGACGACGTGGTGCTGCTGTAGTACTTCAGGAGTTGCTTCACTCGCCTACGGAACCATGTATTGGTGATCACAATTTTGTGGGCATCTACGCATTCCAGGACTTTCTTTATCAGTGTTTTGTTCACCAACACCAATTCCTCCATGTGCACAGTCTCCGTTCTTTTCCGTACCAACGTGCCCGTTCAAGTCGCCATTCACTACCACGAAATCTTCGTTTGGAACGGCCGTGGTCTACTCGGCGAGTAGAACTCAGAAAGCATTCTTGATCTTGTCAGAGAGCCCGGATGGTGGAGCATATGCTGAGAAGAAATGGGTCTTCACTGAACCGTAAACAATCGTGATATTTATCAGCCGGTCATCGTAGCAATGTTCTTCGGTGATGACATCACGGAAATACTCAGAAACAATGATGCCGACGCCTGCTTTCGTTCTAGGGCTG
Source organism: Ancylostoma caninum (assembly GCA_037903475.1). Taxonomy (NCBI): domain Eukaryota; kingdom Metazoa; phylum Nematoda; class Chromadorea; order Rhabditida; family Ancylostomatidae; genus Ancylostoma; species Ancylostoma caninum. The sequence continues at coordinate 620,756 of JBAJFG010000383.1, read as the reverse complement.
CCATGATACGTCATCTTGTAACCGCCTCCAATTTCTTTGGACAACGCTCCACTTATAGTCTCCTGTACGGCACAGATGTCAATGCGTCAGCGCTCCAGCATATCAGCCAACTGGCGTGAGCGCCCAGTCATCGTCCGCACAGTCAGTGAGACAAAACGAATCTTTGGGACTAGCCTATTTAGCCAACGGTGTCTCTGCAACATCGGTAGCCTCCGCACACTTGACACGTCTACTGGGGCCCGTAGCTGCGCTTCGCTTCCGTGGTACGCCCTAGCTTTCTTCATATTCTTTGACAACTCCATCCATTTATGAAGGACCTCGGCCGGCTTGTCACTTGACTTGTCGCCGGAATCGAAACCATCCGCTGTCAACTCTCCTCACCACTCCTCACCAGAAGCATTATGTGGAGGAGCGGACGTCGCCACCGATGAGCACTTCGAATGAACGTGTAATATCACTAAATCCGCATCAGTGTGAAAAGCCGGAAGAACTCCCGAGCGAAGCTGAGTATGCCGCTTGTACCATCTCAAAACAGGTTATCAGCAACCTTTTCCAAACTTGTCGACAAAGAAGAGCCGTAGCAAGTTCCGGAAAGTTTTTTGGTTACAAAGGTGTCAGCAAGTTGCCGGCATCCTTTCAGCCGAACAAATTGTCAGCAAGGTAGGCTCAAACCCTCAAAGTTGCAGGCTAATTTCCTCATCAGCATAAAGTAGAGACAACTACATATATAACGGGACGGTGGTCATGGTATGCGACTACAAAAAGTCTGTTATCATCTTTGTGACAAAAAAAGGCGAAGGTGGGTGCGCATAAAGCAGTATTAAGAGGCCCACTGTTTGCTCGCACAATCGATGGTTCGAATTAGCGCCGTCACATTTACCCTTTTTTATCTTCTAAAGGGCGAAGGCAAGTTTTTGGCAAACTTTGTACTGCTGAGAAGTTGTTAGAAAAAAAAGGCGGGAACAAGTCAACAAGCTTAGATGCGAGAAAGTTACAAATGCGATCAGAAGCTTTATCCTTAAATGCTTGTCAGCAATTTCTTCTCGAGGTTCTGATTATAAGTTTTCGTTCCTGAGCATCATCAACGCTGACGTCACTGCTGCTGCAGTGGAAGGCATTTTATCCTGAAACAGGGCGGCGAAAGGAAGTCAAAACACCCACAAAGTTCTGCAATGTGTATTCGATTTGCGCGCCTACGACAACTGCTGCTCAGAAGCCCTAGAACAATGTGTTGACAAGCGAGCAAGTTTTTGATCGCTTGTCAACACATTGTTCTAGGGCTTCCTCGCGCCAAAGCTTGTTGATATCTTGTTTTCACCCTTTCTTGCCTACATATTGTCGGCAGCATAAACTTGTGGACAACTTGCCGCCATTCTCTCTTGTCGGCTCCAAAGCTAATTGGCAACTTGTTTCGCTTATTTTCGCTGAAAACTTGTCGGCCGTGTAAAATTGCCCGAAATTTGCTCCAGCCTCTTCTTGCTGGCAACTTGTCGAACGTTAAGGCTTCCAAGAAGAAGGATCTGCCTTTGATCGTCATAAATTGATAGCAGTTCTTCTCAATTGTAACAAGGTAACCACGTGTCCTGAATGATTTTAAAGTTCATTACGCGGGCTAGAAAGCTAACATGCAACATGCTTTCACTCTCTCGAAAAGTTGTTGAGCTGAAAGGTTTTGGTGAAAGGTGGAAAGTTGTTGACAACCCCTGCAACCAGAAAACTTGCTGGGAAGTTTTATTCTTAAGAAGGTGTCGACAACTTGCTCCGGCTCTTTCTTGTCGCAGGTTATTGGGGGAAAAGTTGCTGACAACCAGTTCTTGGATGGCATGATGACTCACTACTCGTCGACAACGATATGCTGGGTAAAAGATTTCCTGCAAGTTGTTCTAGGGCAAAGATATGCTGACAACTTGCTCTATGAAAACTTGGTCGACAGAGCCTCAGCAAGCTGAACGTATTCCGTAAGACTCCTCTCTCTGCCAAAGCCTGGATGAGACCGAGCTCTATGTGCCAAGTGAAGAAGGGCGGATCGTCGAGCGGACCCCCATACGAATGCCATATTGTTACTGTGAAAGGGTATGGTTTCTGCAAGGACACCTAACAGCGAAAATTTTCGACAGAGTACTGTTCAGCCTTTAACATTCAAGGGTGGCGATGGGAGGGAACAAGGCAGACCAGAGCGGACGCCCCAGTCCTGTGGAGGGTGGATTCCACGAATGCAAGAGGTGTTGAATCTGGTGATGGGCCAGAAATCACTATTTTTCAAGTGGACTATAGCAAAGTTTTGTCCAACAGGACCGAACACCTATGGCGTGGCTTTCAGGACTATCATTCGTGCAAGATGTTCTCCGAGACGTTAATCTCTAGAAGAGATCTATCAGATCCCATTGTACTTTCCATTCTGGTACTAGAGAGCATGGTCTAGCAATCCTTTACAGAGAACTCGCACCTTAAAAAGATGTTATCTCCTATGCTGTTGCTGCTAGGTGCTGAAATGGGCTGAAACGGGCTGGAGGACTCAAAAATTGGGTTCAGCAGTGCGTTCACAGCAGCTACTGCCGTACGGATGACCTAATTTAAAGGCAGCACTCACGTAGATTTCCACGTTGGAGATTTTGCGTTATATCGGGGTTTTTAGGGACGACGAACTCATCGACAATGAAGAAGTAGCGTGAAACACGCGGAAGACACAGAAAATGATGGCGCTATTTCATGTGCGTCCGCAGAGCGGACGAGTGTTCCGTGATGGGTCCCGCCACGAAGCTCTGCAAATGTGCACATTCCACGCAAACCCCTCACTAAAGCACATGCGCGCACTCTGTCGATGGCGTTAATTCAAGCGACGGAACCCCTTCTGTCAGTGCCGCTATACTGCTCGAGGAGTATAGCGGTTTCGGTCGCGGCGTCGCGGCGACAGTGGCCGTCGTGCGTATTGATCGTGGGCGGGGCGTCGCTAGCGACGGTCGCCGCTGTAGTCGACAACAGCGACCGACCGTCGCGGCTGTCGTCGACACTGGCGACCGACCGTCGCGGCTGTCGTCGACACTGGCGACCGACCGTCGCCGTTGTCGTCGACAACAGCGACCGATCGTCGCCGCTGTCGACGACACGCCGTCGTCGATCCCGATCGACGACAGCGGCGACCGTCGCGGCGACAGACGTGAGTTTTTTGTTTTTGAACAGGTTTTTTATAATTTTCTGCAGTTGTTAGTTGTTCTCAGTTAAATCTATGTTTCAGGTGAGGCCTACTGTGCAGAACGAAGCAGCCGACTGAAGTGGGCTACCTCCGAATAATGGGATATCTATCAGGAATCGTGAAAGGAAGGTATGAGTGTTTAGCCTGGATAACGGATGGGTCCCGCCACGAAAATTCAAAAACCGAGAAAAACCCGAAAAAACCGGGAAAAATGCTTATACATACATACAGAGAACTCCGAACGGACGCAGTCAAGGGTCAGGAGCGCGGCGCGGCTCTCTTGGGCAGAGTCACGGGAGTTCAGCATAGTATGCGCCTGCGTCTCTGCCCATGAGAGCCGCGTTGCGATTCCGACTCTTGTCTGCGTACGTTTGGAATTTCCTATACATATATACATCAGTTTTTATGGAAAATTTTTTAAAAAATATTAGGCGTCGTTTGTAGTGTAGAACTGGAAATTGTGTGTAATTGCACAAAATGGGGGGTGAAGGCTGTATCTCGGCTGTATGTGGATGTGATGGCATATATGTATATATGCCATCATATCCACATACAGCCGAGAACAAAAAAACATAAACACACATATATGTATGTATGCCACGCCCCTTTGGACGAGCTACACCGACGGCTATGTGACCATTCGATAGAGCTCGATGAGGTGAACACATACATATATACATATATGCCATCATATCCACATACAGCCGAGATACAGCCTTCACCCCCCATTTTGTGCAATTACACACAATTTCCAGTTCTACACTACAAACGACGCCTAATATTTTCAAAAAATTTCCATAAAAAACTAGGTACATGCGTATATAGATGTATATATGTATGTATGTATAAGCATTTTTCCCGGTTTTTTCGGGTTTTGAATTTTCGTGGCGGGACCCATCCGTTATCCAGGCTAAACATTCATACCTTCCTTTCACGATTCCTGATAGATATCCCATTTTTCGAAGGTAGCCCATTTCAGTCGACTACTTCGTTCTGCACAGTAGACCTCACCTGAAACATAGATTTAACTGAGAACAACTAACAACTGCAGAAAAATATAAAAAACATGTTTAAAAACGAAAAACTCACGTCTGTCGCCGCGACGGTCGCCGCTGTCGTTGATCGGGATCGACGACGGCGTGTCGTCGACAGCGGCGACGATCGGTCGCTGTTGTCGACGACAACGGCGACGGTCGGTCGCCAGTGTCGACGACAGCCGCGACGGTCGGTCGCCGTTGTCGACGACAGCCGCGACGGTCGGTCGCCGTTGTCGACGACAGCAGCGACCGAAACCGCTATACTTCTCGAGGAGTATAGCGGCAGCCTGTCCAGAGAGGCAGATGTGTCCACGGCAGTATCTTTGCAGATAGGCCTCTATTCGCTGTGTTCAACTTACTCTTGTGATTGTCCAACGGGCGGCTACACAGTAAGCGACTCCCATCGGAGGTGAAAATTTTCACGAGTGCTGCCTTCAAGTTTAGCAAGTCATTCATGTGAAGTGGATCTTAGACATTTTGGTAAATTTTGTAAATAACCGAAAGACAGTCGTAATTTATTGGATTATTCAGATCATGGCTGATTTTTATGCTCAGCGTTCGCATTGGAACGACTACTTTTGCTATAGAAACCTCCCATACATATGTGAAGTTCCTCAATGTAACAATCTACCGAAAATTTGAAATAAAACTTTTTTTGATGAGAGTTTGGTACTGTAGAGCTAACCAGGGAACGATACTAGCGGGGTCCGACAACTCGTAGTGAAGGGTATATTGACAAATACAGTTTTCGATGCTGAACTCAAATCAGTTTTCCTTATCTGCTGCGGAGCTCTCTGTGAAGAGTTACGCGGCATGATTTCAGTTCGTTCAGAGCGGCCAAAATTTCGCTTCCTGGCTATATTCTGCCGAAAGATTGTGGGAACTTGTCTGGATCTAAGACAGTTTTAGAAGCATTGACCAATTACAGTCATTTGACAAGTTTGAGAAGGTTTCCACGTACATTTTCAGTGGAATATAACTCGAAAGTTGGATGTGGCCGGAAGAGATTAGCCGATATTATGCCACGTAACCCTTCACAGAGAGCTCCGCAGCAGATAAAGATAATGGATTTGAGATCAGCATGAAAAACTGCATATGACAGTGTACATTTCGACATGTATTGTCGGACCCCCCTAGTGTCCTTCCCTGGTAAGATATCGGTTCAATGTTGGATTGAAATATTGAAATGGTCGTCGAACAAAAATGGTCTGATACTGGATTGGGACCACCAGTGCATATCTGAAGGATGATGCCTCCTACTCAGACAAACTGTCGGAAATTCTGCAGCAGAACAGGGGCCTTTCAGAAATTCCGCAGCGGCAAGAGATGCCTTCCGGAAGAACAGCAGCAGAAAAGGATTCACAGGCAGAGAAATTCAGAGAAAAAAGCACTTCGGAACTTCCGCAACAGAAACGCGGATGAACTGTAGGAGAAACTTACTGCCCCGAACCCGCAAATTCCGCAGCAAGACACGTCCTCTAATGAAGTGGTACATTGATTTATTGGCCTGTCGAATTCGCCGCGAACCTTCATCATTACGTATCCAAATCATCGTTGTTGCTCATCATCTGTCACATTTTCTCGCAATCGCTGCTGTTATGTGAACCAAGAGAAAGAGAGAGACAGAGAGAGAGAGAGAGAGAGAGAGAGAGAGAGTGTGTGTGTGTGTGTGTGTGTGTGTGTGTGTGTGTGTGTGTGTGTGTGTGTGTGTGTGTGTGTGTGTGTGTGTGTGTGTGTGTGTGTGTTTTCGGAAATTGCGCAGCAAAATACTCTTGTTCGGAATTTCCGCAGGAGGATACCGGAAGTTCCGCAGCAGAACAGCAGAAAAACCGACTGGTTACCTGCGGAAATTTCGGTATTCTGCTGCGGAATTTCCGGCCCAGTGTCTGAATAAATACTAATAATTTCCGCAGGTGACCAGTCGGTTTTTCTGCTGTTCTGCTGCGGAATTTCCGATATCCTGCGAAAAATCGGGTAATCTGCTGCGGAAATTCCGAACAAGAGTGTCTTTCTGCAAAATTTCCGAAACGATTGTCATATATATATATATATATATATATATATATATATATATATATCAGTGGCGGACGCAGAAAGTGGGCGGGAGGGGGGGCGTGGGAAGAAAAGTGGGGTCTCCGCCGTTTTGGGGACCCAGACGGAAAATAAAATTAATAATAATATTAATTATAATAATAAACAATAAATAAAAAATATATTAAAAATAATAATAAAAATAAACAATTAAAAATAAACTAACACAAGATTTTTATTTGTATTGTAAAGTAATTTCGAAAATTTGGCGACCCATTCTCGGGGGGGGCGCGCCCCCCCCCCTGCGTCCGCCACTGATATATATATATATATATATATATATATATATATATATATATATATATATATATATATATATATATATATATCATGACTTATAATAACGGGCTTAGTCTGTCTGTCACGTGTGTGTCAGTGTGTGTGAAACGAAATTCGAGGGCGTGGCTTAGAGTGAAGAAAACGTTCTACACCGGGTCCACTGTTGCTGTAGGAGTGCGCCGGCGTCCAAAAATGGGGAAACGCCTGGAGTCGGGTCCAACGGTGTGATAAGGGTGCGCCGGCGTCCAAAAGTGGAGAAACACCTGGAATCGGGTCCAACGTTGTGATAAGGGTGCGCCGGCGTCCAAAGGTGGGGAAACGACTGGAGTCGGGTCCAACGGTGTGATAAAGGTGCGCCGGCGTCCAAAAGTGGGGAAGCGCCAGGAGTCGGGTCCAATGGTGTGATAAGGGTGCGCCGGAGTACGAAAGTGGGGAAGCGTCCGAAAATGTGGAGATCGACGGAGGAAGGATGCGCCGCTGTCCACTACCGAGGAAATGACATGAGTCATTTGCGTGTTTGCTCAATCTGTTCGCTGGCGCCTAACATCAATGGTAAAAAAAAAACTAGAAGGCAGACCTCAGCAGTGATTAGTATGCAATCCGTGTAAATCCCTCCTCCTTACTCTCTTCTCGCGTCCTTCTCTCATTCGTTTATGAATACACCGCACCCTCGTCATTTATATGTTCAAACTGTCTTTTATCACTTTACCAGTTATAACAAACAAAGAACCCTTTTTTAACGTTTACACGGTTAACCCTTTTTGATAGGCCAAGTTTCAAATCAAGAAAAGCAATGAAAAGGATGTGGAACGCATTATAAGTGGTAAGGTTGAGTTCATTAGGATGAAAAAGAAAGGAAGTCATGCGAGCGAAGCGAGCATTAGGAAAAGTCTGGAAGTCCGGCGTTAGCCGGACGGCCAGACTGGTATATATATACACCACGCACAATACACACAACTAGTATAGGGTGTATGGCAGGAGGTTGGGAACTTATGTGTTTCAATGAAAAATTATGCTCTGAACAGGCTCAGCTTCTATGCCAGCCCGTCTGAAACAAGCTGGCCTGTTCATCGAGCATACAATTCCTGGATTCATATAAGTTTTATGATCTGGTAGCATACATTTATTGTGAGTGCCATGACGCTTCTTCACCACAAATTTGGTGTCAATCGGTTAAGTCTCGACTCAACGGAAGAGTCCTCATCCCCACTGCTCCAGTGCTCACTCATTCAGACTCAGAATGTGAGCATACCTTTCTTTGTTTGCATAAGTTCACATTGTCTTAAAAAAAACTTTTAGTGTCACCCATCAAGCTGCTGTAATCCTTTAAAAGTGCAATTAGAATGTGCAAGCTTAATTTTAACCTGGTGGACGAGCACTTAGTGGAACAGTGGGAGACTATCCGGTGGGTTTTGCCACAGATGTAAGGAAGAATTACTACGGATGCAACCATTCTGCATCACCTAAAATCAACTGACTCACTTCATGAAATAGCATGCAAAGGCTCAGTACAAGGTAGCCCTTCGTTTCGAAAACACACGTCTTTTGGACAAATTCCTCCGAAACAACCGGGATGATGGGATAAAAAGTAATTCTATTCCTGTTCATTCTACGAGCTTGACGCGCTCTCCAGCAACTTATCTTGCTCACTTCACCATGCGTTTTATAAAGATCCAAGAGAACGTTGAGGGCAAACAGCACAAACTGAGCCATCTCAAACAGGGCAGGTTTTCAAGGAGCTGGAAGTGAGGGACTGTTCTGTCTCCGGCAACACTTGTAGAGAACTGAAAGAGCTATATAAGTCATTCATAGTGATTGATGTCGTTTCTGAAAAACTGTGATTTTGGTGAACATTGAGAGCCACTTATTAAACTTTTGCCCAACCCAACAGCACACAGAAGCTATTCCACCAATAGATCTGCTTCTGAGTTTACAAGTGTTTTCTCTCGTATTGCGGATGGTTGTGAAATAATACTTAAAATACTCGAAATTAATAGATAGTTTATGTGTATATGCAAAAGAACCAGCCATCAAAGGAAAAATATTTCTGCATGACGTTGTTCAGCACATTGAATTATAACGAAAATTGGGCAAATTTGTATTTTCCCCTTAGTGGACAAGTTTTTCAATCTCTTTTAATCATGCTCTTTTGTGTGGGTAATTCTTAACTGTTTACATCACAATGAAAATGAGTAAGACTGTTCTGTGATCATCATGTCATGTAAGGAGCTAGTGGGTATGTTTTAGAGAGAACGAAAGATCCAGATGGAAGAGAAACACCTAGCGCGGCAGCGATGAAGCACGGCAAAATGGAGTCTAAGAAGCTGGTCCACAGGAGGTTCTGGCACCCATTAGTGGAAAAATTATCTGAACTGGTGGTGCACCCGGGGCGGTCATGGTGGAGATGCTGACGGAGGTTCCATCGATGGGAGGTGTGCGCCAGCTCCACTCAATGTGAAAGGTGCAGAAGAACGAGATCACTGATAGTGAAGCTAAAGACGGTGTCTCGTAAGGAGAGCGACCCTGAAGAAGTGGTCACCAAATGGATGGGGGGGGGGGTGGGAGTAAGCCAGTTCCTATACATAGTGGGATAGTCCTCACTCGACCAGTCCACGGCTCTAGGATGGGCGCTTTATTAAAGGGGCGATAGAAAGTAAGAAGATGCGAAAAAACGGAACTGTTGAGGACGATCAGGCTGGTACTTGTTAAGAGCGGATACCATAGGCATCCTCCCTCGAGGAACAGTTTTTCTTTGTCCAAAATCACTGAAAAAAAAACGTTTCTCCCACTTCTACTGAGTTTGCTGGCAGTCCTACCATTCTATGAGGTGAGAGAAATGCGGAATATGACTTTCATAGCAAATTACTCGCTTATAAGAGCATCTAGAAAAACTCTTTTCTGGCTCAAATGAGGCAGTAGGAACGAAGAACCATATTTTGGTGAAAACAGGAAGTTTGGACTCGGAACACGGTTGCCTTGTATCAAAGAGTTAAGAGCATCACCCACGGAAATTTGGCTCTTACAGATTTTCGTGTATTCCTAGGCTTAGCGATATAGTAAAACGAAGGCAGTGATCAATTTTGTCAAATCCTACAAAAAAAAAAGATTTCCATTGACAACAATTTCGCAAAAGATGGCCGAGTTAACCGAGCTTGAAGTAACAGGTTGGAATGAAACATGTGGTATCATATGCGAAGCGAGTAATTCTAAACAAAAACATCCATTCGTTTAATCTCATAACTCATCCAAACTGATCGCCAGCACAAACTTTATCTCTTCGTTGCTTGAGAATCCTGGCATCTACGACTGTGCAACTTTCGTAGAACTGTTACCACGTATTGCGATTGACCTATGTTTAAAGGACCTAACGATCACTTTTCTATAATACCCTCCCCCCCCCCCCTTGACCGAGTTACAGATCGCCTGGGAAAATTCACTCACTTCGATCCCCGTGCTCCTCGGACATCGCATCTGTCGGATCGTACGTCGAGTACATACATTTCTTCTTTTGCTTACAGAATTTACACTATTGATCGGTGTTCGCAATTCCGAAACGGGCACGGCACTTCTTCATGTCGGTCACATCTGAAAACCACTCGATATCAAGCACATGCCGAGATGACGGGTCTCCATGGAAAATCCTCGAGTAGATGCGTGCGTCTGACGCACGCATCCCAGTACAAATAGCTCTTTTTGGTCGAATTTAATGCTATCTATCAGGATGAAGTTCAGGAAGGATTCAGAACCCCAAAAACAAGTTGTTGACAAGCATTTGGCGAGCAACTATCTGATCGCATCTGAAAACTGCTTTTCCAAAAGCTTGTCGACAACTCGTTTTCTCTCTCTCTCGTCGACAGGTTGTTCAGCAAAAAGGTTGTCAACAACTTTTTCCGCCAAAAGCTTGTTTGCAAGTTGCTTTTTGAAAAAGCTGGTCGACAATTTGTTTTTTCTCTTCATAGTCGACAAATTTTCGGGAGAAAAGCTTGTGGACACTTGGTTTTGGTGGTTTTGGATGACGTCAAACTTGTCGACAACGATTTGCTAGTTAGAAGCTTGTTTGCAAGTTTTTTCTGGGCAAAGCTGGGCCGACAACTTGTTTGTGCTGTTCTGAGAAGACGCTAAATTAGTAGGCGAAAATGGAAGAAGCCCCCTACCCTGCCTCGGTTTGTTCCCGGAAGTTCCCTGATTTGCTGACGGAACGCTGCTACGAATCCCTCGTTTACCCAACCGAAACTCGATTTCTCCTCGGAAGCTCCCAATCTCGCCGTGAAAATTATCCGCTCTGCTCCAGGGAAGCCTCATTGTCAGAAGAGTGGCTCCACGTACAGCCAGCTATTCCGTTCATTTCCCACGTTGACGTTTTTGACTTCAACCGTGGAGTAACCATAGGCCGACCGTGGTATGACAGGCAAGCATAAAGAAATGTCCCGTTCGACGCTAGCATTCATTTTGAGTAGGATTACTGCTTCTGTCAGTTGGAGCTGCACTTCAGGGTGCTTTATCCGACCAGAAAAGCTGCCATTTTTTGGACAAACTGCAAATTTGCACACTTCTCGTTCACATTTCACGCCGAAAACGGCGTTATGAATGTACTTGTTCTATAACGGTTGTTTCTCGTATTAATACACACACTTTTAAACTTTTATTGAATGACCAAGGCATTCACAGGGATTCACAGCAGCCAGACTTCATGAAGGCGTCCCTTCTACGTGTGAACATCCCATCTAGAGCACTCAACGTTGCTGACAGCGTCACTGTGATCGCACCGGTGATAACAATCAATTTTAATCCTTGTAGCATGCTGAAATAGCGTTTATGAAGTAGTAGTCCTTCTTGGTGAAGTGGGCTTCTATCGGAAGGAATCCGCACTTCTGGAAACGTTTGCAACGACCGCCCAGCGTGGCAATGAAGAGGTACAAAATGTCCTACCGCAGATGTTCCCTTAAATAGCTTCGCATCTGATACGTGAGCGTGATAGCTGATAAATGAGACCTGAAACAACACTGTGTTTTGCTAGCCAGTCAGATAACATGGAAATTCCACCATACGGCGACTTTTACCTGAAATTTTAGACTGAGCCCACTAATCTGAAACTAAAGCTAACTAAGCCGAGTTGTAACTGTTTAGGCCCAAGGCATACTACACAGCGACGCTGTCGCTGCGACCGTTTACCACCACAAATTTACTCACAGTGGCTCCTATGCCAGCAGGGTATTCCATGCAAACTGTGTGATAAGATATGAAAACTCGTAACATTTTGTTCTCATCATATCCATTGATTTTCTTCATCGCGACTGTGTCGCTGTGAAGTATGCCAAGGGCCTTAGCGAAGATGCAGCAAAAGTCCCAGGTGTTCAGTTCTCCCTGTTAGTTGAGCAGGTAGAGTGTGTGCATTTGTAAGTTCACATTCGAAAGCACAACTGGGCACATTATTTTCGCCATTTTCTACCGAAACACTTAAAAATTTTGATGAATTTACCATAAATTCGCTGAAGTAGGAAACAAGTACAGGACAATTTAAACTAGGTGCGTGCGTCAGTCGCGCGCAAGACGCACACACCAATTTGTGAAAGATTTTCCATTGAGATAGGTGAACGCGGCATGTAAATCCTCAATGAAAAGAACGCTAGGCCGAAAACGCGTGCGTCAACGATGCGACTGGCGCTATCCTTCATCATATAGACGCACGCGCGTCAAACGTACGCATTGGAATAAATTGCTCTTATCGCAGAGGCGTACGACAACTAATTAGGGAGAACAAGGAAGAATGAAGCTCATCGGCGAATTCCATGTGGGAGTGTCCGCGGATCTTACCTACCATTGCGACGATGAGGAACAATGTGAAGTGATAGTGAGTGGCAATCGATAGGCATCTTAATCACTGCCGTCACCCGTTCAACCATTGGTTCATTAAGAACTGGATGAGCTTGATGATACCCTTGTGTATGGTGTGGACGTGAATTATTAAAAATTAAAACATATTAGCGGTGTTTTGCTCGATTTCGTTCTAAAAAACCAATCGCAGCGATCAAATCGCGTCAGTGAGAGTATAGCCGTGTTACCCATCGCAGCCCTGACGCAAATTAAACGCACGCGTTTGCGGCATTGCGGCGACCGAGTTATAAGACCTAGCCCTAGAAATCCACCATCAAAGCGGCGGCACCCGTCTGCTGCTGAAATTCTATGCAACATATTTTGTTGTAGTGATTTTCTTTGACGGAAAATTATAGAAACACGACTTCACTCGCCAAACGGCGGACATTTTTAATCTTCGCATCTTGGATTGCAGGATAGGAAGTCGCCAGCGCGCGACTACACTTCTTTCGGATTCGCTTCTACAACAGATATATCTTTGGATTCCCACCTGGTGGTGCAAATCGGGAAGCTCCTGTGACTTTGTGACTGAAAAACCTGTTGCCAGATTGTCCAAGCGAATGCGGCCAATGTTTTGCCCTGGACTTCAGAGAAGCATGTTCTAACGTTCAGAGTTGATGTTTTGTGGAAAATTATCATTTTCGGGCCCAATATCTCCCAAATTTCTCCCAAATCATTCTACCAAATTCAGTCTCTCTCAAATTTCTCCCAAAATTTAGGTCCCAAATCTACTATGGTGCCACGGCACAATTCTCAGTGATGTCGAATTTTTTGCGCGATTGATAACCCTTTCGGTTTTAAACATATTTGGCGTGAATTATATAAGACGAATCAACTGGCCACTTCGTTTGGCTACCCTAGTAATTGTGCGGGAGGAAGGTTGTGCAAAAAAAAAAACGTAGTGCTTGGAGTACAAAGCCTAAAGGCCTCTTTTCTCAGCTACTGCTACCCTCCCCTCAATTGCTGTCATGCTTGCGGAAGGGGTGCTGAAATAGGGAACTCTGAGCGGTACCTGAGGGGAGTATGACAGCTACTGGTAGGAGGTGCCCTTCGGCTTTGTATTCAACGTAACACGTTGTTCGTACTGCGTTCCTGCTGCAGATCTTATAGAGGTTAGATTACGGACTTGTTGCTACGTAGGCAGCGAAGCTGTCCAAATATTTGCTCCTGCACATCAGAGGATAGGGAACATTCACCTCACCACCGGTATTTGGTGAGCGGCCTACATAGTGAAAGTAGCTCAGTAGATATGGATTCAAGAATGAACTCCCGGTGTTTATCATATTTATCAGAACAGAAGGGTATTTAAGAGCTTTCGGCAGTACGCTATTCAGTTCCACATTCTGGTTCTTCTACGGTTGGCTACAGCGTTCTCAGAAGTGCGTTCCTGAACCCTGCCACAGAACTGTCACCATGAAGATCTCTTTTGCCTCGGTTTCAGCATGCTGTGCGTAAGCATCGTAATGATGGTCATTGCTGTAACGCTCGCCCAACGAATACCATGCACCGGATGGCATTATTTTGCGCACACCGGACACTGCTACAGGGTATGGCGTTCGAAGATTTCAGTCGTATGTACGTGTAAGATCTCGCTGCTTTATCCGCATCAATATGACACTGGTTACGTTTCTGTGCTCTACATTCTACCTTCTCTCATAGCTGAGGATTCAGACATGCATCTATGCGCGTGTACAAGAAATGTGTGGGAACAGGACAATTTTTCACCTTTAGACGTCGGAGCATCCCAGCCGCAGTGGGCGACCGGCCTGAAGTTGTGCTCCTACAATTCCGGGGGCAAATCCCGTTCCAAACGCCGGCAAATCCGCGAAGAAACGTTTGAACGAGGACCAATAGCGGGCGAAACCACGCATGTTGCGAGCCAAACGCGCTGTCGGGCGAATCGCGAGCTGAACGCAGAAACATTCGGGCTGGTGCACGACCGTCGGGCTTCGGCCCACTGTGTGAAAAGTGTCGGACATCGGCTCGCTTTTGGCAGCCACTGACCGCCGGCAAATATCTCCAAAAAAAAAACGGCCTGAACGACTACACATTTTGGCTCAATAAGGAACTGGCCCGGTCGGAATGCTTGGTTGGTGATAGTAGGGACGTGATAAAGGATGAAAGCAACACCGGGATGAAGGAGGTCAGCAGCAGGGATGGCCTAATGGATAAAGCAGCTGACTCTCAATCTTTTATAAACAGGACAGGTTGCTTCGAATCCCATTGATGATAGAAAGAGGCTAGCACTACGAAAATATGGATGGACCTTGCAAACGGCCACATTTTGGTATTTCTGATGAGAATTTGCGTATTAATGTAGTTTCTGTATTCACCACCGCAAATGTTTGGCACCGTTGTTCACTACTGCTAACCAAACTCAGACAATTTCGGGGGCAAATCTCGTTCGGAACGGGGGGCGACGGTCGGACCGAGTGCTTGGTTGTTTTTTTTCCTGAGAAGTAGCCGCATTCAGGCCACTGTAGGGCCGCTGAAACGGGGCTTGCATTCCCATCCGCCCGAGTACTGTCCGCGTTCAGGCCGCCATGAGCCCGCAAGCCACCGAGCGCTACTGCTCCTAATCCAGCGCACCAGGCAGCAATCTCCACAATTACCTATCGATTGGACGCCGGCACCGTGACAACCCCCGGGCATCGGTCACACCTCGCGCACAGTCTCGGACCGATGAGTGCCGGGTTCGATGCCATTGTCGATCCACAGTGATCCACTGGAGCATAAAAACAACATAAATACGCAATTTCACATGAGAAGCACGAAAAGATCGGCTGTTTGCAAGGTCCATCGATGGTTTCGTAGTGTTAGCCTTCTTCTATTACTGAGAGGATTCGAACCAACCTGACCATTTTTTATGAATGACTGAGAGTCCGCTGCTTTATCCACTAGGCCATCCATGCTGCTGACCTCTTTCCTACTGGGGTTTCCTTCATCCATTATCACGTCCCTACTATCACCAACCAACCATTTCGACCGGGTCAGTTCTTATTGAGCCGAGATGTAGTCATTTAGGCCGCCTTTTGGAGATATTTGCCGGCGGTCAGTGGCCGCGAAAAACTGGCCGGTGCCCGACACTCTTCACCTAGCGAGAGGAACACCGACGTGGTGCTTAGCTCGAATGTCACTGCGTTCAGCCCGCTATTCGCCCGACAGCGCGTTCGGCCCGCAACATGTGTTTCCCCCCGCTGTTTGTCCGCTATTGGTCCTCGTTAAAACGTTTCGTCAGGGATTCGTCGGCGGTTGGAACGGGATTTGCCCCCGAAATTGTCTGAGAAGTAGCACGAAATGACGCTACCCACTCGAGTGTGGGTGAGACCACGAAAAATGAGTCACGTTTTCCAACATTTCCTGGAATCGCTGTATCACATTCGCAGAAATCGGGGTCGTCGGAAATTATACCAATCACCAGTCTGGCCGTCCCGGCTGACGCCGGACTTCCAGACTTTTCCTAATGCTCGCTTCGCTCGCATGGCTTCATCCCTTCTTCATTCAAATAAAGTCACAGCTATTCCACATTTTTCTATAATGTGTCCCACACCCTTTCCATTGCTTTTTCTCATGTAAAAATGCACTTATCAAAGAGGATTAACCTTCTCGAAGCAATTTTATCATTTGCTCAACTGAAATAGCTTTTTGTAACTATATATAACCGGTTCAACCTGGATTGACCGCAAAAAATGGTCTATCATTCTTAGTTTGTTATAACTGGTCAAGTGATAAGAGTCAGTTAGAACATATAAAAGTGGAGGGTGCGGTGTGTTCATAAACAAATGAGAAGGGAAGAACGCGGGGGAGGACGTAAGGGGGAAGGATTCACACGGATTGCATACTAATCCGCGCAGTGGTCTGACATCTAGTTTTTTTTTACGATTGATGTTAGACGCCATCGAATCGATTCAACAAATATGGACCTAACTCATGACATTTCCCTGAGTAGTGGACACCGGCGCACCCCTCCTGCATCGGTAGCTATATTTTCAGGCGCTCCTCCACTTTTGAGCGCAGGCGAAGCCCTATCACAGCAGTAGACCCGTCTTCCCCCACTTTAGGCGCCGGCGCACCCTTATCACAGCAGTGGACCCGCCTACCCACACTTTGGGCGCCGGTGCACGCTTATCACAGCAGTGGACCCGTCTCCCCCCACTTTGGGCGCCGGTGCACCCTTATCACAGCAGTGGACCCGTCCCCCCACTTTGGGCGCCGACGCACCCTTATCACAGCCGTGGACCCGTCCCCCCACTTTGGGCGCCGACGCACCCTTATCACAGCCGTGGACCCGTCTCCCCCCACTTTGGGCGCCGACGCACCCTTATCACAGCAGTGGACCCGTCCCCCCACTTTGGGCGGCGACGCACCCTTATCACAGCAGTGGACCCGTCTCCCCCCACTTTGGGCCCCGACGCACCCTTATCACAGCAGTGGATCTGTCTCCCCCCACTTTGGGCGGCGACGCACCCTTATCACAGCAGTGGACCCGTCTCCCCCCACTTTGGGCGCCGACGCACCCTTATCACAGTGATGGACCCGTCTCCCCCCACTTTGGGCCCCGACGCACCCTTATCACAGCCGTGGACCCGTCTCCCTCCACTTTGGGCGGCGACGCACCCTTATCACAGCCCTGGACCCGTCTCCCCCCACTTTGGGCGGCGACGCACCCTTATCGCAGCAGTGGATCTGTCTCCCCCCACTTTGGGCGGCGACGCACCCTTATCACAGCAGTGGACCCGTCTCTCCCCACTTTGGGCGCCGACGCACCCTTATCACAGCAGTGGACCCGTCTCCCCCCACTTTGGGCCCCGACGCACCCTTATCACGGCCGTGGACCCGTCTCCCCCACTTTGGGCCCGCGCACCCTTATCACAGCAGTGGACCCGCTTTGGGCGCGACGCACCCTTATCACAGCAGTGGACCCGTCTCCCCCCACTTTGGGCGCCGACGCACCCTTATCACAGCAGTGGACCCGTCTCCCCCCACTTTGGGCGCCGACGCACCCTTATCACAGCAGTGGACCCGTCTCCCCCACTTTGGGCGCCGACGCACCCTTATCACAGCAGTGGACCCGTCTCCCCCCACTTTGGGCCCCGACGCACCCTTATCACAGCCCTGGACCCGTCTCCCCCACTTTGGGCGGCGACGCACCCTTATCGCAGCAGTGGATCTGTCTCCCCCCACTTTGGGCGGCGACGCACCCTTATCACAGCAGTGGACCCGTCTCCCCCCACTTTGGGCGCCGACGCACCCTTATCACAGCAGTGGACCCGTCTCCCCCCACTTTGGGCCCCGACGCACCCTTATCACGGCCGTGGACCCGTCTCCCCCACTTTGGGCGGCGCGCACCCTTATCACAGCAGTGGATCCGTCTCCCTCCACTTTGGGCGGCGACGCATCCTTATCACAGCCCTGGACCCGTCTCCCCCCACTTCGGGCGCCGGCGCACCCTTATCACAGCAGTGGACCCGTCTCCCCCACTTTGGGCGCCGGCGCACCCTCCATGTAACGGTGGAGTGGTCGGCATCACTCTAAGCCACGCCCTCGAATTTCGTTCTACACACACACACACACGTGACACACAAAGTAAGCCCGTTATTATAAGTCATGATAGCAATTTTATCCAAACATACGTAAACGCTCGTACTGCATGTCCGTTATGGAGTCAAGTGGGTCCTGCAAGCTTCATTCACCACAACGATAAGCAGCCGTGTTTCGGCATTTTTATATCTTAGTTCTGGTGAAAAGGGAGTTGGGGGAGGCCATTCCTTTGAAGCCTAAGCCTAAGCCTTAGGATTAAGCTTAAACGCATGCTTAAGCATAGGATTAGGATTAGGCTTAGGCTTAGCTTAGGCTTAGGCTAAGCTTAAGCTAAGCCTAAGCCTAATCCTAATCTAGACTGTGCAAAGGAGAAGTGCCGTTTGGACAACCGTGCATGGCCATGTTTTGTCAGGATATAAACGAGCTGCAAATGATAACAGCTAGCATGGGTATATAAGCGAAGGAGAAGGGAAAGTATCATTCAGATGCAGGGAAGAGGAACGGACACGGCGGGGATGTAGCGTCAACAAGCCTACATAGCAGTTCAGCAGGTTCCAGCGCCTGGAGCTGGAGGGTGCATTTCTAGGGCTAGCAGTCACAAACACATAACCAAGCGAGACCAGGTTAGCAATCCTACTTTTGCGTGATACATCTCCTAATATTTCCTGGTCTATAGGGTGAGCAATCCCTTTAACCATCTTTGGTTTCGTGATTAACACCTTATGCAACACCTTATCCCAGCATAGGACGATTTCGCTTCCCCACTACTGAGCGCTTGCGCACTCTTCCTGTGGCGGAGCCAAGTAGTGGGAAAAGAAGAATCTCGGAACTTGGAAATCCTTTGCAGAGATAGAAGTGATCGCTTCAAGGTGGCTTCATTTCGGAGAACATGTTCAACCGCTCAAGTCAGTGAACGGATGAAGGATTGCTATGAATCCAGCACAACAATGGTGAATGATAAGAGGGCAGCCATGCACCATTGTCCAAACGGCTTATCTCACATCTAAGTCGAGATATGGTTTGTGGCAGAACGTCTCATTCTACTAACACGTCTGACGCGTTCGGTCGTCACAAACATCATTCCACGGTGAACTTAAAGAGGTGCGATTTTATTCCCGCTAGTTTTTTGATTTCCTAGTATGGCCTGGTTCTTGATTGCTTGACCAAGGCGGCGTTTGTGGGGCTACATTAATAGATCAGTTTGACCCTTTCAGGCACCGATGAAGGCGAAGCCGCCGAAACGTTGGCCAATAAAAGTTCACTAAAAACCTCGTGTTCGGCTACAAAACCATATTTTATACTAAGCTTAAGCTTAGGCTTAGGCTAGTGCTTTTACTTAGGCTTATAAGGTGAAACCTATGACCTTTTATAGGGTGGCCCCCCCCAACTCCCTTTTCTCCCTTACTTTTTCTTAATTGGCAGTTCATGTGTGTGTGCACGATAACCAGCCACCAAAATCGGAAAATACCCACACCATTGTGTTCAGCGCATTGAGTTATGTACGAAATTGTGGTAAAATTTGATTTTTACCTTGAATTACAGGTGTTTCGGGCCACTTCAGTTATGTTCAGGCATGTTAATGGCCGACAGTTGTTTTCATCACGGTCGGAATGAATGAGACCAGCCTGATCGTCCGGCTAACGCCGGACTCTCAAGCTTCTTCTCGTGCTCGCTTCGCTCGCATATTTTATTGTCCTCAGATAAGATTAGTTCAGGTAGATGAACAGACACTACCCACAGAGAAGTATTCTTTACCCCATTGACCCACTATGGACAGCTCCTTTCCAACAATCTGTGGTGACGCATTTCGGTTTGCTGTGGTGGAAGTAAATAGTAAAAATTGACCGAGTAAGTGCAAACTGGGATTGGACCTGAACAACGGTGCACCCTTATCGCACCGTTGGACCCGACTCCACACGTTTCTCCACTTTTAGACGCCGGCGCTCCGTTATCACACCGTTGGACCCGACTCCAGGCGTTTCCCCGCTTTTGGACGCCGGCGCACCCTTATCACGCCGCTTAACCCGACTTCAGGCGTTGCCCCATTTATGGACGCCGGCGCAAGCTTATCATATCGTTGGACCCGTCCCCAGGCGTTCCCCCTATCTTGGACGCGGATCACTCCGCCAGCCCACCTCTAACATTCTCTATGCTGCAATCCCCATCCTTGTCACTCCTCACCCGTCCGGTTTATCGTCCTCGTTATAAAGGCATACCACCCGTCTCTTTCCTTTTATATGGTCCTGTGATCATAAACTTATCTCATTCATTCCGACCGTGGTGAAAACAACTGCTGGCCATTATCATGTCTGAACATGACAAAAGTGGCCAGAACACCCTTAAATCAAGGTAAAAATCAAAATTTACCACATTTTCGTACATAACTCGATGCGCTGAACACAATGGTGTAAGTATTTTCCGTTTTCGATGGCTGGTTCTCGTGTGCACACACACACACACACACACACACACACACACACACACACACACACACACACACACACACACACACACACACACACACACACACACACACTGCCAAATCTATTAAACAAAGCGCCGTAAGGGGGCTAGAGCGGCTAGAGATACGAGGCGGCACTCATAGACACCGCAATCTTGAGGCGCAGACTGTGTGGCGAAATGGCCGATTTCCATGGATGCAGACACGTTCGCTTTGGGACCTGAAATTACGTCACTGCTGGCTCTCCCGCATGCACGGGATGGTGGATGGATTTCATCAC